>OX366524.1:2585185-2928081 GCA_947256265.1 Acronicta leporina
CGGTCAGTTTCGGCCTAAAAATCATGTCCCGGGCAAAGGTTCGGTTTCGGCCAAAAACAAAGAAGAGCCGGCCGCGCCGAACCTTACATTGTACTTTCGGGTGGCGTGTAGTGTAATTCTTAAAGCTGATTTTCATAATTTATAAACAGATTGAAGGATGTAAATTGGTTATAATCGGGTGCGCCAAAGTTCACCTAAATTTTCAACTCCGATAATTGGAAATCTGAAAATTTTCTTCCTAACATTTTTCATCCTACCAATAATAATTCCTAACTACTCTGTCTCTAATGTTCATAATTCCGAAGCATTCAACTTCATAATGTCAGTAGCAATAAATATCTATTATACTTTTATTTTCCTATATTTTCTCAACATAATCATCTTTTGCGCTATTATTCAAGGTCATATATTTTTTGTTTAGATTTCTTTTTATTCATAATAATCAGTACTATATACATTGGTTTAGGTTAGGTTAGAACTGTGACAACAGCGCACGAGCCGAGCGAGCGAAGCGAGCGTGCCGCGGCAGCGGCCGGCGAAGTGCCAGAACCGAATTGGTCCTATAGTTATTGGTTCAGGTACGTTGTTACACTTGGTAAATGTTTCTTTCTGAGTATGAGTGAAAATATTATGGTAAGTATGGTTAGGGATAAAAGCGTTATGATAAAAAACAGTAGGAGTTTAAATATATTTACATAAATGATATTATTAATTACAATTTTCGGAAATATAAGTGTTATGAACATCGCCGGTAGCACTACAAATAGTATGAATGAAAACTTTAGGATGAAAAATTTTAGGAAGAGTGATCATTCGGATTACAAATGATTAAGAAGAACAATTTCGGGTAAAGAACTTTAGGTGAGCCAATATGGACCCGTTATAATCATGTTATAAATAATATCACGTTTATAAAAGATTCAGTTCCGGTTTCGGCCGAAACTATAATCAGAACCGAACCTTCGGTTTCGGTTTCGGCAAAAAAAACATGTTTCGGTCGGACACAGTTAATAATATAATTTTTAATTAACTTAAGTGTAAGTACTCTGAAAACGACGTTATGCCTTTAATAATAACATTAATTTCAAAACGCATACTTACGTTGGCGAGTCTGACGTCCAGAACAGCGTAGGCGTGAGTGGCCACGAGGCCGGTGCGCTCGGCCTCGGCATCCGACAGCGGCCCCGTGGCCACAGTGACCAGAACGTCGCCCCGCTCCAGTCTCGTTCGTATCTTCTCGTATAGAGCGTCCGCGTTAAAGTCGGCTTCTCCGTTCCTTATGGCGGAACGCTCCGGTATCCAGCCAGTTAGAGCGTGGAGATCTATGTTCTGAATTAAATTTAAAAAAATATAAGTCATCGCCAGAAAGTCTTCTGGTAGGCCAATAAGTTTTGTGAACGAGAGTCGCTAGCGTCCCTAGCATTTTATTGTATAAAAACCATTTTATGACGTAAAAGGTTACCTATCTTAATACCGAATTTTAATATTCCGAATATCATAATCCCGAAAACGTTTGGACATTCTTTCATAATCCCGTTTTTTTAAATTCCGAAGTTTTGTTTGCCATATAATCGCAACTCCGAATTTCATTTTCCCATTTATTCATTTGTACGACGTTTTAGAATCCAGACGAATGAGTTCCAGACACAAGAAATCTAAATGCACAAAATCCAGATGACCGTAATCCATATGCACGAAAGCCTGATTTTTTAAACACAGTTTTTTGTAATACAGTTCATTGATATCCTGGAAGAATTACAAGGTACTTAACCTTAACCTATCTGTAATGGGCAAGTAAATCAATAGCAAGTCGGTTCTGGCACTCGCCGACCGCCGCCGCGGCACGCTCGCTTCGCTCGCTCGGCTCGTGCAGGGGGTCGCAGTTCTAACCTAACCTAACCTACTGAGTTCCAAATAAAAAGATTATGAAAATTTGGTAATAGTTTATTTGGAAAATGGAAAGATGGGCAACAAAAAAAAGTCTTCTGATAATTTGGTATTAACTATATCTGGATTATGAGAATATGGGAAACAAACAAATACTTTTTGGAAATTTGGTTTTAGTGCACCTGGAAATTGATTCATCTGGGAAATTTAAAAAGGAATTTTAAAAAGTTGTCATTCATTACATCTGTCTTTGAAAAGTTCTACCAACCGTTTTCGGGGTTTTAAGATTCGGGTAACAGAAATTCGAGATTTCAATAGGTTACCGACGTAAAATCATCCTAACTCTCTACGGCCTTCGGATAGTTGTTCCGGGCCTCGAAGTTTGAACACGCACCCTGGATACAGGAAAAAAATCTTAGCATGCAGCAAAGTAAGTAATAAAGAGTAATGCATACTTATAATGCTATGTACCTCATAATGATCAAATTTTCCGAAAACAAAGTACAATTGGAACATTGTGATAACACAACGTTGCGGACTGAAAGATGTAGTGACACGTTTTGAAAAGAATATGCTGATATGGTTTGGAAATGTGGAGAGAATGCATGAAAAATGATTAACGAAAGAAATGTACGTTATAATGCGAATGTCAGCGGCAACGTCAAAGAAGGTCCTCCTAGAAGGACATACATCGATCTTATTGGCAAGGTCCTCCAAAAAGGTCAGATGCGTAGTACTCGCAACCGGTGCGTATGGATGAGAAGATGTATGAATGTGGCCGAAGCAAAAGAAATATGCAAGAAATGTAGCAAATGACGGTCTGTTGTTTTTGCCTACCCGATAAAGGCAATAGATAGCCTTAGGATAGAAAAAAAGACAATATTTTATATTTCCCTTACTGAATTGCAATGTCTCAGAGTCTTTTGAAATAAATAGTGAAATAGTATAGTGCTAAATAAATCAACTCACGCTATTCGATCCAGGAAAATCATAGCCCCCCATCACTTTCATGTACGCCTTTTCTAGCAAAGACACCCAGAACTCGTTCTTATTGCTGGAGTATGAACATAGGAGCCGCCCGTACCTACTGTATGGCAACCGATCGTCTATTATAACCTGGAACAAAATAATATTTCACAGATTGCTAGCTGAAGGCGGTTTGTATGCCTAGATATGTATCACTATAATGACTGTGGGAGAGCCATGCTTCGGTATGAATGGACAGGCTCGATCAGAGTAATACCAGGGCCTCACAGAAAACTGGCGTTTATCAACGCTTATGTTGTGTTTCACCGAGTGAGTGCGGAAACCGGACGCACAAACCATTTTAAAAGGAGGGTAACGCACTTGTGACTCTTCTGGTGTTACGGGTGTCCATGGGCGGTGGTAATCACTTACCATCAAGTGATCAGTCTGCTTGGTTGCCATATATAAAAATATCCCATAAAAAAATAACAGATATTAAATATCCAATGTGAAAACATTTTACTGCCTGCCTCATTGGCCAAGTGGTCCTGAGTGCGACTGCTACGCTAGAGGTCTTGGGTTCGATTCCCAGGTCGAGCAAAGTGTTTCAGTCTGCTTGTTTGCCATATATAAAAATATCCCATAAAAAAATAACAGATATTAAATATCCAATGTGAAAACATTTTATTGCCTGCCTCATTGGCCAAGTGGTCCTGAGTGCGACTGCTACGCTAGAGGTCTTGGGTTCGATTCCCAGGTCGAGCAAAGTGTTATTGGGTTTTTCTATGAAATTCCCAGTAGCAGTTCGGAGTTAGGAATTTGTGCCCGGTTAATGGCAATAGGCTCGCCCCCTATTACATGGGACCTAAACATACCGGCGAACTGTGGGTTTACATTAGTACGCCTCTGCCTAACCCTTCGGGGAATACAGGCGTGATGGTATGTTATGTGAAAACATTGTTATATTCAGGTTAACGAAGAGGCCGAAAAAATATATTTACTCACCTTCCTCCTGACTCCATTCAAATGTAACTTGACCATATATTTTCCGAAAGGGTTGTAGACCGGCGATTTGCTCTTATTCTTAGGATAAATGATAGAGGTGATGATCTTCTTGTTAAATCGCTTCTCGTAAAGCGCACTCACGGCTAGAGATGCTACGAACGAGCAGTCTGATACTATCTGGAAATATTAAAAATGTTTAATCCCTTGAATTTTAGTGGAGCTACGCCCTAGAAAGACACACACCGACCTTATTGGTGAGGCCCTTCACCAAGGTGAATAGTACTCGCAATCGGTGCGTGTGTATCACAATATGTATGCTTAAGGACGCAGCAAAAGAAAAGCGTAGTTTCTGGCTAGCTCTATAGGAAAGAATCATGAGTTTCGAGTGCGTCAAGTGTTATTATTTTTCTTTTAAAAGCATTTTAGCCTTGTGGGACACATTACTAGTATTCTTAATAATCCCTCGTGCTAAGCTAAATGCTTGTGTTACGAGGGGGTTCACGTCGGTAGTGCAATGGGTGGGTCTCGAACCGGCAAGTCCGACGCCCTAGCCGCTTAAATTAATCGAATTGTAAATTAATCACCGCGGGTGGCCGCTCTCCGATAAAATTAGACGCGCCAAGTTCACGGTGTACGCGCATAAAATAAAGTTTTGCAATCAGTACTTCTTCGTGTTCAGTGGAGGAACTATCAGTTTTAGTTAAAAAAATCATGTAGACAACTAAAACTGATAGTTCCATTTCAATTTTTTACAGCAATAAGGAAGATACTTACAGTCTGCTTAATACTAAAACAGTCAACATGGTCTCCTACAATCATCTTGGGGTCCGTACATATCTCATGCGGTCGAACCCAGCAGTCAAACTCCTTCTCTTGCTTTGAAGATAGCTTCAACGCACTAGCCCTATCCTCAAATGGTATAGCATACTGGAACTTCTCCGATAAGTCCACATCCATGAACGGTAAAAAACAATTGTTGTTTATATTTGATGTTGTACGTAAAACCTCTTTTTCTTCTTCGGAGTAAGTAGCTTGTTTTCCACTGACTTTTAAATGGAGACTTTGATCTCTTTGAAGTAAAGACCTAACTGGAGATACAGCTGAAAAGAATTGATAGAAAAGTAATTTGTAATTCTTGTGATCAGAATAAACAAATTGGCTTCATGTAAGCAATTTTATTGTTTATGATGAGGTATGCATTTATAATTGGAGTTATTAATTGGTACATGTGAATATAGGTTACTGTAATTAAAATATCTTATGGTTAGTACCAAGCTTCAAGTAATTAGCCAAAAATTATCCTGGATTTAATAATTTACCTGGCCGTCTTTGTTCAGTAATAGAAAGAGATCCAATCCTCTTAATACCTTTCAACTCCTCAGCCCTGTCTAGCGCCTGTTCAGCTAAACCTTTTATCTTTGCTTTTATATCTGGATCACTTGCTTTCTGAAATAAAGAAGGACTTATTACGAAATCATAAAACACTGATGTCACCACAATGAATTTTATCTATAAAAAATAAATTAAGAGTTATTGCCTTCCTAATTACAGTACCATTGTTGTAGACGCTAGGGAGAAGAAGAAATGATGAACACGGTTTTTAGACTTTTGAGCTTTCGTCGCGACCAAGCGTGCGTCCAGTATGCGTATAGCAAAACGACTTGTCTATGAGACTATTCGTCCGGTGTTACTTAACCCGCCCCGCGGGCCTTGTCTACCCCTTCAGTGTCTGGACGCACACTTGTGCACGCCGAACTGTTTATTAAAATGTAAACAAACTGAAAGCTTAGTAACTAAAATACATACTATGCATAAAATATAAACATAAAGTTACATATCATTAAACTGTAAGCATTGAAATTGATAGAAAAATGGATGGCCCCAAATGGCACCCTGCAGAACACCCATGTAAAATGAAGTTTTGGAATGCATTACTAACCTACGCAATGAAACCACCTAAGACTTTCATTGCTTAAAAACTAAATGCAGAACTTTATTTAACCCCAATATCAAAAACAATTTAATTTGCTTATATATATTTCATAATGAAAGAGGTCAAAGGCTGTAGTCAGTGCTTTCCAAGCTATATTCTACATATATTGTATGATGACACTGGATAAAAATAGCAGACTCTATTTGAAATGTTAATGTACAAATAATTATAATTATGGTTCACTCCTTTGACTCTTATTACCAAGAGCCAAAGGTACAAAAAAATATTTTGTTGCAAACACAATTTATACTTACAACAGAAACAGCCAATTCTACTGCTTGAGTGTACAGTTGTAAGGCATTATCCTTCAGGTCAGCTTCATCAGCATCCAGTGCTTGTTGCATTAGGAAGTAACATTGTTGCATTGCTCGCTCACTTTCTGCCTGTTGTGCTCTGTCTGTTAAGATATTTATGGTTATTCATATCCATATTTAAATACAAATGGTCTCATGCAAAAAGGGAGGAAAATTTACATCAGGAATTTATGGCAACCAAACAATTTTTTGGTAAAATGTAAGACTGAGATTGTGTTTGGGTTTAGTTCGTTTTACGATATAATCCACCTATTTGTTATTTTATAGCAGAAAAGTTTTCATTAAATACTTGTAGACAAGTAGGTACAGTTGTAGTAGTTTTATGTGGTAGTCCTTTAAAAATTTACATATTTTTGCCAGCATCTATTTTACTCACAAAGATACTTCTTTGTTAGTTAGAATTTCTTATTACTTTTTAAAACATGTTATCAAGCAGTGTTAATTTACTTCCTAACATACAAAGTAGCTTACTTCAATAACTCATTCATTGCACTCCAACAAGATTAAAGTAAACAAAACTATGATGTCATACAGATTACATTAAACTGAATGCCTACAGTCTACCGTAACCACTTGTGGGTCTATGAGTCATTGACACAATCATAGAAAAAAAATGCACATTATAAGTAGGTTAGATATTTCACAAAGCTATCTGAAAATGATTGTACCTTTTTGTTCATTCAATACAGTTGCTCTTTCTAGGTATTCCTGCACTTTATTCCTCAATTCTTGCTGTTTTTCTGGTGGTAAACGATCATGTACTCTGTCTAATAGTCTCGCTGCAGTCCTATAGCATTCTACAGCTTTGTCCGTTTGTCCCGTCTGATCAAATTGCACAGCGAGAGATGCAGCTTCCGTTGCATTAGCAAAGTCACTCATTTTTAACTATTAACGCATTGGAATCTCAAAACAAAAATTGGATGATGACAATAATGAAAAATGCTGTTTGTTGTCATTCCAAGTTCCAGTATTCTTGCTATGGATTATATTCGGAGGAAAAAGGACAATAAGATAGCTTTTCTGTGTATGCAACTAGAATGGCTATACTAGATAGAATAGAATCATGCAAATAAACTGTGCTGTGTAGTGTTACAAGTATTGAGTACAAGTACCTGTCACAACCGTCACCTTGACATAATATTGACCCTTAGAGTAATAATTATGACATAGAGAAAGCCATACAATTGCAACTGAACTCAATATATTTATTTCACTTCGACTTATGGACCCACTTACTATGAAAGAAAAGGACATATAAATAAAATCATTTCGAAGTTACGTAGGTTGGCGCACACTGTAATTCGGACCAGTGATGTTAAGCTATTTATTTCAACGTCGATAAAATTTATCGATGACAGACATCGATAATATAAAATATGTATCCTTATTTTTAAGTTAGTTCTTATGCCTTTGGTATGGGACGCAACCTGTGTTGATACCCTTGCGCCATCACATCTTTCAAGCTCAGCTGGCTGCGCTGGCGCTGCTGCTGCTGCTGCAGAGACTCTCAAGCGGCGCAAATATAGTAACCTTTCTGGTAACTATATTTTTGAGCCGTTTGGGGTCGAAACGCTCGGGTCGTGGGGTCCGAGTGCTCGTCTCCTTTATAAAGAACTTTCAAGGAGACTAGTCGACAATTCGCGTGACCAGAGGGCTGGTTTGTTTCTAGGGGAGCGTATAAGCATTGCCAATCAACGTGGTAATGCTGCCAGCCTTCTGGGCACGTTACCCGACGACAGTGATGCCGATGAATACTTTGACGCATAGCCGCGCCGCAGTTTTTTTAGTTTTAGTTTACATATATATTAATTTTATGTAATTTATGTAAATAGTGTAAGTATATAGTTAGTTCATAATGTAGGTACTTATACAATTTAATTTGGATCGATACACAAAAGCAGGTTAAAAACGGACGGGTATAGACCTAACCTCGAATTTATCCGTACCATGGAAAAGGTATGTAAATAAAACTAGGTATATTTTTACATGATTCAAGATGCGAAAATACAAGGATGAAAATAGGATTGAAAAACTGGGAGTAGAGAAAATTTATACATACCATCACGCCTGTATTGCCGGATTTGTGGATTGTAAGGATTAGGCAGAGATTAATGTGCACCCACAGTTAGCCAGTAAATGTTTTAGGTCTCACTTCGAGGCGAGCCCGTTACCATTTACCGGGCACAAAATTCAGACTCCGAGATACTACTGAGAATTCTGTAGAAAAACCTACACACTTCGACCTAGGTATCGAACCCAGGACGTCTAGTGTAACAGTCGCACTTCAGACCACAGGACAAATGAGGCAATAAGGTATAAAAAGATAGGTAAAGAAATGTATAATTTACAAATAAAGCCACCAGTTTCAAATTCCAGTTAATTTATTTTGTAAGCATGTTCTTTCACAATATTTATTCTCCCAATGATGTTTGTAGGCCTCCTCCGTTGCACGCCATTCTTCTTGGAGTTTATTTTTGTTCGCTTAGGTTAGATAAATAATTTGTTTATAAATACAGTATCCATTTATGTTCTGCCTACAAGCACACAACATTATATTAATAATGCTAGTAAAGGTCGTTGGGAGTCGTTGGTTGAAGGCGGTATATAATCGGTATTTGTGGAAGTCTATGCCTTTTTAGCAGTGGACTAAGGTGGACACAGTGACTATGAGTAATTGGACTCCCGTTTTTTCTAGCTATGCGATTTATCTATTAAGGTAATTATTTTCATGTTGCCTTTAGGAAATCTTTAAAGTAAAATTATCGACAATAATATTCACGTCACTACAATAACCTCAATGCATTTTCCGAATATTCCCTAAAACGTATTTCTACGTCTGATTTTCGCTAGAAAGTGATTCAGCAACATTTGTTACGTATTAATATTCGGTTCATAACTTATATTCAGCAAACAATATAGGAAAAATTACCGGTGGAAGGTCAATAGTTCCTGCGTATTTTGTTTGCTTGTTTAATGGGATTTTCAGCTCTCAACCGCACAACACATTATGCCACAGGATCTCAACAGTGACTATTTTGAATAATACAAATACTTTTTATAAATCCATAATAGTATTATTACCACAATATCATAAAACACATACGAGATGACAACTAAAACGTCTAAAACGTAAACAATGAATATGCGACCAAGTCAAATATTTTCAAATGAATGAACGGACAATTGTTGCCAGTTAAGTCAGATTTGAAAAGTTACAGTGTTTTGCATAAAAAATAACAGTACCTATGGTACAAAATTACAGTAACTAAAAATAATTATTTTAACCTTAATAAAAAGAATTTTAATGAGATTGTCAACAATGAGGTGTAAATATACTACATAATATAAATGTAGTGATTGTCATAACCTGTAATGATAGTTTAAGAGTTTTAAATAAATAAATAACCGTTACGCTACGCTTATACAATGTGTACCTACTATATGTGTTGGTTTGACGAATATTCTAAATTGCCTATTTTCCAAGTGAAATAGTATTTATTTTAGTTTTTTAACTTTCGTTATATTTGACTCATTTTGGTGGCTCGAGCTCGCTCATGTAACAGGATGCAAGATTTATAGTTTATTATAATGGTGGGTTATCGAACAAAACATAGATACTAGTACTTCAGAAGTTCGGAAATAAAGAAATGGCGCTAGCAGTAAAATATTCTTTTTCCATTTCATTTCCAGTGTTTGCTATATGGGAACTTCGTAGTAAGATATTTGAATTACGATGAATTCGAAGTCATCTCTATTTTTAAATAAATTCGAATGCATTTTATTATTTGTCGGATACATTTTATTATTTTGTTCAGTCGTATCATTTTATTTTTCTAAAAAATGAAAAATATGCATTTATTTGACAATATCTAGGTAATCATTAGTTTTTTACTGTATTTTTGTATAACCTACAGTATACAATACCTAAATTCTGCAATACAGTAAATTTACTGTAATTACAATGCACCTGGCAATACTGAAATGGGCAGACTTTGGGGTAATACAACCAAATTTAGTCGTATTATTTTTTTCAATTGTCAGTTGGTTATATTTAAATATAACCAACTGACAATTGATTTAGTGACATGCCAATAAAAGTAAAACAAAAAGTGAATAGTTTGTATCATTCTTACATCCTTTTCATGCCATAAGATAGAACAAGACCAAAGACAGTTTCAGGTTCATTTTTTAATCTAGGTTCTGTGCTTGTCTTACTTCAATGTATTGACCTTAGAGTATATATATGACATAGAGAAAGCCATAAAATTGCAACTGAACACAATATATTTATTTCACTTCGACTTATGGACCCACTTACTATGAAAGAAAAGGACATATAAATAAAATCATTTCGAAGTTACGTAGGTTGGCGAACATTGTAATTCGGACCAGTGATGTTAAGCTACTTATTTCAACGTCGATAAAATTTATCGATGACAGACATCGATATTATAAAATATGTATCCTTATTTTTAAGTTAGTTCATAATGTAGGTACTTATACAATTTAATTTGGATCGATACACAAAAGCAGGGTAAAAACGGACGGATATAGACCTAACCTCGAATTTATCCGTACCATGGAAAAGGTATGTAAATAAAACTAGGTATATTTTTACGATTGAAGATGCGAAAATACAAGGATGAAAATAGGATTGGAAAACTGGGAGAAGAGAAAATTTATACATACCATCACGCCTGTATTGCCGAAGGATTAGGCAGAGATTAATGTGCACCCACAGTTAGCCAGTAAATGTTTTAGGTCTCACTTCGAGGCGAGCCCGTTACCATTTACCGGGCACAAAATTCAGACTCCGAGATACTACTGAGAATTTTGTAGAAAATCCTACACACTTCGACCTGGGTATCGAACCCAGGACGTCTAGTGTAACTGTCGCACTTCAGACCACAGGACAAATGAGGCAAATAGGTATAAAAAGATAGGTAAAGAAATGTATAATTTACAAATAAAGCCACCAGTTTCAAATTCCAATTAATTTATTTTGTAAGCATGTTCTTTCACAATCTTTATTCTCCCAATGATGTGTGTAGGCCTCCTCCGTTGCACGCCATTCTTCTTGGAGTTTCTTTTTGTTAGCTTAGGTTAGATAAATAATTTATTTATAAAAACAGTATCCATTTATTTTCTGCCTACAAGCACACAAAATTATATCAATAATGCTAGTAAAGGTCGTTGGGAGTCGTTGGTTGAAGGCGGTATATAATCGGTCTTTGTGGAAGTCTATGCCTTTTTAGCAGTGGACCTTTTTAGCTGATATGATGATGATTATCATACCATTTCACCTGTTCTATCTATAATAAATAGGTAATGCAGGAATATTATCTTCCCTAAGTTGTCTCCATATAGTTTGTTTTTGCAAATGTGACTATGAGTAATTGGACTCCCGTTTTTTCTACCTATGCGATTTATCTATTAAGGTAATTCTTTTCATGTTGCCTTTAGGAAATCTTTAAAGTAAAATTATCGACAATAATATTCACGTCACTACAATAACCTCAATGCATTTTCCGAATATTCCCTAAAACGTATCTCTACGTCTGATTTTCGCTAGAAAGTGATTCAGCAACATTTGTTACGTATTAATATTCGGTTCCTAACTTATATTCAGCAAACAATATAGGAAAAATTACCTGTGGAAGGTCAATAGTTCCTGCGTATTTTGTTTGCTTGATTAATGGGATTTTCAGCTCTCAACCGCACAACACATTATGCCACAGGATCTCAACAGTGACTATTTTGAATAATACAAATACTTTTTATAAATCCATAATAGTATTATTACCACAATATCATAAAACACATACGAGATGACAACTAAAACGTAAACAATGAATATGCGACCAAGTCAAATATTTTCAAATGAATGAACGGACAATTGTTGCCAGTTAAGTCAGATTTGAAAAGTTACAGTGTTTTGCATAAAAAATAACAGTAGTATGGTACAAAATTACAGTAAATAAAAATAATGATGTTAACCTTAATACAAGGAATTTTAATGAGATTGTCAACAATGAGGTGTAAATATACTACATAATATAAATGTAGCGATTGTCATAACCTGTACTGATAGTTTAAGAGTTTTAAATAAGTAAATAACCGTTACGCTACGCTTATACAATGTGTACCTACTATATGTGTTGGTTTGACGAATATTCTAAATTGCCTATTTTCCAAGTGAAATAGTAATTATTTTAGATTTTTAACTTTCGTTTTATTTGACTTATTTTGGTGGCTCGTGCTCGCTCATGTAACAGGATGCACGATTTATAGTTTATTATAATGGTGAGTTATCGAACAAAACATAGATACTAGTACTTCAGAAGTTCGGAAATAAAGAAATGGCGCTAGCAGTAAAATATTCACTTTCCATTCGTGCAGTGTTTGCTTTATGGGAACTTCGTAGTAAGATATAACGGACCCTATTTGAATTACGATACCTAAATTCAGCAATACAGTAAATTTACTGTAATTACAATGCACCTGGCAACACTGAAATGGGCAGACTTTGGGGTAATACAACCAAATTTAGTCGTATTATTTTTTTCAATTGTCAGTTGGTTATATTTAAACATAACCAACTGACAATTGATTTAGTGACATGCCAATAAAAGTAAAACAAAAAGTGAATAGTTTGTATCATTCTTACATCCTTTTCATGCCATAAGATAGAACGAGACCAAAGACAGTTTCAGGTACATTTTTTCATCTAGATTCTGGGCTTGTCTTACTTCAATGGTATTGACCACTGAATTTTGACAGAATTGACTTTTATTTTGAGACATACAAAGCTTTGTTCAGAAATGTGAATACACATTTCATGCTCCTGTCAAAAACCCCGAAATAATCATAAAAATAAATACATTGTGAAGAATATTGATCGATCACAGTATGTACTAAAATACCTTTGCAAATTATCAATCTATATCTTCTTTATTCGTGAAAATGATTCTGATTCTTAGTGGTTACTAAACGAACAAATGTACGTTATTTCTCCTTGTACACAGGATAGTGATGCACTATGTTAAAAAAAATCGATTATTATCTGAATTGAAAATGTTTGTGTGTCGATAATATCGACAAATATCAAACAAGTTTATATAATGTGTATCAACTTGATATAAATTTATACTTGTTTGGGATTTGTCTTCAACTTAATAATATGCAGAAAGGCATGCTATAAATTAAAGTCAAAATTCAAATCAACACGAAATTTTGAAACTCATAAATTGTTATCATCGAAAAACATTTCCAAAAGGTTACGCCTTTTGACGTTAGCCAAATCGAGAATCTGAAATCAAGTTTTAACAAATTCTAAGTAGCAATTAGCAGTTTGGATTTGTGTATACAATGGTACGCTACGCTAAATAAGAGTCGTGAGAATTAAACGTACCAGTGAATAAAGCTATAAGAGTACAGCAGTACACTTCTACTCGACCTCAACCAACAGGAACAGACATTCCACCGAGAAAACAGCGAAGTGGGTATTCATTTACCTCATGAAAAAAGTCTGATCAGGTGACCCACAATCGCATTTTAGTGACTGTCTTAATCTCTATTTATGGAGCTGGTGGTAAGTTTTCCCGTGGTTGAAACGGAATTGATTCAGTCGGATCTGTATCATGTCAAAATTCGATACCTACGTATAACTGTGCTTTCGAGCATCACTAATAACACTAAAAAAAAGAAAATCAAATCAAAGGTCTGTCAAGCAAGTCATATGTCAATTTGTCAAAGAAAATTGATTAATTTTATCGTTTTTGTTAGTTACGATTTTAATTAATGTTTTCTTTATTTTTTACTGTGCATACATAGTAACTATTTCATATTTGGAAATTCAATATTTTTGTGCAAAGACTATAATAAGTGGAAATGGCTTCAGAGGCGTTGGCGAATGCGGGAACAGAAATACGAGAGAATTTGGTAATTACTTGAATATTCTTGTCATTTTATATAAGGATAAACCGTACCTGCTATTAGCATTCCAGTTTCGCAGGTCTAATGTTATTGGTTAGATGACTTTGTATCATTACGTTCAATCGACCTTCGTACTTTTTGATAGGTAGCTATTTTTTTGTACTCTCAGAAGTCCATTGTTACAATTGCCTAATTCTTGAAAGTATTCAAGAATTAGGCAATGGTAACAATAGACTACAATACTCTACATAAAATACTGGATATAATTAAAAATAAATGTGTATTATTCTTTGATTCTACCTACCTGCTAATGTACCTTCTGAGACCATGAGTAGGTTTTATTTAATCAAAATTAGGTCATGGTTTGTTGCATTAGTATTGTAAATATTTTTTTATGTAACATCCTAAGTATTCAAGATTCAAATTGCTTTGTGTAGTCAGCAACAGTATAAGGTTTCTTAAAAAGATGTTGCTTAAAACTGGGCATAATGTTATTACAGCAACAACTTACAATGTTTTGACAACATTATTAAAGAGTTTTATTAAATAAGCTGGCCTTTAGACCCATCCAGTAGCAAATTACAGACAATGTAAAACACATTGCAGGCACAAGAATTTATTTTGCATTTAATGAATTAGGAGTTTTGCATTAAAATAATTAGGAGTTGTTAAAACTAAAAATATTTATTTGATACAGACACTTAAAATAAATGAACTGATTCCCTCCAAACAGTTACAAACCCTCTACTGTTAACTTGTATTAGGTAAGTATTATACAACCTCAGTTTAAATATAATATGCAAAACCCGAGACATGTGTCCAGTATTTTTATGTAAAGAATCTATGTACAAACTTTCACACAGGTTACAGAAAAGGAATGTTCACCATTTACATTCAGTTCCATCTTCACTGTCTCATTAGCCACTAGGCTGCTTCCCTAGAGGTCCTGGGTTTGATTTGATTCAAGCAGTATTATTGGGTTTTTCTATAAAATTCCCAGTAGCAGCTGATAGTTATGTATTTGTGCCCAGTTAATGGCAATAGTTTCGCCCCCTATCACATGGGACCTAAACATACCAGCGGACTGTGGGTACACATTAGTAAGCCTCTACCTACCCCTCGGGGAATACAGGCGTGATGGTATGTATGTATTTTAAAATTAATACTACTATATCTTTGAGCAGGTCACAACTGCAGTAAAATTCTTAACAAACCCTAGCGTACAACGATGCACCCTAGAAAGCAAGGAAAGGTTTCTACGAAGCAAAGGCCTGACAGATTTGGAGATACACAAGGCTATAGAGAAATGTGCTGAGATGTTGGATGTGCCATCCATGACTTCGGAACTGATGTTCTTTCATCAATCACGTAGATCTTGGTTCAGAGACAATGTGCTGCCAATAATGGTGTATGGAGGCTTCATGTATGGATGCTACTGGTTTTATAAGGTATTTATTCTTGCATACTGTATCTTCTAGTAAACTATTGATATTCTGAATGAAATATTGGTATTCTGAAACATCTAATAGGTATAATGCTCGTAATAATTAAACTTATGCGTGTAAAAAAAATTATGCGTGTAGACTACTACTAAAGACGCTCATTTGCATTTCGATAGTTTCCATAAGAAACGGGTTTTCTATATGAAATTCTAGTTTATGTTCAATATGATCATGTTATCTGGTTATGTAAATATTAATGCCTTTAGGCTTAGAAATGTTACGTCGGACTTCAATTTCATTTAAAGATTTATTGATGTAGTAGCCGTGCCAGTGTTATCTACATATACCTACTTACATATTTAATTTTGTCATTTGGATTAAGATTTTTATCTCTAATCCAATTCCAAATAGATATCAGAATAGCCATAAATTGTAAAGGTATAATGTTGCATCAGCTGACTTAAAATATGTAGTTAAGCTATTATCATTATTATTTAATACCAGTTTTCTTTTGATAGTTGATTTCTTTTAGCTGTTATGTTATTGTCCTACTGCGCGCGAAAGCCTTACCAGAGTCTTTCCAAGTAGCTTCTTTTCCTGCGCCCTCTCGGCCCAGAAAGCGTGAAGATGGTTCTTGAGGCAACAATGAAGTAGAGGCTCTTACCCGACGTTTACTGTGCATGCGACATGACCCGCCTTATCTTGTTTAATGAAAGTAGATATTTTAACAGAAACAGTTTTAAGATTCGAACATTGTGTTCTCATGAACGGGAATTGTAAATAAATAGGTATAAAACCTCATAACGCAAACCCAATTTTTTATACGTACAAAACGATAATATGCACTGCTAAACCTTTTGCCAACAGAACTACGTAAGACACCTACTTTTCGTAGAACAACCAAAGCGCAAATCAACATCGGAGTGCATCGATGAGCTGCGCAAGAGTTTAGACATTCTCAACGCGAACGTCACGTCATTACGAGGCGAGATGCAAGCGAACGCGCACCAGAGCGCGCTGCGTTCACAGCTCGACAATATTAAATCTGATATTGCATCTGTTAAAGGAATACTACTTAATAGGTATATAACCATCAATGATTTTGTATACTAGATGCCTTTTCTATCTAACAAAGCCCTGAAAAGAAAACAGAGAACACAAGAAGAAGTATTGGTTGATGACTTTATTTTATTGATTCAGATTATGCTTCTTATTTTACGATATTGTTATTTAAAGTTATAACAACATTGATTAAGTAATGCTTGCATAATTCATAAACAAATTGAACCAAGCCAATTTATTCAGCAATTGACTGATAGGTGGCTGATATAAGTTTTTATCTTTAGGATTAATTGCATGCTTGCACCAAAATAACCGATTATTGCTAATGTCAAGGCAACAAAATTTATTTATTTATTTATTGTAACAGCTTAAACTATCATTACAGGGTTTACCCTAATGCGTAAATAAAAAATTATAAATAGTATACACGATATTACGAAATTCCACCATGTATATATGTGTTTGTGGAAAAAAAATCTTGAAGTAACGAAATATTTTAGAAACCAATTCCCCGCGCTGAAGACCCGTCCAGACCCACCATCGATTCCCGCTTGGCAGCGCCAGTCTGAAGAAGCGACATCCACCGAGGTCCCACCAGAAGAGAAGAAGAAGACACACAGGAGTCGCAGCCAGAGATCGGAGTCAGGGGGGTCTAACTCCAGCGAGGGAGAACAGGCAACTAAGAATAGTGACAGCAGTTTGGAGATTATGTAAGTTTACTAAAATTTCTTAACTTCTATACCAAATTTAAATTCGTTCTTCATTTGCAATCAACGGTCAGACATCCACGAATTGAGCAATTTGTTGATGAACTATATGAATATTAAATGTTGTCCAAAAACTTATTCTGTTTTTATTTAAGAATATCTATAACTGCCTCGTTAGTCTAGTGGTCTCAAGTGCGACCGCTACGCTAGAGGTCCTGGGTTCGATTCCCAGGTCGAGCAAAGTGTTATTGGGTTTTTCTATGAAATTCCCAGTAGCAGCTCGGAGTTTGGAATTTGTGCCCGATTAATGGCAATAGGCTCGCCCCTTATTGCATGGGACCTAAACATACCGGCGAACTGTGGGTGTACCTTAGTACACCTCTGCCTAACCCTTCGGGGAATACAGGCGTGATGGAATTGTTATGTTATGTTATTTAAGAATATGAAAGACATAGTTTTACTTCACCGTTTAAAGCGCACGTATTAATCTATATAAAAATGCATCCCCGTTTCCCTTGGTCACCGCATCACCCATGAACGGCTGTACCAATTTCGCAATATTTTGTTTGATAGAGAGAAACTTCTCATGACAGAAAAAAATAGAGTTGCGCGGAACATTAGAAAATTTAAGAAAACAACGACCATAAATTAACTTTTTTAACCTTTTCTCATTTTATAACCTTTTGGCGTTTGACATATAATTCATAGTTAGGACAGGACAATAGGCTTGTGTAGTACATGTACTATGTACTATTAGGAATTGATTCCCAACACAGACAAACTAGTACAAACTATTCCTTTTCCTTTCTAGTACATCATTCCTTTAGTACTTCGTCGTTCGTCGTAGTCTCTGGCTCTCTAGTTCTGTACGAACTACGAACTGAGCGGTGAGCGACGGAGCGCTCCGTCGCTCACCGCTCATTTGATCTCGACTAGTACATTTGAACGACTGTACTATTAACCGTCGCTCACTAGCAAGAACAAAGCTATTTTGAACTTTATGTCTATGCTCCCAGTGATTAATTTTGTTCACTTTTCCTTCAGTGAGTTACTGTACTAATAGGACTGTACTGTACTAATAGTACTAGAAGACCGAACTAGTACATTTGAACGATTGTACTAGTACGGAGCGCTCCGTTCATAGTCCGAGCAAGAACAAGCCTACAGGACAACGTCTGTCGGATCAGCTAGCTAGTTAATTATAATTAGAGACCAGTATAGATACCAGTCTCCCACAAAGGACTGGTGTGAAAAGATTTAAGAATTTATGTATAAGAACCTTTGTGGAAGAGAAAAAAATAAAGATTTATTTATTTAATTATCAATATGGTGTGTAAATACCCTTGACTTAGCAGTCCAATACTCCAATCCAATGTTCCAGTCGTTAGAATATAATATTTTTTTCACAAATAACATTATTTTTCTCTTTAATTCCAGCACATGAAAACGTAATCTACATCGCAACTTATAACAACAGGTATTAGGGTAGCGCCACACTTGCGTGAAGGATTAAATGACTCGAGAAGACATTGGTATGAAGCTAGTGTGGCAGGTATTTAATAGTGAATATAGTTTCGTGTGGAATATAGACAATTTACTGGTGATAAAATCCTCTTTCGTGTTGTTACAATTGATTTATTTAGGCTTCAGACTACATAGAATTGACTAAGTAATCGTTGTATGAAACGGGATTTCAATACTGACTAGCAATTTATTAAGTTTCTCTCGGGTATTTTGAGGTGTTTTTAATTAATTTATTAGAATTATTCTTCAACTGCAAAGAAAAGACATGTTCTAATACCTTCGTCGTAATTTATTAACAAGGAAAGTTCGTTCATTTACTGAAAAAGTTACATGAGGCATGCTGAGTTTGGAACTTAGAACCTTCGGTCGCAAAACAAAGTCAAAGTCAAAATGTTTTATTTCAATTAGACAAACTAGTTGCACGGTTCCAAAAAGTGGGTCTTATGGAGAAGAGACGGCAAACGGTCCAGGGACCCGATAATAGGACGTTGAAGCTTCAGATCGCAACGTTACTAGAAATTCTAACGATTTTCCCAATAAGTCCCTATATTTTTTATTACACAAGAGTACCTAGAAATCAAAACGCAAAAATCTAATCTTTCGTTTAGTAAGAAATTCAGAATAGGCCTCCTATTTCGCTTACCAACTGTTACTGCATCTTAGGACATTGAAGTCTACATAATAAAATATACATAGTAATCGATTTGCTTTAATACGAGTATTATTTGCTACTGATTTTAAATTCTAAATACAAATGTTTAGAGTCCAAAATCTTCAAAACGTTTTTTCATCTCAACTTGTGAAGACATTGTATAGAGGAGTTTTATCGATAATGGTTTGCAATCATGTGCTTATAAATGAAATCTTTAGTTAGAATTTATATGAATTGAAATTGCGGGGGTTTTGTTATTAATTATTATGTAAGACAGATGTATTTGAGGAATTTTCTCAATGCTAAATATATTTTCCGATTACTTTTTCTTGTTTCTTGCCCTTGGTAAGATATTTTCGTTAATATATTTTCTATGGAACCTATCATCACAAGAGAATATTGGTACAATTCTCAAAATTATAAGAGTATAGTTCTGGCATTGTAATAGGGCGCTGAATTTATTTGAATTTGAACCCTATACAGTTTTCTTAGAATTAATACGGTACGCACTCTTTTTTTTCGGTTAATTTGCAATAACTATATTGTACCTAATCAAATTGGTCTTTGTAACTGAACAAACGCAAACGCTTGGAAGTCTATTTTGCTATTTCAAAGCATGTGCGGTCAGGGGAAGTCTATAGTCGTTTGATATAACAATCACATCCTACGGAAATCATCTCCAAAATCGGTGCCATATAATTATATAACAACTCCATATTTGGGCATTAGTACCTTTTTATATGACTGTACCAACCCGACATGTCGGAGAGCCAATTTTCAAGGGACCCGGCGCCCTATAGACAAGAAGAATTGGCTGTATTCATGAGGCGTTGAACACTTATAGAAAAATAACCGTGTCTATGGGGCTAATTATTATTACATTGCGTTTCAATTAGTCACTCTGATAACAAAAAGTATTTTGATTAGTATAATAACTACGATGGCTACTATATATTTTTTTAATGTGTGATGGTTTTATAGGTATATAAATAATTATCATAAAGACAGATTAACTGATTTTGAAACAAAATAATTCGTAGGTCGCATTTTTTTACTAAAGTATTTTTTTAAATTTCTGGAATGCGTCAAAAACTGACATTATGTCTATTTTTCGACCTATTTTCTACCTACGAGTCGACGGTCTGTAATTTGCCCTAAATGCAGCGCTTTTGTAAATTGATGTTTACAAAGATTTAAAGAGATATTACGGGTATTTTATGATAGTACAAATCAAAGGCATACGAATTATTTTGAGTTGAAAATGTAAATTTAGTCATTAAAACTTTATAATTTGATTGTTGTTATTATCTGTAGTGGACATTTTATAGACGTAATAAACATGGCGGATAGTGGTGAATTTAATGGAACTTACTGAAAATTGCATTAAATGACCTTAAAACATTGCCGAAAGGGCTTTATTTAATACCAATTTATTACGACTATATAATGCCAAAAGGTGTCGGTCAGACGTCTCACTTAGTTATGCCAATTGTTTTTTTTTAAATATTTTTTGTTATTTAAATTTCAATTTTTTTCTCATCAACTTATATGGATCTTCCTTTAAAATTGATCAGTGTATGTTAAATAGTGTATCAAAAAGACTTGGTCGAATAATGATGAGACAATCAAATTGTTGAGGGTATTTTAAATTGTAGGTATGTTATTTGTTTTGACGCTTCTGTGCTGTGGTTAATTATTATATTGCTATCAATGTTACGTATAAGTAACACGAGATTAAGGCGAAATGAGGTTGTGATAACCACCAAATTATAACAACTAACATATAACACAAAGTTATCGCAAATTAAACTCCTTATTCCTATTTTTTTATTATTGGCTAAGAATAGCGTTGAGTATTTTACCAGGCAAATTCTAATAATTTTCAATCTGGACAACAATATATATAATACCATATAACAAAACTAAAGGAAAAGCTTATAATCGCTTAATATTACATTTTTTTTAAATACTACTAATTTATTTTATTAATTTTAATACTACGGACCACGCCCTCAACATTTGATTGATGTTTCAACATTCTACCGTTGATCGTTGTGTAATATTTGTACAGCATTCCATATTTGTGTCTTGTTGTACTTCCGTCGTGATAAATAAACCAATGATAATAATTAATTATGTTTTTTATTACTTTCATTCCTTTTTATGACCTTTTTTAGAGTGCTGGCAATTCTCCAGGCCAGGGCATGTCAGACTCGTACGAAATAAAAATTGCATTTGCCTTCCCTATCCCTATAGTTACGGGCATTCGATCCATCACGACATTTTTTCATAACCACGCACATTACGCAAGTATTTGAACTCTAATATTAAAATATAAATCGGCACGAATGGGCCGGCTCGACCGGAGTGATACAACAGCCTCACAGAATACCGGCGTGAAACAACGCTTGCGTTGTGTTTCACCGAGTGAATGAGGTTACCTGAGGCCCAAACCCTTTTAAAAGGCGGGCAACGTACTTGTGACTCCTCTGGTGCTGCGGGTGTCCATGGGCGGCGGTTATCGCTTACCATCAGGTGATCGTCTACTCGTTTGCTCCCCTATCCCATAAAAAAAATTGTCGTGTAAAAGTTATAAATAAAACAATCCCATAATACATGTTGTGTACGACTTTATTTATAAAAATACATCACAAGGTATAATATTTTGAGCTTATTAATTGAAAGATCCTGTATCAAGATAGAACACACTCGCAACAGTTTTTACCAATGAGATCAACATGGAAACAGGTATATAAAAAGGTACAAATTTAACACTAAATAACTAGAGGTGCTACTTTATTATATCGATATAGGTATAACAATTTTATTTGTATGCTAGCAATATTAAGTAAAGCTTGCAATATAAAAAAAAACAAATATACTATGTCTATAAATGAGCATAGGTAGTATAAAATGTCTACGTGTGTGATTCGGTTTGTTATGTATTAGAAAATCTCATACGTTATGCATAATATGCAATTTCATACGATCTAAAAGCGGTTTAATTGTTCACAGAATTCTTTGATCGACATTTGCGTGTTTATAAGATTCCATTTGCGTTTTTTGCAGTCTATTCGCCAGATAAAATAAAAATGTATAAATGCTAGTTTTTTTTTAGATAAAAATAACCATAGAACTACTTTTTTAAGAGTATTAAGTAGGTGGGTATCTTAAAATATGACTATAAAGACCCACTATAAGTATAGACTTCGAAAAGTTATGCGATTGTTGTGCGCCTTTCTCTCAAACAGTTCATAATACACTAAGAATTTTGGTCGTTTTGGAACCAGTCTGCGTCCCGTCAGTACCACGAGTAAAAATATACAAAAAAGTATATAAGTATTACCTAAAGCGGCGGTAGCCTAATGGCTTGGGCGCCAACCCTGCAATCATGTGGTTGCCCGTTCGAAACCCACCGATTGCACTACCGACGTAAACCCACTCGTAACACAAGCATTTTAGCTTAGCACGAGGGGTTAACAAGAATGCTAGTAATGTGCGATCCACATTGCTAGTAAGCTTTTTTTTTTAAAAAAAAGCTATATCCATTGTCTAGTACCCATAGTACAAGCTCTGCTTAGTTTGGGACTAGATGGTGATGTGTAAAATGTCGCAGAATATTTAATTGAAAAATTTTTGGTTGAGAGAAAAGGATGGCGCTATTTAGTGTGTAGAGCGGCATTCCTGTCTCAATCGCCATACACCATGGGATGGCCTCTGTTACTTTATATCTGTCGACTGTTGGTAGGTATAAGTACTTAAGTAGATAAAATTAATTAATGGTGGGATGGGGAAATAATCGCGGTCATAGTTTCTCGGACACTATCTGTATATTTTTTTATACAGAATCGATAATACTTATTTAATAAAGCAAAGTCGACAATCTTACAGCATCATCAACACATTCCCTGTCCCATTTGCTGGACACAGGTCTACTGTTAGAATTAGAGATGTTCGCCCGGCCGGCCTATTGCCGTGCGGATTGACAGACACACACTTCAACGAGAATATCTCGGGCGAGTGAGTTATAATCCATATTAATATTATAAATGAGAAAGTAGGTACCTAACTCTGTCTGTTTGTTAAGTTAACACCCATAAACTTTTTGATGAATTAAGGTCTAAACAAATAAAAAAATATTCCTTCACTGCTGGACAAATAAAATATATATTTTTAATATCGGTTCCAGAACGATAAAGTCTTCGCATATATTACTTATCTATAATATTGCATCACTCTAGTTATTTAGTGCTGTGTAAAGATTGTGTCCAAACAACAAGTTCTTCACAAAGAAACAACACACCAATTTTATTCTGTGTTTGTTTATGGCACACCAAAATTTAAAAGAATAAATCTGGAAAATTCGGTAGGTACTCAGAAACGTATCAGCTCATAATGACAACTTCTCAAAATGACAACCGATCGCAAAATGTCCACTTCTCACAACGTCAACTTCTTAAAATGTCAAATTCGCATAATGTCTATTTCTCAAAATGTCCATTTCTCAAAATGACAAATTCTCATTACGTCAACTTCTCACAATGTCAACTTCTTAAAATGACAAATTCGCATAATGACAACTCCACGTAGTTTCTACTTTAACAAGGTAGGTAATTTGAATGTGGTAATAGGTATAGCTAGTCATACATATACTAAGGGGTATATGTAGGTAGATATCTGAAAACTTTAAAAATAAAATACCAAATCTTATAATCAATCAACTGTAATAGGTGTCATATTAAAAAAAAACACCACAATCAACAAAATTTCGAAAAACAAGAATATAAACTAAAATTGAAACTTATACCTATTACCACATTCAAATTACCTTGTTAAAGTAGAAACTACGTGGAGTTGTCATTATGCGAATTTGTCATTTTAAGAAGTTGACATTGTGAGAAGTTGACGTTATGAGAATTTGTCATTTTGAGAAATGGACATTTTGAGAAATAGACATTATGCGAATTTGACATTTTAAGAAGTTGACGTTGTGAGAAGTGGACATTTTGCGATCGGTTGTCATTTTGAGAAGTTGTCATTATGAGCTGATACGCTCAGAAAAGTTTACAGTTTACACATACATAAAGGTTTTAGATGCTAAAGTTTTTTTTATTAATCATTGATACTTAACTGATATAGGTACAATGGTACAATTAATTAAAGAATTTACAAAAGAAACAAATCTTAATAAAAAATGTTTATAAATGCCGACTTTTTGAACGGCAATTGTTACACGAGAAATCATGTGACAGAACCAAGAACATCTTTAAAGGAGTATTAATGATTAAACATTGCAAGCGAAGAGATGTGGCTAAAAACTGAGCAGAAAATATCAAAATTACGTAGGTATAGTACGAGCAACGAAACAGCCTCTCTGAAGTTGTACGCGAATGGCTGCGCAGTAGTCCATTTTACGATACAAATCAGTGAGGCGCATGCGCAGTCAGTTGCATGCTATCTCACTCACTCTTACGTTCCATTAATAAATACATTATGTATGTCTCGCTCACTCGTAAATGTTTCGCAATTGTGTTTTTGATAACTTTTAACGTTAGCAAAGTACCTAACACTTTTTATACAAGTATACAGGCGTGTCCATTCAGAAAGGATGTTCGGGCCAGTTATATTGGCCCGAACTGTACTATTTAAATACCACAAATAATATACATATACATCCTAATACGTATTTGGAAGCCAGGTCACAAGTGAGGTAAACGACATCTAATAAGCAAAATTCAGAATATAAAACTAAGGTGGGACATCGGTGCGACGTTCAAAAAGTGAATGGGATGACCTTTAAAAATAAACATTTAAAAAATATTATAAAAACACTTATTACTAAAAGCCATAAGATATGCATCGTACTGGGAAAAGACAACAGTTATAAATAACCACAAAAATATTCATGAATTCGGAAGAGGTATACAAGGTCAAACTGCGCGAACTGCAGTTTGTTATCCCATAAGTCCGAACTTGAAAGAGCCACAATATCTTTGGTATTTTTTTTTTTCTAACTGTGACCATAAAACCTCTCCCCCACAGGTACTTTAATATCGGCCGGATATTGCGATAATGCATCCTGATTCCATTCACACCTGCGTTTTTATCATCCGATATTTCTAATGTGAGCCACTCTCCATGAACTGTCGATAAAACTAAATAATGTCCCTACTGTGTTACAAGTACTAAAGTTATGATCGCAGGTGTGTGTACGATGGTTTGCGTCCAAATACAATACATTCTAGAACTCTGAAAACCACCGCTGCGGCCTAATTCTCTTAATGTCGGCATTATGCTGATAGGAGCGTATCCTGATCTCGTGCAGAGCAGTGTGTAATTTCGTGGTCGTCCTAATACAAAATCTATTGAAAACAGATATCGTATTAACGCATCCAGTATTACAGGCCGATAATTACGCATCTGTGGGGGAGACTTAACACTCTTCTTCATAAATGCAAACTCTTTGGTCACGTTATTCAAACTGGTATCACGGTTACAATCAACGTAATCTGTTCCCAACATTGTTGAGGTCGGCTTCCTGTCTAATCATAGATACAATTAATAGGTAAGTATAAAAAGAATTTTATATAAAGCCTCCGCAAACCAATTTCTTTTACCGGGACCGACAGCTTAATTGCTCTGACGGATCGATGTCCTAAGGGTCACCCGTCCATAAACAGACCGCGGTAAGCATAGTTTAATCTTATAGACCCGTCGATTCACGCTTTTACCTTGCCTGCTTGCATTTATCGAGCAAGATTCTTGTATGGAATAACTGAGCCATTCGTAATACGTCATTCAGAGCGAGCTGCTGTCTTATTGTTTCTTTTTCAACTTAAACATTTTTATTTTTCATAACAATAAGGGAAAACTACTAACAGTTCCTAATATTCGAGCTTCTTTCAGATCCGAGACTAAAAACAATGAGTACGTACACCTATTGCATCGTATTAAATGTTAGAACGATTTTGGTGCAAGAGAGAAAGCGTTATTAACAACCTGTGTGCAAGAAAGAGACAGACATACATCTAAGGTGATGCCTCTCTCCGCCATGGAACGTGTCTAACATTTAAAACATTTTTTTCTGAAAATTAAATCATTTAATGATTTCCATCCCACGAGCCTTGTATACACTCCTCATAAACATTGTTTTTTTTAGATTTTCATAAGTAATACACGGATAAATATATTATCAAATTCAATTTATATTTGCCTTAAAATATGTAACACTAAATAAATCTTCAGAACTTTCGGTCGAAAAATGTTTTAGTATAGTTTGCCGACTAAATATTAATATCGGTACAGATTTTAATAACAATTGACATCCAATATACAACGATATTTAACATGGACATTTGAAGTCGATAAGATATTATTATTTAGTCAAACAAATAATACTAAACATTCAATTTGTTTACAAACACAGTTAACAACCAGAAGTCTTAATTGAAGAACTAATGACGTTGCAGTTGCTAACTGTATGCGCGTGAGTCAGTGGGCGGAGCATAGTTAAATAAGGACTGGGATTTATATAAAACTCCGTCTTTTTTTACCAGTGGTAATTTAAGTAGTGATGATGAATATCTAAAGTTCATTCGGTTTGCAAGTAAAAATCAGATTCATTTTTTTAAACGGGAAAACAGTCCATAGACATGCAACACCAAGTTAATACACAAGTGTTGCCAGCATTTGAGAAAAAAATGAAAACGTTTCTTCAAGGTAAACCAACGGACTGGAAATATTGAAAATAGATTTAAAAATAGAAAATAGATTGAAAATAGATTCGATGGGGTTGCTTAGTAAAACGCACAGTGGAGGAATGCTTACAGTCATGGGGGGAATTTTAACAATAATTTGCCCCGCCTAATGCCATACGCGCGCAAAACTGGGCCCAAAAACCTATACAATACAAACTTACAACAATATCTTCTTTTCGAAACTCTTCATTTTCTCACATTGCACGATCACGTCGTCCTTCTTGTCGCCTAACAAATTCTTGGCCCTAGTCAAGTCGTCCAAAAAGCACCTGCCCTTTTCAGTGAGCATAATTTGTCTTTTGGGTAGCAAGTTTTTGGACAGATACGATATGAGTTTCTGCCAATCTTTCAATAGGAAAAACTTTTTGTAAGGTCTCGTTTCTACTGGAATTTGGCCGTCGGAGTGTTCGAACAGGACATTGATGACGTCTTTGGAGCTTTTTAGAGCTCGACTGGCTTTTATGAATGAGAGAAGAAGAGTGTCAACGTTTTTGTGGACGCTTATGATGGGTTTGTCGTATATGTTGTTGTAGAGGTTTGTTTCCTCGGCTGGTCCGACTACGTATACGATATGTGAGGCTAACCTGAAGGCTTCTTCCGCCCAGATGTAGGGGTCTCCGTGGGACGTGGCTGATATGTCTCCGTCGAACATGATGTCGAAGCCGTACTCCGAGCGTAGGTACATGACGAAAGATGCTACGCATTCAGCATGTAGGCGGTTCGCTGTTGAGTATACCACTAGAATTTTCGGCGGCGTTGGTATTTCCATGCCTAGAAAGTTTAAAAGTATTAAATACTAATTATAAAACTCAGTACCTACCAAGTATTCCTGTTAGTTGTAAGTTTTTTATTTCGATTTTCTACTATTCTAAAAAAAATTCAGACAGGATTCGAACCTGCGTGCCTCCGGCAAGTGCACGGGACGCGTCTGTCGTATGTCTTTCAACCGTCATGAGTTCATATTTCACTTTACAGTTAGTCCAATGCCAAGTATGATTAAATTATAACTATAAAGTTATATAAAATTGCTTGCAACTTTTAACATCCCATATTCGTTTTTTCATATTCACCCATACTGCTCATTTAGTTTAGTGGTCCTAAGGTCCAACTGCTACGCTAGGGGTTGGATTCCGAGGGCGAGCAGCTTTCCTATAGAATTCTAAGTTTATGCACCATTCATGGCAATAGGCGGAGACCCAGTGCCGGATTTCCGCCTAGGCCTACAAGGCTCCGGCCTGGGGGCCCAGCCATCCTAGAGGCCCCAGTCCTAGTGGCGGGACCTACAGATAGTTCAAAAGGCTGGCTTGAATGGGCTCTGGACCTCGAAGTCCAAGCCTAAATTAGTATACCGCTGCTTTATCCTTAGAGAGGAATACAGGCGTGATTGTATGTCTACTTACCCATAGCTAATCTGTATTTATCGTTGCACCAGTATCGCCTGATGACGCGCAGTACTATGTAGTACGCGAAGAGAGTCGCCACGATCAGCGCCGTGATGCTGGCGATGCAGATGTTCAGGGTTTGAGGTTCACTGCCTGGAATAATGCATGTAGTTTTTAATAGCTGGGCACACAAACACTGAGCTTTATCAGTTGGTTACCGTAATTTATTTAGGGAAAAAAGTTTAAAAAATAATTATTCTAACCCAAATCATAGTTTACTTGTGAAACTACTTTAGGGTATAGAAATTACAATACAAAATTTAAGTTTAAAATTCACATAACATACCATGACGTCTGTATTCCCCGAATGGTTTAGGCAGAGGCGTACTAATGTACACCCACAGTTCGCCGGTATGTTTAGGTCCCATGCACAAAAATGCACAAATTCCAAACTTTGAGCTGCTACTGGGAATTTCATAGAAGACCCAATAACACTTTGCTCGACCAATCGATCGAATCGATCGGGAATCGAAACCAAGACCTCTAGCGTAGCAGTCGCACTCAGGACCACAAGGCTGTCTGACACAATCGAAGATTTAGTTCGTGGAATAATATAAGAATAGTTTATGTTTAGAATACTCACTAATCATAATTCTTGGACTCTCGACAGCTTGACAGCCAATACCATCCACTTCACACTTCTCATGTAGAGGGGTAACAACAAAACTGAAAGATCCATTCGAGCCCACGAAGTTGTAGTCGTACGTCACTTCGTCAGTATTGTTCTGCAGCCGTATGGTGCTCGACTTGACCTCTCGCGACTTCTCTTTCCCGCAAGCGGTCACAACCCGAATGCGGTAAGCGCTTACTTTCAGTTGGCCCGGCGGTGGCATTATGTGGAGTCTCATGATGCTCGGAAATATTTCTATGTATATAAACGGCTTCCATCTTTCTTCGGTTGTTGTTACACCTGGAATCATTGTTATTTTCACAGTGAATACTTATTCTAGTAGTTAGGTATGTAATCTAATAATTTTTGACAAAATATTTGTTTTTCTTTCTTATCTCTTCATCATCAGCATCTTATTTACTGTATACACAATAATACACATAGATATACACATACATAGTTAACCACTACACCAGCGATACCCAAAAGTGGTCTATATCGACACCCAGGGGTCGACGACGACCTACAAGGGGTCTATGTCAGCAGGAATAAACATTAAGGTCCATGATATCTACATGGGTAAGTGGGTATGGTATAATAAATTTCCAATTTTAAAATTAAAAAACCGAAAAATATGGGAAGTGGTCGAAAAGCTAAAAAAGTTTGGGGACCCCTGCACTACACCATACAAACTGAAGGATTTGCTTAGGGGTGAGCTACTTTATTTAATCTATGCTTAAAATACATATCCCTAGGTAAGCATTTTGAGCATGGATGCATTGATGAGGAACTTTTCAATATTTAATTTTTTAACCAGGAAACTCAATGACACTTCAATTAATTTCTCATTTATTAATTGAAGATTAATAAGCCTTAAATCAATCTACTTACTAAGCATCTCTGCTGAGGGTATATTGAAGTAATACTGTCCTCTATTAACACTTCCATCATCAGTTGTGGCCTCAAAATCGAGTATGTGGCTCTGTCCGTCTCTGTTGTCAGTCTTGGGCCAGTAGCAGTCATAGTACAGCACGGATTTATCGTCGATAGGGGCGACATTTGATATCATTATGCTTCTGCAGTGATTCTTCTCGCCTCTGTACTTGTCTTGGAAACGGAATTTCATGGCTGAAACAATGTGCATTTCTAGATTTTTACATGAATTTTCTCAAACACTGGAAAAAGGGGCAACAACTAACAAGTTCTGCCTGGATCAAGGGGTTAGGCAGTGGTAAGCAACATACACCCACAGTTCGCCGGTACTGGGCACGAATGTAATAGAGCATCCCATTTACACTGCTTGACCTAGAAATCAAATGCAGACCTTCAGTACATGCGCTTATGGCACAGTTATAGTAAAAATATGCTATGCCTGTGAATGTGGAAGGGCGTCAATCATTCATTAATCGAAATATGTGTCGAAACTGACAGATGCTCTACCTGGCTACCGATAACATAATAGGCACGTGACATTATTTGAGACTAACAAGTCAAAACAATACCAGTGAATACTGATTTGAAGTAATTATGATGTCATTGCACCAGATAAGCAAGTGTATGACAAACAAATGTTATTTAAATCTCTTAATTTGATCATACCATTTATTAATATAATTCTAAATACACCTACTATGTATTTAGAATTATTATACTGAATGTTACAAGTGAGACATCAATAAACCCTTGTGATTTGTGTGCAAGGAAGTTTTTTTTTTTTAATCTTTATTTATTTACAGGGTTTTTTTCTATATAGAAAATGCCACCCCGATTATTGAATACATTGTAATATAATATAATTATAATAAACTAATCTACCCGCAACCTTGTACCCAGAATAATAATATGATAAAGAGTTCTAGCCTCAACCGACAATGCGTGCAAGGAAGTTGAGTTTTTATACTTAAATACCTGACACAAAAAAAAGAGAGGCGTTATCACGGTAATATTATCTATAAATATTACCGTTATATAAGTTTTAATGTGTGTATCTGTGTGTCTGCCTATGGCATATGTACAAGTTACGGCCTGAGGCCCTAAGGCATCATTGCTTCAGAACTTTATTATGAGCATTGTAAATTGTAATTTGCCAAAAGAACCCAACTTTTCTGAACTTATGTGCCTAAATGCTATGTCTTTATTTCATAAAAATATTTCTATTAAACTTACTCTTCCACTTTATATTACTAAAAGTAATATTCAGGACCGTGTGGTTCATATCGTATGAGCTGATACTGTCAGAATGGCGCATCGTCATGATGTATGGCTTCAGTGTTACACCCCCAATGTGGGTGTTGGGTGAGAGGGGCCCAAATGTCATGGTCCCACATTCATGACTGTCCGATGGGTAAACCTTCATCCTGCACAAGTCTTGATCAAAGTGGTTTTGGCCGAGAATCTGAAAATATTTTAAAACTGTTTTGCGCAGTTTCACACAGTTTCGCTACAACTATTTACTGATCCTTACATATCATAAAATAAAGTCCCCCCCTGTCATGTCTGTCTGTTAAAACCAAAATTTACTGTATGGATTTTCATGCAGTTTTCATTAATAGTTGGAGTGATTCATGAGGAACATTTTAAGCTATCATCACATTATGACTCTAAGGTATATGGCAATGTGGGTGAAACTGCAGATAGGTTGCTAGTTCTACTAATAGATATTATGAATGTTGTTGAATTTATATGAAGTTGAAAGTTTGTGAGGATGTCTGTCTGGAACAACACATGCTACTTTTGATCCAGGTCTGGCCTAAGTCTGAAGTCCATGCAGACGAAGTCTTGGGTAGAAGCTAGTAGTGAGTGAGTTTGACTTCAATAGATAGATAAAGCAAATAATTATGAAGAGTGATTGATAAAACAGAACAAGTCACAAGGATTATATTGACTAGCTCCAAGAACAAGAGGAAAGATAAATAAGATAAAATTTAATGTATTATTATTATTATTATTTATTAACAGGCAGGCAGTTCAGACAACTGATAGTAGCCTGTATCCGGCTATTCATGGCCAAGTAAATTATTGGAGCTGAGATATTTGTTCAGTCTATTTTTGAATTGGTTAACATTTTAAGCTGCAATTACGTCCTTTGGCAGTTTGTTCCACGCTTTAACTATGCGGTTGCTTATTAAGTGTTTGTGCGGGTTGTTATTTGACAGTCTGCTGCATAGCTTAAGGTGATGACCTCTGTGGTGGATGTTGTCGTTACGTGTGAACAGTTGGTCAAAGTCTTTGATGTCGTAATGTCCATTTAAGATCTTATATGTCTCAATTAGATCTCCACGGTTTCTTCGGTACTTTAAAGTTGTGAGCTTCAAAATTTTTAAGCGCTCCTCGTACGGCCGCTTAAGTAATCGTGGTATTTTCGTAAAGCTATGTTGTACTTTCTCCAGGAGTTCAATATCTTTGACAAAGTAGGGGTTCCAGACCTGGAATGCTTACTCAAGGATGGGCCTAATGAATGTTTTGTGAATCTGGAGCATCATTTCTGGTGTCAGTATACCAAAGGCTTTCCTAATGAGGTAGATAAGAACTTTAGTTTTCTTGGAAATTGTTGTGATATGCTCTTCCCACTTTAGGTCTTCAGTGATCTTAACTCCCAGATCAGTCTGCACCTTGACAACTGTCAAGTGAGTGTCACCCAGTTTGTAAGTTAGGCGAGGATTGCGGCTGCCTGGTGGGAGACGACCTGTCGCTGCCGGCCGTCGTTCGTTCCATGGTCGGCGGCGCGGCGTCTTGGGATGCAGTGATCGCCTTCTGCGAAACAGTCATCTCGCAGAAGGAAGCTGCGGAACGGGAGAGGGAGTGTGTCAGCACTAACCCGATCCGCAGCCGGCGCACCGGGCGTTGGAGGAGGGCCGACAATGCCCTCTTCCGGCCTCCATAAATGGGTCCGGGAGTGGCGGACGCGGGGACGTCCGCCACGCCCCCCCTTATAGGACCCGAGGCGGTGGCGCGTAGTGTTCCACGCGCGCCCCTCTAAGGCGATGGGGGGGAGTCCAACGCCTCACTCCCCCCCTCCACAATCAGCAGACGGGGCCCGCTGCGGCGGGCCGGCACCAGTCGGGGGCCGCGGACGAATTTTCTGTTTCCCGTAGCCCCCGACGATAACGTGCAGGAAGGAACACCGTGTGGTTTTTAGTCGGTAGGTCACCCACTCTGGGTGGAGTCCGACACGCCCCGCCGCCTCGGCGGAAGTCCATGAGGATTTTCCACACGCACAAAAAAAAAAAAGGATTGCGGCTGCCTATATACAATACTGTACATTTTGAGGCATTGAGGTTAATGAGCCATTCCTTAGACCAGTTGGCTATTTTGTTAAGGTCGCCTTGCAGACGGTCGTAGTCAATTAGTGGGTTTGCAAATATTTTAGTATCATCGGCAAAGGTTGACATTACATTGTAGGCAGTGAGGAAGATCAAATGTGTATATTATATACAGTACTGCGCCCAAAACTGAACCCTGCGGCACACCACTGTGAACCAGTCGATGATCTGACATAGCTTCGCCCACTCGGACTCGTAGGGTTCTCTGTCGTAGGAATGATTCAATCCAAGTTAGCAATTTTCCATGTATCCCCACAAATTCAAGTTTTTGTAGAAGTCTTCATATTGGGACCTTGTCAAAAGCCTTTTCGTAGTCTAGATAGATGACATCTATAGGTTATTTCTCATTAAAGTTTTTTGTCCAGGTAGATACGCATGAGAGTAAGTAAGCAAGAGAGGACACCGTGGATTGATGTGGGCAGAAGCCATGTTGCTATTCGGGTATATTTTGGTGATTGCTGAAGAAATCCCTGATATGCTCAACTATGATTCTCTCCATTACTTTGCATATGACACTAGTCAAGCTTATAGGTCTGTAATTAGACGGATCTAGTTTACTGCCTTTCTTAAATATGGGTGTAAACATTGCCGTTTTCCACAAGTCTGGTAATACTCCACTGTCATATGATGTCTGCATTATTTTTGCTAGGTATTTTGTAATATCAAATTTTTTTAATAGCGCCACAGGGATGCCATCTGATCCTGGCGAAGAATCGGTTTTCATTTCTTTAATAAATTGTGTGATTTTGTCCTGGGTGAACAATATTTCTTCAATGGAGTCATCAACTCGAAATAGCGGGTCTAAATTAGGCAGCTGGTTCTGTGGTTCTATTTGGAAGACACTAGCAAACTGATCTGCAAATCCCTCTGCAAGTTCATGGGGTTCAGTCACAGTATGGCCTCGAGTATTTAGTAGAATGGTTGGGATGCTAACCTTTGATGTTATTTGTTGCCTGATATATGAGTAGAATTTCTTTGGTCTGGCTTCTAGTATTTTTTCTTCATATATTATACATGCTTATTTATAATTATTGCATATTTAACAAGCAAAAATATGTAAACTAAGGTGATGAATAGCTTTTACTATGATTTTATTAAAACTTTATTTTTGGAGGTAAGAAACACATAATTATACATTTCAAGAAACTTTGAAGCTTCCTGCTGCTGCTACAACATTTTTCAGAATCAATTTCATCACAGTTTTTGCGTGATTATGTAACATGAAATAAAGGGTGTCTCAGTAAGAGTGCACTATTTCATTTTAAAATAAATACAAGTATTTTATGACAGAGTTGGGATATTTTTATTGTATTTTAAAGAAGACATGTTCCATTAAGTATGGAATAAAATATCCGGCAAATGACCCCCACGGCTCCGATGACAGGCCAGTACTCTTTTCATGAAATTTTCCATTACTTTTGCACAGAAATGTGGATGTATCTCACCGACAATGACGAGTTAGATTTCCGTTTTGAGCTCTCTCTTATACAGATATCAGGCAGTAACAAATTATGTATTTTTATGTATGTTATAACAAGGTCTCTGCATTAGAGAATTTCACAGACAATTATGTTGAAACAAAAAAGTAGAAAATGTTGACTGTCTAATGCTATGCATCAGTGATTACCCTTGAATCATAGAAAATCTATTGTTCACCTAAATGTTGTATTAAAATTAAACATGTTCACGTTTAATAAGGAAACATCTTTATTTTAACACGGCCCAGAAACGTGCTGTTTTGAATATTATAGGGAAAATCATAGGGTCAGAACGGTGAAGGACGCCTATGTCATATTCATGCAACCAATGCCTTGTTACCCTTCATAGAAAAATCAATACCGATTGATGCAGCATGCGTTTCACTATAGTTGAATAAATAAGTACACTATACAAACCTCTGTTGTACAGCTTAGCTCCGAGTTATTCCCACATAACTGACTAAAACCAGCTACATATTGCAGAAAACAAACAAACACAAAAAACACTACTCGCCACAACATTTTGATGGTATGTTTTCCGTCTAAGTACAAATGCAAGATATAAACTCATACATATCTAAGATAAACACATGATTATGTGCTCATCTTCTCCGGTTATTTTCACTATTGGGTAAATAAAAAGTGAAAAAATAATAAAACTGTTTACAACACGATACCGAGCGACAAGCAAAAACTACGCAATGAATGATTGTTTGCGTTCCGTTCTTCCAAAATGCAATATTACTAGCGTAGACAGAAAAACTTTTTTCTGTCTACGATTACTAGCAGTTTACAGCAACTTATTCTGCCATGTTAAATGTGTATAATAAAAAATAAGCAAAGCACTCTAACTGGATTGTTTTCAGAACGATGTCTGTTGCAAATTGCAGTTGCGGATTAGTGATCAAAGATTTATCTATTTTTCAAGGTATTTACACTGCAGTACATACATACATACATATTTTCACGCCTGTCTCCCATTGGGGTAGGCAGAGACTATAGATTTCCACTTGCTACGATCCTGGCATACTACTTTCGCTTCATCTACATTCATTATCCTCATCATGCATGAACGTCGGTTTAGGGTGCTCTTAACCTGACCTTTTTTAAGAACGGCCGCAACTTGGTTGTGCTACGTTCGTCGAGGTCGGCCCCTTCCAACTCTTCCATCCATACTCATTATGTATACTCGTTTCGTCAATCTCCGTTCATCCATCCTCTCTACATGCCCAAACCACCTTAACATACCTTTCTCAATCTTTGTTATTACACCTTCTTTCACACCACACCACTCCCTAATCACACTGTTCCTCACTCTATCTTTCAAAGTTACCCCACACATACTTCTCAACGCTCTCATCTCTACAGCATTTATTCTACTTTCATGTTCATGTCTCTTCTGCCATAGGTACCCAACTTTCACTACCATACATTAGTGTCGGCGCCCAAGGGCGTCGCCAGCGTCGATGGCGCAGGGGGGGGGGGGCAAGTTGACTTTACCTACTACAATTCATACTTTTCTCATTCTCTATGAATGAGAAAAATAGGTATGAATTGTAGGTAAAGTCGACAGCACATGAAACTTTTCACTTTTACTACGAGCCTTACATCTACAGCGATTGTAATAACAACTGTATCTTAGTGCTATATACATATATATTCTGTGACAGTATAGAGTCCAATGTGTAAAGCTACACGAGCACGAGCTCTTGACTATGCAATAAAAAACTTGTAAATGAGTTATAATAACATTTATTAGAAAAATAAAATTAAAAGGAGTTTGAATTTGAATAAGTGTACAAAACTTCAAGCAAAAAGTTGTATTATATTTGGCAACTTTTCTAGAATCTCTAGGGGGGGCAGCTGCCCCTCCCTGCCCCCCCTTGGCGACGCCCTTGTCGGCGCCAACACACCCCCAATTACAGCCCGTCGTGCCTTTTCGGACACTCTTCGGCTATTCATGAAAGTGTGTAGCGCCCCATTCACTTGATTACCGGCAGTCGCTCTCCTTTCAATGTCACTCTCATGCTTACCATCCCATCCTTATTAAACAAAGAACCCAGATATACAAACTCTTTTACTTATTCCACTCTTACACCACCTATCAAGATATTGCACACTGTCATAATTTCTTCCCTTTCAAAAACCATAACTTTCGTCTTACTTACATTCACTTTCATTCCCTTCTTCCTAAAAGCGCCATCCATAATGGTTACCATCTCCTGTAACTCCTCCGACGACGATGCAAGGATAACTAACTTGATCATCGGCATAGAGGACACATTTGAGAAGTAACTCATTCATTCTTAAACCAGATTCACTGTCTTTCAAATCTTTCAGACCAGACAACTGTCCATGAATAAGTTGAACAGCCACGGTGACGCTACACATCCCTGTCTAACACCCTTATCGATGCTGAACATGCTGAACCATTCAGTGTAGACACGTTTATCCTGACACATGCACTGGAATCTTCATAGAGAGATTTCAGTGCACGAACTGCAGTCAATGTCTAATGCTCACAAAATGCGGTTTTTCGTTTAGTTATTAGAACAATTTAGAATTGATGATTTTTCTGGGCTAAAAAGGTGTATAGTCAGGCTTTATTAAAAATGATTGACGTTGACATTGACATGACTTTGACGTATTTGCTTGTTGTTGATGTTGAGAGATGTTGAGGAATCAAACAAACTTCAGTGCATAAAGGAAAGTATTAAAACGGGCTTCAGTGATAACAAATCATGCTTTCTATCTATTCACCTTTTATTAAGATGTAAATTATATTAAAAAATATATATTAAAGTGTAATATCTTCATAATATCTCGGATGCCCCTTATCCGTAGAAACTTCTAACATAACAGCCAGGATGACCGTAAGTTCTATGGCCTACTTGTGTAAGATTCATTATAGATTATTTTGTTGTTATGACTTTTAATTAACCTTTTCTCAACTAAATGTAATGGTGTGTACAATTTGTTGGCAGTAATAAACTAACCTATGTTACCTGCGGTATGTAATTTTGTTTCTTTCAAGTTGGTAAATATGGGCAGATTTCTGTAATTACGTTAAATCCTTACAATAAACACTGAATTTAATTATTTTAAGACAAAAAGCGCTTTTAAAAACATCCACACAATTACGAGAGTAAAACTGTGATTCTCTCAAGTTAGCCTCCTGGAAAACAACAGGTAAATTCCCATAAAATGTATACCTAATTTGCAAAAACATAAAGTTTTGGAGGAATAAACATGAGTGATGTTGAAGACCTGTGTTTTACGAAGTTTTTATCCCTAAGTTGCCTAACTTCAGAGAAGCAGTTATATCAATAGAACTGTATTTAGTATCTACATTTTCTGGACACTGCTATTTCTTACACCTGTCAATAAGAGCCATTCTGTTGTTGGTGCAGCACTTTCCACAGCTCTCTATTAAGACAAAATTCCAGAACCTTCTTATCCATCGCAACCTTCAATTTCTCCTTGATTTGTGTAATGACCCCTCTATCTTCTTTAATATTTATTGTTCTAAATTCACCCCATGGTTTACAAGGTGACCTGCCATTGAAAAATATGTCAATGTTGTTGTTTTATCATAAAACATTGCATAATATGCAGTGTCAATAAAACTGCCATTATGAATGATACAGCTGTTAATATTAGTTGATTTATGTATGTTTAAATAATAATGGGTTCAATTGCACTATAAATGAAAACTTGACATGTATGTACAGTACAATATAGGTACTGATTTCGGTCACTTATGCGACTTATTAGAAATTGAAATAACTATTTTTTACAGGTGTTATTACATTGTGTAGATATTATTGAATTCCCAAAATTTCCGATTGTTTACTGCATCCATGGTTACCAGTAGACTGAGGTGTTGAACTTTTTAATGACAAATTTAATAGCCGCTAGGTACCTTACATTTTTGTTAATTATAGGGCTGGCAGTTGCTGATAAATGCTAAAGCATTTTTGAGTATGTTATACCTACAACATACTAAAAATGCTTAAAAGCAACCCTGTGACCAATTTTTTTTACTACTATGTGTGTGGGCTGATAATATGTCATTTTCAAGTTTGAATCTAGAATAAAGCCTTAACAATATTTCAAAATAGAACAGTCTAACCAGCCATAAATCCTCTAATTTGTACAGCAAAGTTAATTTATAAGATTTGTTCCAACTTGTTCAAATTACTGGTTTCATTATAAAATTTAATTATTTTTTCATTGGATCACAAAGATTATTTCACTTTTAAACATTTTTACTAAAAGATTAAATTGTACAACCTACACTAAAGTATGAAATTGATTATGTGCCTCAGCCAATAAAAGTTTTCAAAGCAGTGCCATGCCCATTTCTGAATGAAATCATTTATTTTCTTTATAGAATTCACTGTATAATTATTATTCATCAATAATGGAGTACCAGTTGGTTGGCTACCAATATTGATCTGGGTTAGGATTACGTTTAGGATAAGGATTATTGGCAATGTTGCATTGTGTTATGTGATAGTAAAGCAATTATTGTCTTCCTTTCTTATTCATGTATAATGTAGCCTCATTAGTCTTGTGGTCCTAAGTGCAACTGCGATACGAGAAGTCTTGGATTTTATTTCCAGGATGAGTAAGTATTATTAGGTTTTCCCAGTAGCATAACAACATACCAGCGAACTATGAGTGTACATTATTACACCTCAGCCTAACACTAAGGAATATAGGTGTGATGATATTTTTTGTTATACAGGATGTCCCAGATCATGTAGGCCAAAGAAAAATATGGAATATTGTTTGTTTATGATTATATTCAACTATTTTTATGAACTCAAATAAATATTTATGACATTGGTGAAGATTCTATTCACTACAGAATACTCCAATTTGACTGGAAAATTCTTAGGGAAATAGGAACAGGACAAGAAGGTTATTTATCATCAGTATGTCCCTTTACATTTTATAAAACCATGTTCAATTACATCTATTTTATATTAACAGAACACATACCTACTGATTAAATATAATGTTATTATTTTTATCAGTAGAATATTAAAACTTTAGTTTTTTATGATGAAATCGTAACTAGGTACATATTATGTTGCAATTGAACTTATCTGCATAGATAGGACCAGGATTATTAATGAATACGACTCATTAAGTTTTACATACATACCAGCACGCCTGTATTCCCCGAAAGGTTAGACAGAAGGCTACTAATGTAACCCGCAGTTCGCCGGTATGTTTTGGTCCTATGTAATATGGGGCGAACCTATTGCCGTTTAACCGGGCAAAAATACCAAACTCCGCGTTGCTGTGAGAATTTCACAGAAAAACCCAGTAGCAATTCGTTCGACCTTGAAACCGAACCCAGAACCTCTAGCCTAGCAGTCACGCTCAGGACCACCGGGCTAACGAGGCAATTAGCCTAGTGGTTATTAAGTTGTAGATCGAATTAATTCAATTTTAAAGACTAGTTCTGGTATTATACTGGGCCTTTTTTACTTGTGCAGTACCAGAATGGTGATGGATATCTGGAATATTGAAATTTATTACCATAATAGGTACCATGAAAGAATTATTTAGTAACATAATTCTAGTCTGCTTGGTTCGATTCCTAGGTCTGTGGCCTCAATGATGGACAAGTAGTCTAAATACTCCCTCCAGTCTGTAGAATATTAATTGAGAAGTCTCATATACAAGGTGATTTTGAAAACATACGACAAATCGAAACGGGAGGTGTAGTAATAGTTACTTGTTCATTTTAAAATGTAATTTCAATGATGAACGTTCCGAAATCAGATTGAGGACGTTCTGAAAAATGTCTCGGTCAAGAGTACCCTAAACCGAAGTTCATGTATGCAAAGATTGATGAGTGTGGATGAAGCTAAAGAGGTATGTCAGAAACGTAGCAAGTGGAAGTCTGTGGTCTCTGCCTACCCCTACGGGAAAGAGGCGTGACTTTATGTATGTATATCAATGATCTAAATTGTAAAAAAAACCTTCTTTATATTAGATGATGCAAACTAAGCAATTGTTTTCAGATAATCATGAATTATCGGTATTTAACTAAAAAAACAGAAATAAATAACTAAAAAAACAGAAATAAATAATTTCGAGCAATTATCAAAATATTCGCGCGGCGTCCCATCAATTCATTATGTAGGTTACTACATGAAGTATTAAAGCTTTGCAGTATCATTTACCTATTATTTTTCTATTCATGAGAAAAGTAACACTTGAGGCGCATAAGACGTTACTTACAATTAATAAACTCTTTATAATACAAAAAATTATAATTATTTTCCTCAATGACGTGTTTCAAATTTTATTTGTTGTCCATAATTATCATACTTATATGTATTTTAAGTTGTCGTCTATTCAATTTCACCCTACACAATATCCAAAAGTTTAAATAAAGCCTTATAAAAATACTGGGATAAATTATTAAGCATTAGGTAGGTTAGGTAATTAAACATTTAAAAATCAAAGTGTAAAATAGCCCATAATATTTTTATTGCACAATTTTTACGTTGATTTTTACTTAATTGGTCATACGATAAGATTTTATGGACCATTTCGAATCTTAATTAACCTGCTCTATATTTTCCAGTGTAGAATTTCCAAATTAGAAATATTTATTTAGAAATATATTAAGTAATATCTAAGGGATGGAAATGATGGCTACTTTTCATTCATTTTATGAAATTATGATTATATTTCACTTGCGAATTTTCGCAGCCTTCTACTTTTCGTACATAATATATTTCCATTCAAAATAATTTATCGCCACACTTGCTATGTTGCTACTTACAAGGTATATACGATTTTGAGCAGGCTGTGTGAAAAATAGAAGCAGGAGTGACGTATGAAAAAATATTTCATGTGATTTTTCACATGCTATCTGCGAGATGTTCCATGCTTAGTACCGCTACCTAGTTACTTTATATATACCTAGTAACATTTTTAATTAAGTACCATGTAGTCTTCAGCATAATCGGAAATTGATACTAAAGTCATATAGGTAAGTATAAAGTATTTTATTACTCATGAAATAGCAGTTTTTAATCGATCGAAACTTCTTTTTGTAAACTGAATTGCTAGTTATACTGTAGCCATGTTGGCCGAAGGAGCAAAGAATAAAAATGTTGTATGTATATTTTTGTAAATAGGGGAAAATGTTGGAATCATGTTGCTTTAGGGGACTTAACAAATTATTATTGCGGCCATATTTTTGAGCTTGAGCGATAAAGTATAATTCGCGCCCTCCTCCACACTAATAGCTATAATTAATTGCCGTCTTCTAAATCTTGGGATAGGCCTGTAATTTATAAAATTGCAGATGTCAGGATCAAGGTATTAGCAAGAGAATCCACTGGTCCTGATGTAGTCGTAGAAACATCATGACTGTTCTCATATTCAAATTGAGAGAAGCGACTCGAGCGAATTTTCTACATTCCAATTATCTTGAACATTTGTTTTGCAAGGCGTCTGTCCGTTTGCATTCACTCCGAAATTCCTTCATTTTTCGCGAGACCAATGAAAAGCGTGGAGACATGTTGTGCAAAAAAAAATACACAGCCAGTCCTTGCCTTAAGCTTGTTATAGAATATTGAACGCATAGTACTACAATGTTACGCTTTGTTTGAACAAATAAAAGTGTAATGAAAAATACGCTCAAGTGTGATTCAGTGCAACCGGCCGCATAGTAAGCGATGCCAATGACATGATTCCAACATCAGTTATGCTTGCAGAAGCAACAAATAATCGCAGATGATAAACAAATAAACAAAAGTCTATTTTCCTTGTGACGTGTTCTCGTGGTGACAATCACGCTTTAGGTGGCAGCCCGGACGCACAAGCGACCGTTTTGTTCAAAGAAAATGTTTAGATCATCATATACCTATTTAGTAAGTGTGCCTACGTTACGAGTCGTTGAAAACACGTGTTTGTGTGAATTTATGTAAAAAAAAAGTTAAAATACTTATAATATTTAAAGAATATTTTTATATAAAACTAGTTATTTATCTTGTTTCTTTCTTACTTAATTTAAATAATAAACGTAAAATTAAAAAAAAATCAAATACATACATTTAAATAATAAAAGTGAACTATTTTAACGAAGAATAATACTAGGTATGTAATTGTTTGATTATTTAAATTGCTTTCGGCTATTATTTGCTGTAAATAAACTAGGTCACCAATAAAACCAAATTGGTATTATTGGACAATCAAATATTTAACTGAGTGTGTGTGGTTCTACGAAGAATAAACAATGACGTCTTATTATAAGTGTTACATTGATAACTAGTGTCCATCTTCTATTTATTCAAGGCAATTGGTCTATATCTACTTAATTTTAAATATGAACTTATATTCTACCCGGCAGTGCTAAATATATTTGCGTAGTTTAACGTGACCATCAATTTTTTTTTCTAAAGGCGCTACTATTTAAAATATTAGGTGCGTGTTAAAATGTTAAAATTGTGCATTCTATTGTACAAACATCACCATAGTTATCTAGAAGTTCGTGTTATGTTCAATGCGGTTATCCTCTAAAATTCACTATAAATAATAGTCGATGATTTTGAATCACCTCGATGCGACAGAAATATATTAGGAAACGAGATGTCCTTTAAAATTTACAATCTATTGGGCTTACCTACTAGCAATCATACGCATAGTAGGTATTTTAAATAGATTTCTTACAAATAACATGTTTTATAGAGATTTTAACAATAATTAAGACAAATATAGGTAATTTTGTTACTTATAATTAGGTTAAACAAAATAATATGCCTAGGTATTTTTAATAATATTAACTTACACGTTTGTGCATGTTATGAGATGCACGAGGATTGAACATACCTAATAGTTAATAGATCAAAAGCAAAGCAAGCATTCATATCACTGCAGAGAAAATCTTATTTTAGTGTTACACACCTAATGGTAAACTGTCCACTGTTATTTCTTGCTCTGCTTTCGTTTCTATTAGCGCTTCACTTACATTTTTTATTTACAAATTATATAAATTAATCTTACTAAAATACGAGGCTCTAAAACATGATTGAAACCCCTTAATGCACAAATTTGTATTTAAATTGTAACCAGTTTTAAAATTTATTTGTATTTCTGTAGGGATATTAAAAACAGGGACAGAACAACTGTTATTGTTTTAACCCATGAGTTCATTTGGCCAAATAAAACTTCCCATAACGGACGATTGTTTAATCAGAACTCGTGCGAATATTTTCTTATTACCTACTGTGGATCTGTTTCTATACCCTCGCGGCTCATTCCATACATATTCAATTTCTGGAAAATAAATAAATACCTCGTTTAGCCTGTTACTGCGCACAGAGGCATATTCGTGATAAGAGAGATCACACTAAAGTCGCGCATATATTGTAGCCTGGCCAGTATGATTTGGGTTTCTGAAAATTTTAGCTAAACACAAAAACTCAATTTTTTTTATTAAAATAGTATTTTGAATGGAATTAAAAGCGAGAGTATCCTTGAACAGTCATATGAATATCTTATTGATTGCACTTGAAATATATGTATTGTATATCAGGCGTATTGACATGTCTAATTGTTGTAATATAAAGTACGCCGCTTCGACGACTCGTCGCGTAGACACGCTGCCGCGAGCAGCTTATTTAAAAAAAACAAAAATAATATTATTTTGAGCGTATATTGTAAAGTATGTACCATGTGCAGGCGGAAGGTCGGGTGATGGGTCGCCGTTTCTTTTTAACACTGGTGATTGGGATTTCCGCTGGATTTAGTTTTGCATACATACTATTAACATCGACTGGATTCCCTCGAGAAATTGCTTGGCAGACCTACAGGTAACTCTATCTAGTACTTGGCATGTTGCATGGCACCTTTTTTATTTTTCTCTTCTTTTTGCACTAGTTGCATGTGCATTGCACGTATATGGGCTAATATTGTAAATAATATTTTGTTAATTACGCATTTTACGTTAACGTTGTCATTTAATTAATAAAAAATAGAAAAGGAAATATTGTTAAAATTTTCACTTGTATAAATAAAAAAAAATGTTGTATAAATAACTATATACTTAATGAATAATAATTGTTATAATACACAAGTGTAACAAAGTTATATTTCATAGAAAATCTAAAGGTTGGATTAAGCTTTTGCAGCTCATTTCATAGAATATTATAATTATATTCGTGTAATTTCGAATAACGTTAATTTGATATAATTCTATCTAACTACGTTAAAATACATGCAAATTGAACAATGATAATTTCTATTAATGATATAAGTACCTAGGTATTATTAGATTTTTATAGGAGTTTAAGATTCCTTATTGTTTCTTTATGGTGACAACAGATTCTTCTCTCTTTTAATGGTGTAGTACTTAGTTTAAATTTAAAAGACAGTTATATAGGACGTGCACAAAAATAAAGTATTTATTATTTAATACCTTTGAATATATATTATTGAAATCCACATACTTACGATAACTGGTATAGCAAAATAATAAAATATAGGTATTTTCAGATATTTTAAAATTACTTCGATGTGAAAATTATTTTATAGCATTTTATCGAAATCCCTGAATTAAGTATAGGAAAAACTATAAATAAATTCAATTCGTAAGGTAATTTGTGACACAATTATACGATTAATATTAAAAACTTTAGTGTCCGTAATAGTAGTGTGGATGCTACCATTCAAAGATAAATAGATACTCGTATCTATGTAGGTACTAGTGATTCATCAAATATTGATTTGATTGATCATTTATATTGATTTATTTATATCGATATAATTTCTTGTCCATGATAAAATATCGAAGATACGATGATAAAATATTTAACATACTTATAACTGTTTGATTAAAATTTAAGTACGCACAAGTCGATACTGCTCAGAACTCCAGGACTGCCTAAGTAGTCACTAAAAATAGAAAAATGTAATTATTAAAAAAAAACACAAATTATTATTATACCTACAGATAAAGGTATATTTAACCTATCTAAACAGAACCTACTCATATTCATATTTTCTTTATAAATATTTTTGTATAAATTTAATTGAATATCACCGTAAGTACCTACGTCACATTTAAAAATGTGTTAGGTACCTATTGTTATTTATTATATCCAATTGGAATACATTATCATTACAATGTCATACTTTTTATTATAAAAATAATAAATAAAGGAATGTCTCGTCTTTTTAAATTGTTTAAACATTTTTTTTTAATTAGTCACAGTTTCAAAGGGAACTATGTATTTTCGGTGGCAACTTGTCTCAAGCGATACCGAAAACAAGTTTCACACGTCGTTTTATTGCAATAGTTATCGTTTTTTTTTCAGTATACTTGCAGTTTTTGTTTTCAATCGTTATAGAAGCTATCGAATAAGTATCATTGTATTTTTACATTATACTTACGGATATTACATCGCAATAGATACATAATGTAACAGATTACATTAAATTCATTAAAATAATGTTTTAAAGCCACGCTGACTTTCTGGAACGGCGGTGTGCGTCTGCGTGAATCGGATCGCTAATAATTAACAAAAATGTAAGGTAGCTGTTAGTAATTTTAGCATCAAGACGTCCAACACCTCAGTCTGCCCGTGACCATGGATGCTGTAAAGGATCCGAAACGTCGGGAACTAAATAATAGCAATATACCGCGATAAAATCCGTAAAAAGTAGTTTCATTTCAAATAAACACACAAACAAACTCTTCAGCTTTATATATTAGTACTTATAGATAAGATTGGCACTTGGCAAACTAGGAATGGGCCAGAAGTGATGACGTAGATTTAAAGCCCAATGCCAATGAATAATAATTATGAAATACCTTAAAGTACATAATATCGTTTTGAAGTGAAATCATACGTTATCATTTCACGTTGACTGGTTCGCAATACTAATAGTCAAGGGCGTGATATTAGCTTATTTATTCAGCTTTAGTTACATAAATAGCTTCATTTCAATGCCGTGATATTAAGAAAAAAAATTATAACTAATTGTATACAAGGTGGAGACGAGAATACGGCCTTTATTATTCTACAAAAGCACTTTTAAATAGAAAATAGTAATAATATTAATAACAATAAAATCTCATTTCAATTTATGGAAAACTGTTTTTCTTTAGACAGTTTTCCATTAAAAAAACTTAAAAAGTATCTCGAGAGTGTAGGCTATGGTTTCATTTATTCCATACCATACCATCCTGTACATAAGATGTATTCTTGAAGTAGCCAAATCCTATAAGCTAAAAATACTCAAAGCAGTCCCGGACCCGATACGTAATGAAAAAAAAAACAAATATCAGTGAAATATCATACTTTTTCGATAAAACATACTGAAGCAACTGTTTAAATAAAGACTAAAATAATAATCCGGGATAACTTGTTTATTCCATAAATTTTGATGATACATATGTATGTATAGTGATTTACCCGGATAGGAAGTTGGTCCTTGATTAAATTTTGGTAAAATGAAGTTCTCAACTCTAGAGTAATTAGTGGTTATATTCACAGGATAAATCTTATATGAGTTTATTCGTATCCGCTATAAGGCTGGATAAGACAAAAACAACGGAAGTACCGCAAACCAATTGTAAATTAAATGATCTACTATCGACACTAGATTATTTTTTATTGTGAGATGTTAAAACTGCTTTTAAAGTTAAAGATTTACTAGCTAAATATTTTACTGCATTGTTCTAGATTTATTATTTAAGCTAATTATTTATTTTTTGGCATTGGATTGTGTTTGAGTGTAAAGTTGTATTTTTTTTACTTTACTTTTGCAAATATAATTATGTTTTATAATTAATGAAGAAATAAAGATTTTTTTTCATATTTTAGTTATAATAACATAAAGTAGTGACATCACATTTTTAAAGTACTTATTTACATATCATGTAATGTTATTCATGTACCAATTATTTTTAAATAGATCTTTTTCATCACATAGTTTACGATTCTATCTTATCATTAGGTATCCTTAAATTAATGTCATGAAGAGACATGAACATTCTTAAAAAAGTGCTTTTTTTTATAATAATGCGTGTTTACCATTTTCATGCTTTTGAATGGCTTCGCCGCATTTAAGAGCTCGGAGGATTATTTTTCATAATGTTTGTAATTTTTGTAAATGCAAATGCTTGTTTCACAATCATAGTCTTATTTGAAAAAAAAACCTAAAAAAATATTTTATCAATCAGATATTGACCAAGGATTGTGAAGGACCCCTTACATTTTTTTAATATTAAAGGCATTTTTCCTCATAGAATTAAATATCGCCCTTATGCTATTGAACTAGAGTGGAAAATAGTACTTAGTAGTATTTTTCATGTAAAATTGTATAAGTACTTTAAGTTTGGCGTCCGATGAGTTGAGGATGATTTTTAATTGTCTGTGGGAAAATTGTCACTCAGTTCTCGGCTTCATCTGCGCATAACCATTGGAGTTTTTAGGGTGTAGACTTAGAAACGTCTTTCATGGCTTGAGTAAATGCTCTCATAAAATTCGACAGTGCAGAGACTGTAGGTATCATATCGTTTGTGGGATATATCACATAACATATCAACTGATTGTGTACATAGATTTATGATGCTTTCCTCTGAGAAGTTTGCTCCATTAGAAAAAAATACATGTTTTTCCCGTTGTACAACCAAGCAATTACAAAATACTCATATCGAGTAATATCGACTGTATACATATAATCTTGGGTAGGTTATTATGTACTCAGCCGATTTAAGTATTTTGTAATTGCTTAGTTGGTACTCAGAAATGCGACGAAAGTTATCGTATTTAGAGGGTTTACCCCTTCAGGAGTGGTCATACCTATTCGTCATTTTTTCAAGTGTCCAATAGACAACTGATATAATACTAGATAACAGCGTTATACTATGTTATAACCACGTTTATCATTACCTATGTAGGTACGTAGAGATCTTTCAGTTAAAAATGCATTATGCTTTATCGCAAGTCGCAACACTCGTGTGCAACTTTATTGTAAACTCGTATGCGTTGGTCATCAAATCGGGCGATCGGGCATTTATTGCACTCTTTGACCACCAGATCCGCCTGTTTGGACGTATGTCCCTGTCGCGGCCAATGAGTAAGACCAATATGTGTGTATTGCGTCTTACACTTTTGCATGTGAGGGCAAATATATTAGAGGGACATGCTTTTGTATAGCAAAACAGATCTGCTACTTTACCCGATTTTTTTTCTATAGGGGTTGCCCCAATAAGTCTCTGGACTAGTCTCAAATGATTTGCTCATACTCAGGTGATCCATAAAATGCACATATGTAGAGCTGCAGGTACTTTATTATTAGGGTTGCTACCTTTTACACCGTAACGTGATATACCTATTTACAATGAACATAGAATAGAACCTCCATTTTTTCATTGGTTAAACATTGGAGCATACATCACTATTTCGTTCATGGAACTTATGTAGGGCAAATATTAATTTACAAAATGTATATCTGATCAAACTTTTCAGGGATTCGGCGAGGGATTTGGATAAGCACCCGATTATTTCTGTGGGGGAGCACAGTAACGATGAGCCAGCGCATAGGGACGAGGACAGGTCGGTGGCTGATGAGCTGGCTAAACGCGTCAGGGTACTGTGCTGGGTCATGACGCAGCCTAAGAACCACGAGGTCAAAGCTAAACACGTGAAGGCCACGTGGGGGAAGAGGTGTAACAAGCTTTTGTTCATGAGCAGCATAGACGGTGAGTGGCCCTTGTAATTTGTATTAAGGAGTCTCTCCATTATACCATTTCATACCATGACCGTACTGGTAACGTGCCAGACAAAAATATTCCTTGTATCGAGAATTAAGGGAGACTGTCCACTAGACGGTTCCGTCAGCAACCAACACTGTCGCCATGTACAGAGCGTATCAGCACCGACAAAATATTCTAGCCGACAATTGTGGACGCTCCGTACATGACAGTCTCATACTTCCCAATGTAAATAGTATTTTTCAACGGGAACCGTACGGATATCCACCTGGATGATATATACAGATAGTGCAATCCACGACGACGCGCCCCACTCTCTCCCTAATCGTTAGTGTTTATTGCTAGTTAACTCCGCACGTGTTTTAGTTTTGGCGATACTTACTAATTACCCACAATTAGTAATTATTGTGTATCGACAAAACTAAAATACTAGCGGAATGTTGCATACTTGTACTGTAAGCATTCAAAAAAGAAGAGTGGGGCGCGTCTTCGTGGATTGCATTATCTGCTATATATAGATATAATACGCTATTGATACGGTATATTCGGCATAATACTCCAAACCATGCTTATCAGCGTACCTGATACATTCATAACACGATCATGGTTTGAGACGGTGTAGTGGGCACACTCCTTAAAGCTCTGAGAAATCCAGAAATAAAATCTTTTAGGTAATGTCCTGATATCTCAAAATAAATTAAAATTAAAAGCTATTTTTTAATGTTTCTTTAAATGCAAGATTATACTATTACCTTCATGGATTTGTAACTGCAGCATGAGTCTAGTAGTTCTATTCTCAGGGTGAGCAAAGTGTTATTGGGTTTTTCTATGAAATTCTCAGTATCAGCTCGGAGTTTGGAATTTGTGCCCGGTTAATGAGAGTAGGCTCGCCCCCTATTACATTGGATCTAAACATACCGGCGAACTGTGAGTGTACATTATTGTACACTCACAGTTGTTGGCACGCTACGTGTGGCGCGTGCTGCGCGGCCAGCTGCACCAGCCGGACGTGATGGAGGCGCTGCGCCTGTGCGCACCTACTGGCTATGTGGGCGCGCGCCGCCACCCCGACACGCTCAGAGTGCCGGTTTCGAGGACTAACTTGCTCAAATGGGCACCTCTATCGCGCGCCATACGGCTTATTAATTCAATAGCTCAGCTTGTTGATATATTTTACTGTACCCAGTCGAAATTCACGGAAGTAGCAGAAAAGTTAGTCATTTGTAATACTGAAATATGACCTATAAGTAGGTATTGTGTATATTTTGCAATAGATTTAAGGTTAGCTTATAATATCGTATTGGGATATCCTGTAAAGATATTGTAAGTGGTTTAAAATAAATAAATAAATAAAAATTATAACACCTCTACACTTCTGACTCACAGCCACTCACTGCTCACGTATGTTTTGGATAAAAGAGGTCGCCAGTTCCCATTCGTTTTTGACATCACAATTATTCAATTTCAGACCCAAACCTCCCAGCAATAAAGCTTCCTGTGAACGAAGGCCGGGACTTTTTGTGGTCAAAAACGAAAGCGGCCTTCCGATATGTCTACGAGCATCACAGGAGAGAGGCCGACTGGTTCCTCAAGGCCGATGATGATACGTAAGTCATAACTACCTTCCGAAACATACATACTGATTCAATACAATTATACCTAAAGTTCAATTTATCGAAAGAAGAAATAGTGTGGACATGCCTTTTTGGATAAATTAATACGACTTAAATAAAAAATCCCGGTATCGTAAAAAGCGTTATATAATAATATAATATGTTTATTGTCTCCAAAAATACAAATCTGAAACTTATGACTATTACATCGCTTCAAACAATTTAGGGAACATCTGCCTCCGAACTCGGTAACAATATAGGTTATAAAAGTTTTTGAAGTTTTTTTTAATGTTACCAAATAGAGCATGGATTGGAAGTTACAACAAGGGTTATCTCGTACACAACGTGTAATAGAATAAGCGCATGACTTCAAACACGTCAATTAGGATATCGATGTATTGGGAGAGCCATGCTTCGGCACGAATGGGCCGGCTCGACCGAAATAATACCACGGCCTCACAGAAAACCGGCGTGAAACAACGCTTGCGTTGTGTTTCGCCGAGTGAATGAGGTTACCGGAGGCCCAAATCCTTTTAAAAGGTGGAAAACGCACTTGTGACTCCTCTGGTGTTTCGGGTGTCCATGGGCGGTGGTTATCGCTTACCATCAGGTGATCCGTCTGCTCATTTGCTCACCTATCCCATAAAAAAAGCAATTTTTTTCAAGAAAATAGTTATACCAGCTTAACGCAAAACTCGTCCCTGTAATAGAAAGAAAGAAAAAAAACAAAATACTTTTTATTTACGTCGACATGACGCATGAAAAATTAGGTTAAAAACAAAAATAATATAAAATAAGTATTAATAAATAAATAAATAAAACTGTGGAAAACATGCGTCACACCCACGCAAAAACGATAATACAGTCTTGTTACCCCCAACGACTCCGATATCGGCGTTCACAGGTACACGATAACAATTTGTGCAAATAGGTTTCAGTTTTCCATAACTCGAGACACTGATAGATCAGGGGGTTATAGCTTCAGGTATTGTAATTATCTTTTCGGCCATAATTAACACAATGTTTTTAAAATTTTGTTTTTTTTTTTGTTTTTAATATGTCATATTAAAAACAACCGTAATTGATTCAGTAGTCGATTCTGAACAAACTACTTACAGACCTTGCGTTTATTAAGTTGGTTTGACGACCTCTGCGGTGTAATGGTTCGAGTTCCGGACTGCGGACCACGAGGTCCGATGTGGATTCGATTCCCAAATGACACAAATATTTATGTGATGAATATAAGTGTTTGTGTTCGTCTGGGTGTTTCTTATGTATTATAAGTATGTATTTACAAAAAAAAAGTATGTAAGTATTATATCCATTGTCTAGTACTCATAGTAAAAGCTCTGCTCTGGGACTAGATGGGGCTGTGTAAAAAATGTCGGAGAATAAAAAAAAATCGTCTCCCAGGAGGCATGAGAATTTTACGCACCTCAAAAAGTACGTGAGGGCTACTTAGCAACCTTTATGTGTGTAACAAATAGATTGATATGCTTTGTCTTACTCTTTCTTAAATTGATACTCTTATAAGGAGAAAACCTGCAAGATTTTTAAACGTCGCAATAATTCAGGAAATCACACATTTTCCCTTAACCTAGAACACGTGCATATATTATTTATTCAAACAAAGAAATTATACTGAACAAGATGATTAACATATGAAAGCACATTACACCCTTGTTAGACACAGTCGTGGCTCGCGTCTCTGTTGTGTATATAAAGTAATATATTGTCAAGGTTCCCCGATAGCATTGTTACCCTAGTTCACTAGCCAGTTCAAATCTGAAAGGATGAAACGAATGCAGCCTTCTTTGTCTTATAATTTTGTAGTTTTACTCGCATCTCCAAGGAGTTTTTGATATATAATGTAATCTATGTTCTTCTTCAGGATGCAATCTATCATCTCCTATCTCCTTGTCAAATTTTATAAAAATTTGCTTCGTGGTTTAGGCGTGTAGGATGTTACATACACCACGGCCTCACAGAAAACCGGTGTGAAACAACACTTGCGTTGTGTTTCACCGAATGAGTGAGGATACCGGAGGCCCAAACCCTTTTAAAAGGCGGGCAACGCACTTGCGAAACCTCTGGTGTTGTGGGCGTCCATGGGCGGTGGTTATCGCTTACCATCGGGTGATCCGTCTGCTCGTTTAAAAAAATATAATCCTATTATTTTCGCGACTAGCTCGCGCGCCTTTTTTTCGGAATGTTTTGACGGGGTGAGGTTGACCAAATGACCTATCAAAAGCCGGACAGTCTGACACAATTGTTAAAAGCCGAAAATATTCGGCTAAAGCCTCACACTTGGCATAGACACGAGTGAAACCGCAGACAGTGGCTAGTTCACTATAAAATAAGTAAGCACCTAATAATCGTAGCGTAATAAATTGTGATAAACGGCATGCTTTTGTCCTTGTGCCACAGTAATTTCCGTCCGATTCATTTGATAAAATACGAATAAAACGCCCTAGAAATTAACTATCATTAAAACGTTTGTCGCTTATAACTCCATGAATTATTAGATATGTATGATAATTTTAAGGTAGGTACCTACTGCCCGGCCGTACTGTGAACCTGTAATATCAATACAAAAACATATTTATGTGAAAATAAATCTATACTAATATATAAAGCTGTAGAGTTTGTTTGTTTGCTTGAACGCGCTAATCTGAGGAACTACTGGTCCGATTTGAAAAAATATTACAGTGTTAGATAGCCCATTTATTGAGGAAGGCTATAGGCTATACATCATCACGCTACGCGGACGAAGTCGCGGGCAGAAGCTAGTCTGCCAATAAAAACATAACTTGTAAAAAAAAACAAGTCTCGCAACTCAGTTCTTCTATCGTAAAAAGTTGTGAGATCCATGTAATAGGTACCAAGTAGGTCAATTTATTCAGTCCTTCTGTCTTAAGTTATTACGTAGGTAATTAGCTAACCCAACAACATCTTATAGTGACCATATCAATATTAAAAGTCTTTTATGTGTTAAATGAATAGATTGACTGATAGTGTCTATACAATGCCTACATGGTTACTGAAAATTCAGGCTTCTAGCTTAATCCACAAGGAAGAGGGGGGCACGAAAATGGGCTGAACTGCTTCGAGAAAAAGATGGTTCGTACGGCCGTGCCGCTTGTTTTTGCTCGATCTCTTTTACCTTGTCACGCCAAACCCGCCAAATCCGGTAACCAGTACCGGATTTACTTTTTTGATAGTTATTTTGTACTTAGGTACTAAGGATTATGATTAGCATCCGCATCTGAAAATTTGCCGCCCTAGGCACTAGCTCCGAGTGGAGCACTTGGAGCTAAGGCCTAGGGTGTTAATCTAGCGATGTTCGTAGATCCTACGCATAGCCGTTGGTGGGAAGGGACAGTGTTTAGCGTTATTCCTCATTAAATAAAAATGTATCTTTTCAGGTATGTGGTGGTTGAAAATTTGAGGTATATGCTTGCGGACTATGACAGTAAAGACCCTATATATTTCGGCTGCAGATTCAAGCATTTCTCCCCACAGGTTAGTGACTTCATAAAAAGATAAAATATCAACTAAAAATATTGCTGCACGTTTAGCGTAGCGACTGTCTCCATTTACACCAGATGCCCTGGCTTCCCACTCGAGACAAATATTTGTGATATAGCGACATCTTTCGCTCTACATAGACAAACTTCGACAGACAAATCCTGAATCGCGCAAGTGAAGTTTGCAATGCAATTTGCATATATACAACCGCCCGACATCAACCGTTGGGCCGCGGCCCGCCAGGCAAAACACCCGTCTGGTCGGAGGATCCTCCCTTTGGTTGGAGGGGCAACACACCTCGCTCCTCCACAGTGTGATCCACAGATCCAAAATTGTCTCGAGCCAGGGTATACTTTGTGTCCATTAACCCGACTGCGCCCGAAGGAGATTTAGTTATATTTTTTGACGTTCGCTCAGTCTTAGAGCCTTAAACGGCTTGGGGTACTAAGGTATTGAGCTAAGCCTTTAAAGCCTAAATAACCAAAATATTCAAAGCAATGATTGGATGGATGAGGAATTTCCAACAGCTGTATACAATTTTGTAGTTTGGAACCTGGAAATAACTTTTTCTAGAAACTATCATCAGCCTATATCAGTCCACTGCTAGACGTCTAGGAACAGGACGAAGTTTCTAGAATCAATCAGCTAACATCTGTCCATGTCAACCTTACAGGGTTATATGAGTGGCGGAGCGGGCTACGTGCTAAGCAGAGAAGCGTTAGACAGATTCGTGACCAAAGCATTGCCGACGCCCCACCTGTGCCATGCTGGTGACCACGGCGCTGAAGATGCCGAAATGGGTAATTAAACAAAATAACATACTATCACGGCTGTATTCCCCGAAAGGTAAGGCAGAGGCGTACTAATGTACACAGTACCGTCCCATGTAATAGGGGGTGAGTCTATTGCCATTAACCGGGTACAGATCCCAAACTCCGAGCTGCTACTGAGAATTTCATAGAAAAACCCAACCAAATACTGCTCGACCTGGGAATTGAACCCGGAATCTCTAACGTAGCAGTCGCCCTCAGGAGCATGAGGCAGTTGTGTTAATGTTCCATTCAACCATTATAAATTATACAAGAAGTTAATGCTAAACTTAATGCTAAACTTACTGGTAAACTTCTTATCTCAATTAATTAAATGAAATCAAAATCATTTTTTTGCATGAATAAGGTACAGAAAGTTCTTAATAAATTAATTGTTATCACTTATTCTGCCTTTAATTTCGGCGCGCATAAACATATTAATTTAGAATCGTGAGATTCAGCTTGACCTCCCTGATGTATAGAGGCCCATACAAAAAAGAGGTTATCAATGTTGGTTTTCCATTTTTACTCCTGATATAGCTTCACTCGAGCGAAGCCGCGGGCAGAAACTAGTAGGTTATAAAATAAACTAAAAAATACGATATAAAATAACTCCAAAGTGCCAGGTAAAGCGGCTCATGCCTTATTTGGTCCTTTTAGTGAGCCTAAAAAAATAAATTATATTTTATAATTCCAGGTAAATGCCTCGATAAGATCGGCGTCCGCGCAATGGATTCTCGCGACGAGCTGCATCGCGGACGTTTCTTCCCGTTCGTACCACAAGACCATCTATTTCCTAACAAAGACAAAGACTTTTGGTACTGGAACTATATATTCTACCCTACCGATGAGGTAAGCTTTCTAATTCATGCATGATGCTACATAGTTTAATTCATAAGTGGCTCGTACTTAGCCCATTTGTGCGCCATTAATAATTAATACAAAATATTAGTACCTACATACAAATTTATAAAACAACAACATACCATCACGCCTGTATTCCCCTAAGGGTTAGACAGAGGCGTACTATTGTACACCCACAGTTGTCTTGTATTGTTGTCTAGTACTCTAGCGTATTCTAAATAATGTCTCCTGTTCTCAGGGTCTCGACTGCTGCTCCGACCACGCAGTCTCGTTCCATTACGTGGGCCCCCAGTTGATGTACGTTCTCGACTACTTAATATACCATCTTCGGCCCTACGGCATCAAGTATGGCTCCGACACCGTGCCCAGGATACTAAGAGGTAACGATACTAAGGAGATTGACAATCGCTAGATATTTTTAGCACTGAATGTAACAGATATTTATGTAAAATAGAACAATATTAATTCAGCTAATCGCGTAAGGCTGTAAAGCAGTGGAATTCTTTAAAAAAAAAGTTGCCCCATTAGGAATTTCTCCTGGATCGTGGGTGCGTTTAAAACACAAATCTGACACAGTTCTCTAGGATGTGCGCATATGATTCCCTAGCTAGGTCTTGTGTAGCGAGGCAGCAAGGCCTCATTGCACTTCGACCCAATGGGATATTTTACTCTTAGCTAGGTACTACTTAAATACACGTAGAGATGCGCGAATGCGCGGACAACCTAGAGGATTTGACGCTTCGATTACCTTCGACTCTGGCTCACTAAGTGACGGTACTCTAAATGGCCTGGTATGACAGAAATCGTACGAAATTATCAAAATATTTCCGCAATACGACCCTAGAGAGATCTAGGGTCGTATTGCGGAAATATTTTGAGCACATAAGTGGAAATATTATCAAAATATAAGAGCAAATATTATCTGCACGAGCTTATAAAATTTCACGCTAAGAGACGTTATTTAGCAGTTTATAACCTAAATAGTGGCAATGTTCAAAAATAATGGCGCCACTTTCGTCATTTGTAAAGTATACGCAAAGGCTGTCTTCTATTGCATTCAATTGTATGGCAGATTAAATAAATAAAACTAATTATGAAGCAATAGAATGACGATTTTGGCACAATATATAAAAAATAGAATATTTATAATGTAAATACATTAAAAATTAAAAATGTTAGATAATGTCAACATTTTCAATATTATATGATTGCCTCGCTTTTAAGTCCTCTGAATGACTCACTGTTACATTCAGCGTTCCAAAAGAAAAATGAATAGAAATATTGGGTTTTAAAATAGATACTAAACATTCCAAACAGACTGCTTTCGTCTCAAGTCTGAGAAAAATATACCTAGAAGTGGATATTTTGTAGATATTAAGTATGTGTATATTTGACAATTTCATGTAAAACATTAGAAATTTAATATATTATTATGTAATAACTATGTAAGTTACCAAAAATGGCATAATATTTGTTACGGTAGGTGCTATATTAGAATGTATGGCCGTTCAGTAAAAACATAACTTGCCATTCAACTTATTGCTATTAGATTATTTTACTACACATAGTAGTGTTAAGAAAACCCTGACTGACCCGTGATGGTATTGTTGGGTATCCAGATCCGGTTCTATTTATATAATCATTTATAATTTACAAAAAAATATAATATAAAACTAAATAGGTACTTAAGGTGACAGCGACACCGTCCCTGGTTCTATTCTATTTCTATTTATAATTTGGGGACGCCGGCAGGCACGAGGCGGGCGATCAGTCCGGATATTGGGATTATTTCGCGCAGTTCCCCATTTTTGGTGGATCCCGTCATGGGTTACTGGCGCTCGGCGTCGCAAATCTTCCGGTAGCCTTGCAGAAGCCCACCAGTTGTCCGATGGAGAGTTCTGCTAGCTATTCTTCATTTATCTCATCAGTTCCTATTATTTCCCATCTAAGTAGCGCATACATTGTGCATTTTGCTAGTAGATGAAGCTCGTTTCTTCTGCTTCCCCGCATGCTGGGCATATAGGGTCCTCCTTTATTTTCATGATCGCCAGGTGTCTGTTAAGTCCACAGGGTTCCGTTGCGATCCCTACTGCTATCTTTATGTTTTGGGATTTCCTTTCGTCATATGACTTTAGGAAGATTTTCGACTGTCGACAACCTTCCATTGTGTGCCATTTTTGGTTCGACTCTTTTACCATTATTCTATGGATGATTCCTTTGACGATATTGTATGGGATCGGTAACCTAGGTTCTGGTCCCACGAAGGGTTCATCAGCTCCCTTCCTAGCCAATTCATCTGCTTTTTCGTTCCCTTTGTGTCCTTGATGACCAGGGACCCATGCGACTATCACCTCTGCCGTTTCTGCTAGTTCATTGAGTGCTTCTTTGCACTCTTTCACTAGTGCAGAGGTGACCTCCACTTTGTCCAGTGCTTTGAGTGTCGCTTGACTATCACTGTATATGACTATCTTGGAGCCCTCCAGGCTGTGGGCTTCCTTGATTATTCGAGTGCATTCCATAATGGCATGAACCTCTGTCTGGAATACACTCGCACATCTGCCTAATGGGAAAGAGCTATTTATGTTCAGTTCGGGGATGTAAACCCCGGAGCCGGACAATTTTGTGCCTTCCTTTCTAGATCCATCGCCGTCCCTGGTTGCCAATTATTCAATTTAAACTTCATGGATATTCGACCCTTAGGTATTTACGTGAGACTTAAACATAACGGCGAACTGTGAGTGTACATAACATTATTACATCTCTGCCTAACCTTTCGGGGAATACAGGCATGGACTATCATGAATATATAATTTTTGTAAATTATTTGATGAAGTGATTGGGATACCTAGATTCCCCTCTCTGATCCGACAGGGTTTTTTAACATAGTGTATACCTGTGAAACATACAAAGAACAGAATTTGAATAGTAAGTTAATGTCTGCTGACTACCGATCTCTGTAAGACCAAAAACATCACATAACCCATGTTTACACACATGCAAACGTGAAAAGATTATTTTCTTCTTTGAAATTATACAAAATACTTAAAACTATGTTATTCCTGGTCAAAAACAATTTATGTTAGTGATTAACTAACTTGAATTGTTTTTAGAAACAACTAACGAACTCAGTGAATCTCTCAATAAGAAAAATATGTAAATAGGTTTTTTATTTACAAAATTATGTCCCGCCAAGATATCTAATCTAAATTTCAAGCAACACGTCATCCCCATCTGTAAGTTAATGCTGAAAAAACTTGTGTAGGGAAGATAAAATATATATTAAAACATAATATTCCGTTAAATATTTTTCATCTCACGAAGGCTCTTAAATTATTTAAATTTGAACTTTAAGTTATAAATAATATAAGGACTTCATGCGATATGACTTAATTCTCTTATTCATAAAAATATATTATGTCTTATAAACCTCCATGGCTGTAATGTTTTGTCTTGTTTGTGGTTTAGTTTTTATTAGATTATTTATTATTATTATTCTGTGACAAGGAAAAGAAGACAAAATATTATATAAGAAGTTTTATATTTTTGTGAATAAGAGGGTTAATGTGTAAGTTACCATCACAATTTAGAACCGAACCTTTTTATAAGTAGGTACCTAGTTAACAAATAAGGTAGGTTTTCTTGCCATAATATTTTGATCGTAATTTTCATAATAATTTTGAGTTTTCTCCATCAGGGTGTTTTGGCATTGATAAATGAGTTTCATATAGAATTATTTATGACATATTTCATAGATTGCTATTATTATTTTTAGTAATTTAACATTTATTGATATTATATTCAAGGTCATGAATTATTGGAGTGTTTGAATTGCATATTACGTTAAAATGACGGCTTTATTAGGGTCAGAATAACTAGCCACACGGTCGACTATCATTAGGAGTGTTCGTTAATAATAATTTATTTAATTAACATATTATTATTTAATTTTGTCAATATCGTTCATTTAATAGTAAAGAATAGCTCTACTAGATGGCGATAGTGTTTCATGTTCAGCAAATGTGCAAGACAAAATGTTCGGACGGCGGTATCCCGTATCGGTAATGTATTTAATTAATATATTTAAATGAAAAGATTATAAACGTTACCGATTTTAAATATTGTCAAATTTAATTAATGGTGATATTTTATCATTAATTTTTGTCATATGTGCAATAAAGTGTGTGTACTATTCAAACTCTCCAATAAAAGATGGCATTTTATAAACAAAATTAAGTCATATAAAATGTTCCTTATTTTAATTAATTTAAGTAAACAATGTGAATTATTCGATAATTAAATGTCTCAGCCAAAGTAGTGTTATAAGACGGCTAGTCCAAAGGTACGAGGTGTGTTTTCATACAAATAATACATATTACAAATAGTAAGCCTCAAACGGATTATATCCTGTCCAAAATAAATATAGATACTGCATTTTTTTTTAACTCTAGTTGAAATCGATGAAATATAGACTGCAAGAAATTTCTTAGTTTAAGAGACCAAAAGGGTCTCTCATGAACATTAGAAAAAGAATCATGTTTTGTTTATGTTACGGGCATGTCAATTAAATTACCGAAAACATAGATTTTAATGAACGAGGGCCTAAAAAATTTTATGAAGCACACCTGTATCATATTAACCAAAGAATCTTAATAGATTTAAGAGTAAAATGTAGAAACACTGATAGTGCACGGCAGTAGCATTTTACTTAGTTACCATTTTAAGTAATTGTTACACGGAGTAGTATGTAGTGGAATACTTAGGAGCATTCCAAACTAGAATTATTATCGTGAATTATACGTTCGAAATTTAAATCTGGATAGCAGCATAGCAATATTTATTCCTCCTATTCCAATTTTAAATTCCATTATTGTCTAAAATATCAGATGAAACATTAAGTGCATATTTCGCTGGGCTATGATTCCATGTAAACAAGTAAATATTACAGCGAAACTCGATGTTTGAGATGGATCGGTGGATCCTAAGGGCCTCGCTACAAAGCACTCCATTTGCTTATTACTCCGTGAATTCTGTAAGTGATGTTACCGATACCGATAGACTAAACTTTTTGACGAATAACTTTTAATATTGCAGTAATTTGATTGAATTGAAATCATTTTGATCGTAATCTTACACGTCTATCGATTTCTTTAAATTTATATACATAACAGTTTTAGAAAAATCATCTTTACATACAATAAACAGTGATTTATATAAAACAAACAGTGATTAGGTTGAACGTGAAAGTAGTCTTAAGATTAATTTATATTTTAATTGCATTAATATGCATTATGCAATTATTATAAATATTACCTTTATTGTGTCATAAAAAAATATTATTTATGCGAGATTCGAAAAACAATATTATGAAAGCTGCATTGTTTTAATTTTTCAAATTATTTGCTCAATTTGTTTTATATATTTCTCGAATAAAGACAGCGTGGAATGAAAAGAAAAAGTTTTTTATTTCTTGTACTTAAATAATCCATTTTGTATTTTTACTGACAGGAATTTAAGCCAAATAAAACTGTTAAGAAGACTTCAAGTTCAGTTACCTACTCTTTTAAATCTGAAATTTCGTTATGACCAAATCTATAATCGCGGCCATGGGCAGAATGTTATAGGAGCTGTTCAAAGAAAAAAAAATGCTTTAGATAAGTTTATTTCATTTACAGTCAATGGTTACAAAACACTATCATCTAACGTAGGTACAGTATACACGTATTGTGTACAAGTAAATACTAGTCCATGACTAGATAAACATTTGTGATGTTTAGAAGCCACTAACGAACATTAATTTCACAGGCCAATGAGAAAATGCTACCATTTGAGGTATTTTCATAAATACATACGTTATACTAATATTTAACATGATAATTATGTTGAAAAACAAATGTTACTAATAATCCGTGACTAATAAACATTATTTTTTTGTGTATTATATTAACTACTCTATAATAAGGAGTACTCTTTATTAAAGAATACTTAATTCTTATACATTTTCAATTCTACATTTTATCAGAATTTAGCTACTCCATTCTATGAGGAAACTTTACGTCGCAAATTATACATAATTATATTTAAAGAGCGAGGTTCCTTTCAAAAACTGTGAAATACAAAAGCATAAATATAAATAATACAAAATAACTAACATTGTTCCCATAACCTTGATTGAAAGAAAATACTAAGAAACGTTTTCGTATTTTAAGTATTTTTGCGAAAATGACGCGACGTAACGGAAACCAAGTTGGTCCTTTGAGCTGCAATATCAGACAAAGAAGTTTTATATCGACTCATGTCTCGACTGAAAGGACCAAAAGACATATTGTATAACCTATATTTGTATAATAATTAAGAAAAAGACGAAAGGCCTTAAAAATAACTACCTACCTATAATAATTAATAACAAATGCGATTTTTTTTATAATAATTTTAACATATCAATTACTTTTCAAAACTTACTAAACGCCATTTTGAATTGCTATGTACAGGTATCTATTATCAGTCGCAATAAACCTTGTCAAAACAATCTTAAACTTCTTCTTTGCGCCTAGGTGTTAATTACAACATTTTAAGGGGCAGATCTATTAGGAAATTGACCATACAAGTCGAGCCATAGGGATGTGTCAGTATGGTAGTCTGAAAAGAATTATACTGTATTATATTTTCGATTACATTGAAATAAGATTCTTAAAAGAAAAACTCTGTCTATCACTTACAGACTGTGATAGCACAAGGTTTAACAGAATCTTATAATTCGAACAAAAAATTTTCGAGTAGTTGGTTTCAACAGTTGGTTGGAACAGATAATTATTCCAATAAGATTTTCAGTTATACCATAGTGTTTCAGATTTGTTATGTTAAAATTATTTTAAAAACAACGGCAAAACTTATCGCAAATATCTATCTTACATTAACGCGTTCCTATTCTTTCGATTTACTTACAAGATGCTGTCGCAAGTAGTTATTAACATACAGGTTATTAAAAAAAATACAAGCTATCATCATATTACAATATTTATTACGGTGAAAACTTTCATTCCAACTTTAATTTATCATCATTATATGAAAATCTTTAAGTGTCTTGCTAATCATATTTAAGTCCAAAAATAAAACAATACTTTTAAGGGCCGATTTTTCCATCGCCAGATTACTTTATTGGAGGAATAAATTCGAATTTTTGACAGTTTTCCTATACAAAATCTGTCAAATGACAATTTTATTCCTCCGTTAAAAGTTATCTGGTGATGCAAAAATCGGCTCTTAATGTAATTAACTTAATATATTATTGAAATAAACAACTACGGATTTTATCGCGTTATATTGGCAAAATCAAATCTCGACGTTTCGGACCCTTTACAGCGTCCTGGGCACGGGAAGACCGTCTAATATTCGTGTAAGCTTTAGAAATCAGTAATTCAATTTAATTTTCATCGTAATATCAGCTGAGTTTTACCTGTATTCTTTCAATAACCGTGTATATATTTGCAGATACATATAATTATATTACAAAGTCGTTGATCGTAGGCGGTAGTGTGACGTCACGATAACGGAAACAAGAACTTAAAAATAATGAAGTAAACAAACTATTACTAAAGAAAATACCTTACAGACTTGGTTACTTTTTAAATCATTTTGGAACATGCTGGAATGAGTCAAATTTACGCCTTTTTCCCAATTGGTATAGGTAGAAATATAAAAAGCTACGAAAGACGATGACGAAATTATGGTTTTAACGATGTTTATTAAATTATTTCAAAGCTGTAAGAATCATATTTCATGTAACAAAAAAAACTGGCATATACATAAGATTATTTTAGAAAAAATAATGTGAGGGGGTTTTATAGTAGCAATAAAAGCCATAACAATAGGGTATTTTTCAAATTTTTAAAACTGCCAGAACGTGTGTGACGTCAACTTTGTATAAACAATATTTAACACCTATTTAGTCTGTGGACGATCTGTCGGAGTTATTATATGACGATTTTTTTGTTTGAGTATTTAGATTCTACTTATTTTCCACAATAATAGCTGGTTTGACTAACTCGATTGTTAACGGTTGTTAACTCGATTTCAAGTGTTGTTTACACAAAATTGACGTCACACAGCAGACTTCACCAAACCGAGCTTTCTGGCGGTAAATTCAAAACCATTAAAAATAAATTTGACTTTATTTGGTTTTATTTATTTTTATTTTTCGGTTAAAACGTTAAATATTATGAAAATACAAATATTATGAAGAGGAAGTTTGTTTATCTACCTATATGTTCGTAAGTGCATCACGCAAAAACTACTGCACAATGTTGGATGTGGTTTACACAATTGTGTTTCTGGAGGTTGCACCTTGATACACTCTCTAGAAGCAGAGTGATATATGAGAGTGAAACCGTGTGCTACAGTTTTGACACACGATTATAATAAATGATTGTTTTTTTAAGTGGAAAACTTATTTTATTCACGAAAATAATATCAAACTTATGTCAAATAAAATTAAGTACAAATATAGTTCCCAAGCAATGAGATTGATAAAAAAACCGAGCCTTTTTGGATACTTGTAGTAATAATAATAAAAAGAAACTATAATCTCATTGCTGAAACCAGACACTAGATCCTATTTAGAAATTAAATCAATTCTCAAAGGTGTAAGATTAATTATTTTACGAAAACATTCCTTTACAAACGAATGTAAAGAAAAGTTACTAATAAACCTAATTTACAAGAGAAAAAAACACTAAAGTAATAATGATCTATAACTTAAGTTAGTCCAAATTATATTAAAGTATGAAAAACAAAGATGCGTTAAATCTGTTATGTTATAAATAAGAATTTACAAAAAAAATGGGTAACATAAATGTTCTCTTACGCGAACAAACAAAAATTTATTCTAAATTACTAGCAATAAGGTGAAGTTATCACTGGAAATAGTTCCTCTTTTTGGACCCTCTGGATATGCTGTAAAGTTGAGAGAAATCTTATAAATGCTTTTTAAATATTTAAGTCAGGGAAGGGCGACATGTATATGACATATAATAGTAATAACTACTATTTTTCTTTTTATTCTTTTACATAGAGTAAGTCTATTTCCTTGTTCAAAATATATTTTCCCTGCATAAAAACAATACAGAAGCTAGTCAAGGAAAGTTTTGTTTACAGTTGTCGTTTCGAAAACCCTCTAGATCTGGAGTTATTTATTTTATTTTTAGTATATGGCACACCAACATCATGTACATTATTTTTACAGAAGCGTTAATATTCAGTATGTTATCCTGTGTAAATAAGTCAGTTACAGGCATCTTTTAAGAGTTGAATATAAGAGTACTCACCCAGTGTCTGCCGGCGAGAAGAAGAATCCTCTTGGTCGCGGCAGTGTTGCGGCCATGGGCGAGCCCGCTTCGTTGGGGCAAGCCCATTGCGACCAGTAGTCAGACGGCAGTCGCAGTAACAACTGCATTACCTTTGAAATCACACAATAAGAGATTGTTAACCACTTGCGTTTAAATTTCCATACATTGTAGAATGATTATTATCACATTTATTAGCTCTAAAACATTTATAAGTAAAACTAGCTTCTGCCCGCGACTTCGTCCTCGTAGCGTGATGATATATAGCCTATAGCCTTCCTCAATAAATAGGCTATCTAACACTGAAATATTTTTTCAAATCGGACTAGTAGTTCCTGAGATTAGCGCGTTCAAGCAAACAAACAAACAAACAAACTCTTCAGCTTTATTATTAGTATAGAAGATAATTTTACACGCAAACCTAAAACTGTCGACACCGGCTGTCACTGAAAAACAGCGTTATGACTCTGCTCCCCGCACGAGTCATAGCAAAAAGCTTAGTGATGGCCATTTTGCGTAGATGTGACGCATACTTTCGCAAATTATGTAGTTTACTTCTTTGTTTAAATACACAACGGTGTGTGCGTCTTGTCTATGTAAATAAATTTATTTTCTTTCTTCTTCTTTCTTTCTAAAAGGGTTATGCAGTTTTGTCAAGAGAAACATGTTATCCGCATATTGTGTTCTTATATATATAAAAATCAATTGCTGTACGTTAGTCTCGCTAAAACTCAAGAACGGCTGGGCCGATTTACCTGATTTTGGTTTTGAAATGTTTGTAAAGTCTAGGGAAGGTTTAAAAGGTGAGTAAATATGAAAAAAAAAAATGATTTTCTGTTTGCGGTACGTAGTTCGCCGGGTCAGCTAGTACTTAATATTTGTTTAAAAATTACCGGTTTTCGATGCATTATAGTTTGAGTGTGATCATTCTTCCCGCTCGTTTTAACAGCATCTTATAGGTTCTTATAAGTTCAAAATAAGAATATTGAGATCTGTAAACACTGATCCTATTAATAAAAGAACTTACATTGAACATCTGCGCAGTAGCATTGTACATCTCTGTGGGCTGCGACATGAGTCCGTAGCCAATCAGCGTGGGCCCGAATATCTTCGCGAGGTTATCGATTCCCATTTCACACTCCGGGCTTTCTGCTACCCTGTGGACGAAACAATTATTTAGTATCTATATTTTTGTTTCGTATTTTTTGTGCAATTATTCGGATGCCGAATATTAACTCAAATTATTGGTAAACGTATTATAAATTAGAAAACGTATTTAAGCTCATACAGTTTTCAGGCCATTAATTGGGTGGCCTAAATTGTAGCAGAGTAGGTACTAAAATGTAAGATTATCAGAATACTTTTCAGCTTAGGCTGTCATAGGAAGTTATTTGCTTCGGAAATATCTTAGTTTTTTCCATCTATCTTTTTCCGTTGGGGCTGGTTCCAATGTAAATAGGTACCACCGAATATTATTACAGAATTAAGTAACTTTGTTTTTCTGTTAATTTTCACTCAGTAACATTTGAAAAGGCAAAGTAGAAGTAAGTAGTTGCCCCTTGGCATAATAACATTATCAATTAATGCATTAAAATATTGGCAACTAGCGATGTGATCCGCGGGTGTCCATGGGCGGTGGTAATCGTTTACCATCAGGTGATCTGTCTGCTCGTTTGCCCCCCTACGAAAAAAAAACAAGATACAGAGTTCTGTAAGTGCAGCACAAGGAAGGTGAGGGTGTCTCGGTTGGGCTGCGGCAGGCGGGTGTCCATGGGCGGCGGTAATCGCGTAACATCAGGTGATCCGTCTGATTGCCCCCCTATACGATAACAAAAGAAGAAACAGACTTTTGTAAGTGCAGCACGAGGAAGGCGAGGGTGTCTCGGTTGGGCTGCGGCAGCTGGCTGACGGCCTGCACCACGGCGGCGGTGGCGTCAGTGTCGGGGGCTCTGGCCGCCTCCATGAAGTCGGCCCACAGCGCGCTCGTCACCAGCGGCTCGCGCAGCCCGCGCACGAAGTCCTTGATGCAGCCGCACAGCACGTGCACGTCCTCGCCCGCCAGCGACGGAGACCCGCAGCCGCGGAGGAAACGCTCCTACGCATTGACCAATCGTTCGTTTCATGGAAAATTTAAGAACTGCCAAAAAATTACGAAACTTATTCGAAAAGGATGACTTGGTTCGCCTTTAAGTGCACCCAAAGGTGGTGTTTTCTATAAGAAACTTTTAGCAGGCAGTAATGAATTTTTAATCCTCTTCAAAGTGCGCCGCAATTAACTTTGCCGCGCACTTTTTGAGCGGGCAGTAATGAGCTTTTAATCCTCTATATAAGTACGCCGCAATTTAGTTTTCCGCGCACTTTTTTTTGGAACATCTTAGTGTTCAGCGCCAAAGAGATCGAACGCAAATATTGTTTGAATAAAGACTGGCTGGTACGACGCCGACAGCCTAAGGTAGCGCCGCCGGTTGATGAGGCGCCTTTTATTTTCTCATAGTGGGTGATGAAAAGTAGAGTGTATCACTCGGGCGCAAAATATATTTTTGGCTCGGGCGACGTACTTTGAATCCCTCGCTACTTTCAGAATTCTACTAAAGAATCCCTCACTTCGCTCTGGATTCAAAAAAGCGCCCGCGCCGTAAAAATATTACTTTGCTCCCATATTATACAATCTACTATTTCCACGCACTTTTTAAATTTGGAACATCTTAGGGCTAACGCGCACTTAGTCGCTGTAGTAGTCGTGTATAATTTCATGTCGAATTCTAATCGTCAAATGCGCGCACTGCCATATAACTAGTGAATCCCAGAACGATCAAACTATCGCCCGACTAAAAATCACAAGTGCGCGAGCGCTCTTAGTGTTCAGCGCCAAAGAACACGGATCGAACGCAAATATTGTTGGAATAAAGACTGGCTGGTACGACGGCCTAAGGTAGCCTTATTTTTACAGCACTATCTTCAATATTTTAAGATTATAATTCAAGGGACAATGTACATACCTTGAGTCGTTTGACGTCTTTGTCGGTAGCACTGATGCGGTATATACCCTTCTCGCTCAGTCCGCGTTTCTCCACTTCGTTGATGCAATGCACCAGCAGTGCCGGTACCATCGGCGGGGTGGATGGCGCATAATCAGAAATGCAACCCTCCTAATAACAAATTTATGTTGAAAATCGATGACGTCGCTTTGAGAATTGAGACGCGTAGTCTGACTTAAATATTTGATTGATTTGGTTCACATGCAAAAATTTTTGAAGCTTATTTAGTTAGTGTCCAGTATTTTTCGTCCATGATTTATTTTTCAAAAAGAACATTTTTTATATAACCATCATGCAATTTTCTCGTATTAGTATACCAGGCAGCGTTTAGGTTGTACTTAATAGGGGCGAGCCTATTGTCAATTGCCAGGCACAAATCTAAACTTTGAGGAGCTATTGAGAAATTTTATAGAAATACCGAATAAAAATTTGATTGATCTGGCAATCAGATCTAATGAGGCACACCATGGGCGGCGGCACGCAGGGCAGCGGCAGCAGCGCGCGGTATGGTATGGTATGGTATGGTACGGTATGGTATGGTACGGTACGGTATGGTATACCTGTGCGTTGGGGCGGCGCGGGCCGGGCGGCGGCGGCACGCAGGGCAGCGGCAGCAGCGCGCAGTATGGTATGGTATGGTACGGTATGGTATGGTACGGTATGGTACGGTACGGTATGGTATACCTGTGCGTTGGGGCGGCGCGGGCCGGGCGGCGGCGGCACGCAGGGCAGCGGCAGCAGCGCGCAGTATGGTATGGTACGGTATGGTACGGTACGGTATGGTATACCTGTGCGTTGGGGCGGCGCGGGCCGGGCGGCGGCGGCACGCAGGGCAGCGGCAGCAGCGCGCAGTATGGTATGGTATGGTACGGTATGGTATGGTACGGTATGGTATGGTACGGTATGGTACGGTACGGTATGGTATACCTGTGCGTTGGGGCGGCGCGGGCCGGGCGGCGGCGGCACGCAGGGCAGCGGCAGCAGCGCGCAGTATGGTATGGTATGGTACGGTATGGTACGGTATGGTATGGTACGGTATGGTACGGTACGGTATGGTATACCTGTGCGTTGGGGCGGCGCGGGCCGGGCGGCGGCGGCACGCAGGGCAGCGGCAGCAGCGCGCGGCACTCGGGGTGCGCCTGCGCACGGCACCACTCGCACTTCACTCCCAGCTTCGCGAACTTTATACTGACAGAACATCACATAACATATTATTTAGAATTTAAGTCCATATAAATAAGTGTTTAAAATTATACAGATATTAATACAGAGTAAATTTTGCATGTGGTGTTTACCTATAATTGGTTGTGCAGTTAGACTTAAGACAAAAATATTTATACGTTCATATCTATATTTACCTGTAACAACTGTTGGTGAACCATAAATTAAATAAATAACATACCATCATATTCCCATCGTATTCCCCGAAGGGTTAGGCAGACGCGTACTAGTGTACACCCACAGTTCGCCGGTATGTTTAGGTCCCATGTAATAGGGGGCGAGCCTATTGCCATTAACCAAGCACAAATTCCAAACTTCGAGCTGCTACTGGAAATTTCATAGAAAAACCCAATAACACTTCGCTCGACCTGGAAATCGAACCCAGGACCTCTACCGTAGCAGTCGCGCTCTGAACCACTAGGCTAATGAGGCTGTTTGACTTTTACTGACAGAAAACGTTCAAATATACCTAATTAAAACTAGCTCCTTAGGCATATGCAGAAAATTTTCATAAACCTGCTGCTTTCATAGGCACGAAATGCCTGCGGTAGCGGCAGATTATGTCAGACATCTTGGAAAATTCGTCGCCAATCCAGACAAACGCTCTAGTAGGTGGTGTGCGAGTTTATAAGATCTGTAGCTTCGAGTAGGGATGAAGACAAAGCGCGAGGCCCTTTGAAAGAATTCTGTGAACTCTAAACCACAAGCTGCCACATTTGTGGCAAATATCGTGAATCCGAACTCCGAACTAGGAAATGCCATTGACTTGTAAAAGTGTTTTTAAAAGATCTATTTACAGAAACATCATTGCGATTGCATTTATCATCATCGCGTAGTCGATACGCGGGAGAAATACACCACACCCTTGCTCACCCCAAAAAACAAAGTTATATCAGACTTGTACTAATTAAACAGCCTACATTCCCTAGATAGGACTCTAGGACCAAAAGCAATGTACGCTTTTTGCTGGGACCATGGCACTCATGATTACGTTCACCAAATCCCTGAAAGAATTCGGGACTCAATACTTGCGAAATTAAAGTACTCACGTCTTCCCACAAGGTCCACAAGTCTCTCGCTTATAGAAGTTCTTGGCGACGAAGTTATGTTGCCGTGGCCTGCCCCGCGGGGATCCTCCGAAGGCCGCGGACAGCACGGACGGCGTGCGCTGTGGAGCGGCCCGCGGCGTTTCTGAACCACTCTCTGTGTCTGAGAACAATACAGCGGTGGTATTCAATCTTTACAACACTCTAATATTTTTTTTATGCTCATGCTATTTTTGCTCAATGCACCAGACGCTATGACCAACTTAGTCACCGCGAGTCCCAACGGAATTTACGTCTTAAAGGTGACGTCAATTAAAGTCAAGAATGTTTCTTTCCCTATAAATAACTTTATTTTTTTCCTGGATTATCGACAAAAATAAGTGAATTCAATAGCTTTCCCAAAAATTTACACATTATTCGACCGATAATGACGAGTGTAAATCTTACCAGTGCGTGGCGGAGCGGTCGGGGTGCATTCCTCCTTGCTGTGGCGTTGAGCTCGGCCGGACAGGCGCGCCGACGACTTGCGCGCTGGAGCCTCGTCACTGCTCTCCGATATTGGTTGCTGGGCCACAAAAAAACAATAAACCCTCACCACAGACTATATTAATAATAGTACATTTTGACTTTGAAATTAAAATTATTCTTTACTACCTTCCGCCTGCGACTTAAATAGCGCGTGGAATAGTTACTTAGTCTTAGCGTGATGATATATAGCCTTCTTCAATAAATGGGCTATCTAACACTGAAAGAATTTTTCAAATCCGACCAGTAGTTCCTTAAATTAGCGCGTTCAAGCAAACAAACAAACAAACTCTTCAGCTTTACATATTAGTATAGATTTCAATTAGACCAGTAAAATAGGTACATTTGAAAGACAAAACTAGTTGCACGGTTCCCAAAAACAATCACGTGATACAGGGCAAAGTACCTCGGTAAACCGCCTGGCCTGGCCTTTCTTGAGGAGTTAGGGTGGCTCGAGTAGATAATCCTTCCCACCCGCACGCAAAATACGCCTTTGTCGTGGAGTTGCGGAAAATAGCCCGCTATACCATACCGTGATGTTTTTTGGCAATTTAGGTAGGTAATTCACACAAGTACTTATATAAAATGCATTCGCTACACGCATTTAAAACTGTTTTACATACATACATAGCATCACGCCTGTTTTCCCCGAAAGGTTAGGCAGAGGCGTACTAATGTACACCCACAGTTCGCTGGTATGTTCAGGTCCCATGTAATAGGGGGCGAGCCTATTGCCATCAACCAGGCACAAATTCCAAACTCCGAGCTATTACTGGAAATTTTATAGAAAAATCCAATAACACTGCTCGGCCAGGGAATCGAACCCAGGACCTCAAGCGTAGCAGTCGCGCTCAGGGACCAATAGGCTAATGAGGCAGTTAAAACTGTTTTGTAGGCAGTGATATAGGAAATTTGTCAACATTATAAGACTTACAAAGTTCGTCGGCGGCTTCAGGTCGTGGTTAGTGGGGGCCCGCTCCAATGTTAGTGTAGTAGTGGCAGTGGCCAGCACTTTACCACCCTGCAGCTCCACAGTCTGTTGAACAATTAACAATAAGATATTTAATAATTTCAAACACTCATGAATATTAGATATTATATTAAAATAAAACTATTTTTTATCTTTTTTTTTAGTTTACTTTGTATTTTTTTTTATTTGTCTGCCCATGCCCATGCACATGGACACTGAAAGGTCCGAATATAAAATACGAAAATATTTATTGGCAAGAAATACATAATTTATTTTAACTAACATAATTTATTTGGACTCTTGACTTCCAAACTAAGTAACAAGTTGTAATATGGAAGTCAAGGAGTTTTCTCTCGTGATAAATGATATAGGTAATAGGTAATTTTATATGAATAAAAAGAGAAATTCGGTGAAGTAACTAAATAATAGATAAATAAATATTCTGGGACATTTTTACACAGCACCATCTAGTCCCAAACTAAGCAGAGCTTGTACTAAGGGTACTAGACAATGGATATAATACTTATATACTTTTTTTTTCAGCAGTCTGGTACTCGAACCACTAAACCACAGAGGTTGTCTTAAAGTGAAAATATAATGCGAGAAAATCCGTAAAATGGGTTTATTTCACTAATGACTATATTATGATGAGTATGTATGTCTTTGAAAGGATGTTAAATCAAAAGTCTTAAAAAAGGTAAACGTCAACTGAAGCACCAGGTAGGAATACACTAGAAATACATTCACCAACCTTTCAAGGTCAGGTTTGATGTTATATTTTTTGATAAATCTTTTTTTATGAGGCTTCAGTGCACTCCTGGTGATGCCAGCCTCATTGAGTCATTCATATCATGGAGCAATTAAATGCATGCAGGCTATATTAACAGCCCACATGCAATCAATTACACCAACCTAGCACTTACTTCTATAAAATCACTCATCCACATTACTCACTGTCACATTATTTCATCCCTTTCTTTCCAGCATAGCTTTATATATTTCAAGATACTCTTGCATTCTTCCGACAGAGGTTGGCTTAATGCCGCATTAATTCCACCATTGTCAAGGTCAATATTTGCCAATATCCCTTTCTATAATTTTGGTAATGTACTTACAGGGTGACATAGAAAATGATGAGCAACGCTTCTAAGAGTCTACGACAGTTTAGGGGGTTGTACATACACGATTGTTCACCTTAGTAGCGGAAGACGTAGAGGAGCGTCGTTTCTTGGTGGCGGGGGCATTCTCCCGCGCGTTCCACCCACCTCTACCCACCCACGAGCGGCGCGTTGACGCTAGCGAGAGGTCCAAGTCGTCCTCAGATCGCGAATACGACATCTCTGACAGCAAAGTGCCTGAGAATGAGAAAGTGGGATTAGGAAACATTGCTGTAATTTTTCGTATCATTATATTTGAAATTGTATTGCTGAATTTTAGGGTACTCAAAGGGACACTATTACTAAGACTCCACTGTCCGTCTGTCTTTCACCAGGCTATATCCCATGAACCATGATGGACCATTGAAATTTCACAGATTTTATTGCTGCTATAACAACAATAACAAGTACTAAAAAAAACAAGGCCAAGTGTGAGTCGGACTTGATAATTGTAGGGAACCCTTTGTGCACGAATCCTACTCGCACTTGGCCAGTTTTTTTATGGCATAGAGGAGCAACCAATTAAACGGACCGCCTGATGGTAAGCTATACCGCCGCCCACGGACACACGCGACCTTTTAAAAGGGTTTGGACCTCCGGTATCCTAACTCACTTGGCGAAACACAAGGGAAGCTTTGTTTTACGCCGGTTTACTGTAAGGCCGTGGTATCACTGGTCGAGCCGGCCCATTCGTGCTGAAGCATGGCTCTGGGAATAGCAGTGATTTGTTTTCATGTTATGTCATATTTACCAGTCGAGTTGAGCTCTGGAACACCACATAGTTTAGCATTATGGTCTTGTTGAGCAGTTCCATTGAGGAAGGCAAGCTTCTGTAAAGTCTCATCATTCAGCTTGGCACGGTTGTCATTGAAGAGTAGGTCTCTAGCCATATCCAGAAGTTTGCTCTAGAAGAAAAATAACTATGTTTTACAAATCACATGAAGATGGATCCATAAATTGCGACACACATCAGGGTAGGGGAGAGGGGTATAGCCGTAGGGGGGTATATGAAATGTGAAATTGTGTGACTCCGGGTAGGAGGAGTAACCAACTTTGTGATGTCACATTTAAAAATCTAAATAAAATAAAAATTATGTGAAGAAAAATTCATAGCAGTAGTAATTGCAACATTAACTATACAATATTCACAACTAATAACTAAAACTTTGCATAAAAATTCTTATCAAACCAAGAACCTGCCTAAGACTGTCTCAACTACCAAAATTGCCAATTTACAGTACTTTTAGCAACACTAAAGATTTTAAAGGAAATGTTTTAATTGTCAGATGTTGCAATAACAACTTCCATGAATCTAAAATGTGATATAGAACTACAAAGTGTGAAAAACGAATTAAAATTTCATCTATTTTCTCAGGTACAGTACTGTCAGCCTTAAACATTCTCAAGGAACAAAAGTTTACACTATCAACATACCAGCTCATTATACTTCTTCAGTACAATATTCCTCTCTCTCTTCTCTCCGTCTAGCAGCTTCCTCACATGTGCAAACTTGGCCTCCCACTTGGCGAGAGTGCGAAGTGCCTCATCCAACTCGGATTGTATGCGAGCTGCCTCTTTCTCGGCAGCTGCCCATTGCCCACGAACCCATTCCATTTGTTTGAGGAAGGCAAGGAAACCTGACAGAAAAAATATATTTTAACTATTTAAACTGATAAATGATGTTTATTTTTGTAAATCGATTTTTTAAAGACACTTATACGTCATTGTATTTCATATAATTTTTTTGACTACATGACACCAGCACCTGATGGCACTGTTTGGATATGAGTCCCTAGATTACTAAGGTTGAACTACATGATGACAGATGCTTGCATGCCATTAGAAGGCACTGGTCTATTCAAAGCCGTTATGGCTCTTTTAATAATAGGCCATTCCAGTCTTTGTAACTCACATGTAAGTACATATTTCCTAGTAAGTACTGTGTCTGGATTTAAAGACCATGATGCTCTGGAGTTTTTTCGGTATTTCTTCTCAGAGGTCATCAGTTAGTTGATGCTGATGTCATCTTGTAAAAGTGTCTTTAAAAGATCTTTTTACAGAAATAAATATAATTTATAAAATGTTAAACAGTTTGAGTCTCAAATCTCAACTGCTTCATCCAATCTCCTATCAAGTCTACACACAATGTTCTCAAATCTTTTGTTTTGGTATCTTTGGGTAATTATGGATGTTACTAAATTAATTGTATGAAACCAGCAACACAATCTGCTTTTGAATAATAGGACAATAATAATTGAACTAAGTACTTTTTCATGACAAAGGTTGACTGCAAACCTAATTTAAAAAGTAATAACTATATACTTTTATTAGATAGATATGACCTATCCATACAGTATGTTTATGATACTCCTTGGGAGAGTTGAATTTGTTATGTTCAAGGTCAAAGGATGTAAAATGAGTTGGTGTTCCTATCAACTTTGTTCAAGCTTTATCTAAACTAGGAAATAGGTATATCTGAATGTTTGTAAAAGTGGATAATACGCATAGAAAAGGACGTTGTGGCTACTTTCCAACCTACTCTATAATAATGTAGGTGGATCAAAATTATTTAACAATATTTTTTGAGGGTAAGCTGTGCTATGTACGTTATAATTACCCGAAACTAATTACGATTGATTAAGTAAATAATAATTTTACTGTTAAATTTAGCATAAAACTTGTAAACTCACATTCTTCTGCTGCCCCATCGTTGAGAATACCGTTCAAACGATTTATGTCGTCAAATTGAGCTACCAACGACAAACTTATGTTGGGTCCCGAATCTGAATTTTCTGAACTCATTTTGATTTTATTTCTAGGTATATACACGGAAAAATATCAACACTCGTATAGTTTGTCGAATATTTCACATTTCAGTTTGCATAGCACAACAAAACAATTTGCAAACCGCGCAAACTTATAAATTAACGGCTTTCTGAGATTGAAATAAATTTGAAATGGGCAATGGCTGACAGATGAGAAAATCTAAACCGGATACGTTTGAAACCTCTGAATTTCCAATATAAATCAACATGAGTGAACATCCAAAACTTTAAATTTTGAACTTATCTAAATAATTCCAATCATCGCATTAGCTACTGGATTTGACGAAAATAATTACTAGATAAGAACACTGTGGAATAGCGTATTTTTTTATATCAAACTTTTCTAAAATATCGTGGCTTCCGAACGTTCACTAGGGTAGACAAAGTTGCCAATTTCGATAAAAGATGATATTCTAGCAGTTTTTAAATGTTCCGGTTTAGTTAACGAATTCTCTCAGAAGAATATTAGTGTTTTCTGATTTACTTGGTGTTGCACTATTCGGTTCTATTCATTTACATTTAGCCACAATTTGTATGACACGACACAACATGTATGACACGTTCATACACACTCCACACTTCAGATATAATGTTTATTAACCAAGATTACAATACTAAAACACATTGGCGTTGAGTCGCAAATTAAGCAATACTTCATTTGTTTCTTGTGCCTCCAATATATTACTTAATCTTCTATATCTGTATTTCTATACTAATATATAAAGCTGAAGAGTTTATTTGTTTTCCGGACCAATACGACCTTCAAGAAAAGAGCGTACTCATCCCTGTGGAATAGTTACTTAGTCTTAGCGTGGTGATATATAGCTTATAGCCTTCTTCAATAAATGGGCTATCTAACACTGAAAGAATTTTTCGAATCAAACAAGTAGTTCCTGATATTAGCGCGTTCAAGCAAACAAACAAACAAACCAACTCTTCAGCTTTATATATTAGTATAGATATATAGATAAGTATACGAAATATTAAGAAAAGATCTTAAAAGATAGAGATTGCCAAACGTTGTCTTTAGCAAGCTATCTGAGGGCAAGTTTTCATTCCTGCCTAGTGCCACCAACAACCTACCACACCGGGGGACGGACGAGGAGTTAATGGATGTATTACAGGCCCTATAATGAATACGCGCCTTTTTAAGTAGGTACCCCATGTCATAGTGCAATGGGAAAACATTATCTAACATATATTAAATGTAATTAATAATTAATACTAATTAATGCCATCACAACTGTATTCCGCAAGGGTTAGCCAAAGATATAAAATATTAATATACACCTATAGTTCATCGGTATGTTTAGTTACCATGTAATATATAAAGTCCCACGTATAAACACAAAAAGATTGTAATCTATTATTAGTTATTTACCATAGATGTAGATCAGAAAGGTCTAGTAAGGTATTTGTTTAAAGATAGATAAGGTACTTCGCATTCTCAGATTAGAAGTCTAATTTAAAAGCACGTAGGCCGGTCTTTTTTTATTTGTAAACCACACTATATCTATTTATTAAATTGAATCGAAGCGGCGGTAGCCTAATGGCTAGGGCGTCGGACTTGCGATCATGTGGTTGCCGGTTCGATCCCCACCCATTGCACTACCGACGTGAACCCACTCGTAACACAAGCAATTTAGCTTAGCACGAGGGGTTAACAAGAATACTAGTAATGTGCGACCCGCATTGCTAGTAAGCTTTTTTTTTTTTAAAAAAATTGTTGTACGTATGGTCATGTGTGACCGCGAAATCTCTTAATTTGAAAAGAACTGAAAATACAAAGCATGCAATTTAAATGAAATTAAAATTGTGATGCATGCATAATAAAATAGATTTCAGACACATACAGTCATAACACTTCTGATATGGTATTGTAATCCATGGGGTTATATTTTCATATTAAAAATCTGACCTTTGAAATATAAGTAAAAAACATACAGTCCAATTTTTGCGTATATATTTTCTTAAGAGGAAACTGAATAGTATGCTTTTTTGGAATAACAAATGTCGGACTTCTCTTACAGAGTTGTTAGATTACTAAAAGTAGAAAAACGATTTTCAATTATTCCTTAGCATGGGGTAAAGTGTTATCTTTAGTATGGTATTACAAAATTCAATTCCATTACACCTTGACGTTGACAGTTGCGTTCGCTCTTTGTCAAATCAGTCAAATGCGTCAAATCGCGATGACGTTCCGTTGAGAGCGGTGGTTCGTTCGGGTGTGCCGCGCTCTCAGGCGAATATTTGTGAGATAATTATTATTTCCGATTAAACCGGCGCCCTAGCGATCGCGGGTAGCCATGGCGGACGAGGAGAATAATTGTGATGACGGTGGTGGTGAATATAAAGCTGGGCAGGCGTTCCGTTTGCGGGGCCGCAAGGGTGCGCTCAAAAAGAAGAATGTTTATTTGATAAAAGACCACAAGTTCATGCCGAGGTTCTTCAAGCAGCCTACGTTCTGTTCCCACTGCAAGGATTTTATATGGTGAGCTTAGATATAACGTTGTATCTAGTTTTAATGTTGGGTATTAAAAATTAAAAATACACTATTTGTTTACAATGTGGAGGCGCCCTGTATAGTGTGAGCGGCTTAGTTTTTTTTGGGTCGACGCGCGATGATAACGCGGTTCAGCCTGGGCTAACGATCATATTGTGTTAATAAAATAGGCTGTATTAGTGTTTGTCTGTGCTGTTGCATCAACATAATTGGTTCTGTATTGTTTAGGATGATAACACGTTTTCCTGTTAGTTTAATAATAATTTTCAAGTCTGATAATAATTATTGTGTGGGATGGATTATAGTGTAAGTGCTATCATTTGGCACTAATGTATGTAATTTAAGTACTGACACAATATTCTAGTAAGAATCTGATGAGAATAATTTATTCATGTATCTACATAAAAAATTTCTATTTTTCTACACATAAATTATTTATGAATGTAGCCAAAATAGTGCCTATGTATCCTACCTATAAAATAAAAAAATAGGCAGGTTATTATGAGTGCTCCATTTATCAAAAACTAATTTAGGTATCTTCTAGGAAAATCTTTTATACATTATTTTTTATATGTGAATCTAATCATCATACAGTTCTAATAGTGTCTGAAACAGAACAAAGAAAAGGTATCTAACTGTCTGACTTAAATATTTATTATACAATACCTAACTAGAAGAACAAATAGTGCATTAGAAATGGTTATAGGTACTCCGGCTTAAATATTTTTTTCTGAAAAAAAAAGTTTACTGGGTAAACTAATGACGCCAAAGGAGAAAAAATCTGATAATTTACTAGGAAGAAAAGGCTCTAATGAAGTATGTTTTTGCTTGTGAAGCAAAAGTCAAGCCCAATATTGCCTTGATGAAAAATGTAAATCAAATTAATTACCAAATTTATTATAATAAATGTAGCAATAATAACAAACCTTCATATCCATAAAGAACATTTTCTAAATTACAGCTTAAGCGGACAATATTTCTAGTCCCACAAGGTTAGGCGGAAACTATAGACCGCCTTGCTACAATTCCTGCATACTTCTTTTGTTTCTGCCACATTCATATAATCTTCTCATACATACACAACAAATGCAATCATGTCATTAGTTCATTAATTTGTGTTAGTGCCTTAGGGCACAAGATTTAACATTGTGTTTGTAATTTGGATACATGACAGGTTTTTTTAATATTTAAATTACATGACAGGTTAAGTAATAAAGGTTTATCAAGCCTATTGGAATAAGGCTATATCTCCATTAATTCTACTATGCCAAAAAGATCTTTTCCCAGGGTCAGAGTCGACAAGACTTCGTCCCAGTGCCTGCAAAAACAGTTTCCATTTATCCAAGGCAAGAAAAGTTTTTTTTTTTTAAAAAAGCTTACTAGCAATGTGGGTCACACATTACTAGTATTCTTGTTAACACCTCGTGCTAAGCTAAATATGCTTGTGTTACGAGTGGGTTCACGTCGGTAGTGCAATGGGTGGGGTTTGAACCGGCAACCACATGATCGCAAGTCCGACGCCCTAGCCATGAGGCTACCGCCGCTTCTAAAGTTTGATATTTTAATCACAATTATCTATTACTAGTTTCTGCCCGCGACGTGCCAAATTTTATCCATATCCGTTCAACCGTTTGGGTGTGAGAAAGTAACAAACATCCATCCATTCATTCACCCATGCTCACAAACTTTCGCATTTACGAATATTAGTAGGAACTAACCTACCTACTGAAATCCTAAGTCTTACGCATCTGAATCACATTCCTAACTCTCACTTTGAAAGACATTGTATGATTGTGTGTTTAGATAAAAAAATGTAAACAGTGACACAGAGTCATAACATTTCTATCATAAACATACAATTGTGTTCTGTACTCACCCGTTATTTTATTATACGAACATTTTTACTGGAGGTGTCATGAATGAACTTTCATCATTACATAGTATAAAACGAGGTCGCTTCCCGCTGTCTGTCTGTCCATAAGTATGCTTAGATCCTTAAAACTACGCAACGGATTTTGATTCGGTTTTTTCAATAGATAGAGTCATTCAAGAGGAAGGTTTTAAGCTATTTAACATCATGCTACGACTCTTGGGGACGGGGCAACGCATGTGAAACCGCGGGTGGGTCGCTAGTTTTTTAATAATCTAAATGATTATCTTGACTGGGGTTTGTGGGAATTTTGTATTCTATGGAATAATGTCTTCAATTCTATGCAAAAGTTAAAATCGAAGATATTCTCATCAAATTGATGGTTAGTCAAAAATAAACTTTCTTATATTACTAGAATGTAATCTTACATTTCTTTCTTGGCGCTTGGAAATTCTCTAGGCTTCTGCAGCTTTAAAAGACGATATTGTGTCCCATTCTGCGTGTTTCACTACGTTACTATGTGTCCGGATTTTAGATTGGTCATGGTCATTCTTCTGTGGGTCCAGCAGCTCACCTACCTATAGGGGCGGCTATATCTACAGCCCTGCTCTCCTTGTTTTCATAGGGATGAAGGACAGACAGATAGACTGGTCGGAACAAGGGGTGGATGTTGCTACGTTCTATTGGGCGGGCGCTGTTTCAAAACGTAACCCTAATTAATTAAAAAGTCGTCAAAATTATAATTTGATGGTACTTGTGTGATGTGATTCCTTTAAGAATATTCCTACCACTCCATAGTTTCCTGCGCTATGTTAGCCCCGAAATACTGCTCCAAAAGTGTGCTTCATATCACGAGAAGTAATGGGACAAAGTAGTTTTCGTCGTATCTCACAGTGTTAAGGTAGTATTGACCTTTCCCAGTTCCTCCGGCCGCCGAGAATGGAGTGATAGATTTAACCCATTTATCAACAGGCAGAGCCTTGAACCTTATTGTCCGCCCGAACGAAATATTTCTCATGACCAACAGACCTTGACTTTTTGGAAGGATTGAGGACAAGCTTCTTTCTATGACTGCTAGGTAGGTAGATATTATAATACATAACATAATTTAGATAATCAAGCCAATAATGGCTTGATTATGTAAATTATAATGGCTTAATAATGCCGAGCAGTGGGACAGTATAAACTGTCCCACTGCTCGGCACGGGTTTCCTCCCCAATGAGAGGGATTAATTTGGCTATAGTCCACTACGCTAGCCTAAAGCAGGCTTGGGCCTCCAGTAACCTCACTCAATCGGCGAAACACGACGCAAACGTTGTTTCACGCCGGTTTTCTGTGAGGCCGTGGTATCACTCCGGTCGAGCCGGCCCATTCGTGCCGAAGCTTGGCTCTCCCACGTGAAATTATTTGCCACAAAGGCACAATTACATTATCACAGGTATTAATCATCAATTAACCGTCCATCAACCTCCAAGGCCGGAACCGAACATAGGTGTGTGTTATACCCGTTAGGCAAACCGGTTTCAATCAGAACGTGATCATTGATTGATGATCGATTTCAGTAAGTTGTTACATATTAAAGAAGAAAGAAGGTGTATAATAACAAAGATTCAGAAAGATACGTTAAGGTGGTTTGGGCATGTAGAGAAGATGGATGAACGGAGATTGACGAAACGAGTATACATGATGAGTACGGATGGAAGAGTTGGAAGGGGCCGAACTCGACGAACGTACCACAACCAAGTTGCGTACTCAAAAAAGGTCAGGTTAAGAGCACCCTAAACCGACGATCATGCATGAGGAGGTTAATAAACGAAAGTAGTGTGCCAGCATCGTAGAAAGTGGAAATGTATAGTCTCTGTCTACCCCAATGGGAGACAGGCGTGAAAATATGAATGTGTGTATGTGCATGTGACAGTAAGGTGTTGAGGTATTATATGTTATGCAGCAATTGCAAGGAAATTAATGGTTCCAATTTGAAAAAAGATGTTTAAATATCATGATCATCAGCCTATAACAGTCCATGATCTAATATGCGCCATTTCACCCTGTCTTCGGCTTGTCGCATCCAGCTTCCACCAGTAATCTTCCGCAAATCATCACTCCTTGTTGTCGGAGGGCGTGCAAATATGCGTTAGTTTTAGGGAAGCTTCATATCTAACGGAACATGCGTCGCGTATTATCGGTCGCGTAACGCCAGAACAGACAAATTTATATAGAAAAACACTTTCGACGCACTAACTTGTCATCGGTTGAGTACGGCCAAGTGTTTTCGATACATTTGTCTGTTCTGGCGTTACGCGACCGATAATACGCGACGCATGTTCCGTCAGATATGAACCTTCCCTAAATGTTTAGGCACGGAGCCGAATTTTAAACACATCGTTTGTTTCCTAATTGCGATATTGACACCACCACTACGCAGGATTAGTTCCCGAGTAATGTCTGTAACTGCACATAAAACAAACAATAAAAGGAAACAGCTCCTATTTATAACTATTGTTATTTATACTGTTTCAATCTTGCAGCGCAATTTCGTAACTGCGAAATCTCGCTTTCGTCCCAAATTATTATGTCGTGCTCTTGACTGCCTGATAACACTGCTCGTAAGCGCGACTGCTACGCTAAACGTCCTTCCCAGGTCGAGCAACGTTTTATTGGGTTTTTCTATGAATTTCTCAGTAGCAGTTTGGAGTTAGTGGCAATAGATATATTACATAGGACCTAAATATACGGCTCTGCCTTCTTTCCGCGCAACTTCGTCGGCGCCAAATCGGTAATTTGAAAATATATATTCACCAAAAAAAGTTGAAGTAGCCTATATCAGGTCTAATATACCTTTCTAACAATGAAAGAATTTAAAAAAATATATCAGTAGTACCAACGATAACTTAGAACTTTTTTAATATGTAACATAGTATAGATTATTTAATTAAAATATATCATAGGGTATATTTTAAAGTAAATAATGGAGTCGTCACCTATATTCGTTTTTAAATGAAATAGTGAGTTTATACGATCTACATATATTAGACCGACGCGAAGTATTTTAGCAGGAAATTTTAGTATGTCTTTATGAAACTAAATATAAATGGGACTACTTGTAGATTTATTGGCGCTATTTTTACATCAGAATGCTTGTGGAAAATAGTTTGTTGCACCAACCGCACGGGACTCACATGCTCTTGGCTCCAGAACTAAATTTATTGATTTTGCCTACTTAAATGTAACTACCTCATTAGCCTAGTAGTCCTGAGCGCGACTGCTACGCTTGAGGTCCTGGGTTCGATTCCCAGGTCGAGCAAAGTGTTTTTGGGTTTTTCTATGAAATTCACAGTAACAGCTCGGAGTTTGGTATTTGTGCCCGGTTAATGGTAATAGGCTCGCCCCCTATTACGTGGGACCTAAACATACCGGCGAACTGTGGGAGTACATTAGTACGCCTCTGCCTTACCCTTCGGGGAAAACAGGCGTGATGGTATGTTATGTTAAATGTTATATTATTAACCGATGAATTATGTCTCGATACGACATGGAAACCGTCAAGAAGCGAGCCTATTCTCAAAGACCGGCAACGCACTTGCGACGCCTCTGGTGTTGTGGGTGTCAGGCGGCTGTGATCACTTAGCATCAGGTGACCCGCTCGCTCGCTTGCCTCCCTCTTCTATAAAAAAAATCCGTATGGTGAGGGTGTAATTTTGCAATAAGATCAAGGTAATGATGTGTGAATAGTGCGCCGAGGAATTGTTCGGATGGATCCCTGCAGCCTCTTTTCGCCATCGTTCTACGCGACAACAGTTCCATCCCCATCATCTTGATGGCTGGCAGTCTACAACTGTGCGTTTCTCTAGAAACTTTCTGCCTCGCACAACAAAACTGTGGAATAAACTGTCGCCTGCAGTATTTCCGGACCAATACGACCATCAAACCTTCAAGAAAAGAGCGTACTCCCTTTTAAAAGGCCGGCAGCGCACTTGTGACTCCTCTGGTGTTGCAGGTGTCCATGGGCGGCGGTGATCGCTTACCATCAGGCGATCCGTCTGCTAGTTTGCCTGCTATCACATAAAAAAAAAAAATGTGATATGACCATTGCTCTCGTGTCACCTTTAAGACGTAAATTCAGAATGTGAAGGCAAATTTCCACCTGGCGGGCGGGACTTGCGGTGGCTTAGTGGTCAGAACGTCTGGTGTATCTAACCAGAAGACGCAGGTTCGAATGCTGCCCGCAGTAGAATTTTTCCATAACTAAAATAACATTTCTCTGTTGGTCCTTCGCGTTTGCTAGCAATCAAAAACTTGATGGGTGACATCTAAGGTGTTGAAAATTGTAATATGATAATGACGTTTAAAAATATACTTTTTTATCTCTAGTGTGATTATGATCTTCGTCATAATAGTATCTATTGTTGTCTTATAAGTTATATACAAGGCAATACACAAAGTCAATAGATAGCAGACACGATTTGGAAACATACATTGTCCCACTCACATTATTTGCATTATTTTATGTCTGGACTTTAAAAGAGACCATGATTCTCTGAGTTTGTTTCGGCGTTTCTTCTCAGAGGTCGTCAGTTAGGAAATGCCGAAGCCATCTAGCTATAAAAAAAACAAAACATTGACTTGTAAAAGTGTCTCTAACGATCTACTTACAGAAATAAATATCATTTCATCATCTTTTCATTTCATTTCATTTTACAATATAGATTACTAGCGTCCCGCCCCGGCTCCACATGGGTTTTGCGTTCGTTCGGGTCGCAACAAAAAATGAAAAAAATATAAATTTTAACACATTCTATCGCCTATGTTCATCAGGGATATAATGTTATATTCTAAAAGTGAAAGAATTTTTCAAATCGGACCGATTTCCTACTTCTGCCTAACCCATGGCGGACTGTAGTCGTGACGGTATGTTATGATAATGTGCATTATTGCTTTTATGATAAAATCGGTGTGCATTGAAAATCACAATGCAATCAGAGTCAGCCGATCTAATTAGCTCCGGCGCTGCACTGCTGATTATAAATAATGCGTAGGTATAAGTTAATGTGGGCAAAATGTCATTTATTTTATTACTGTACTAGCTTCTCCCCGCGACTTCGTCTGCGTGGACTTCAGTTAAAAAGTAGCCCATGTGTTATTCCAGACTATAATCTATCTGTGTGCCAAATTTTATCTAGATCCGTTCAGCCGTTCTGGCGTGAAAGAGTAACAAACATCCATCCATCCATCCATCGCATTTATAATATTAAGTAGGATAGGATATGGGTACTCTATCCCTTTCTAAATTGTGAATTTAAACAATGTCGGCAACATTGTTTATTCACAATTTCAGTCTAAATTAATTACCTACTTGTTCGAACTGACCTCCGCACAACGAAGCCGTTGTTAGGGATAAATTTTGTTTGGAACGGCTTTGTGAATTTTTATATAGTGTTACCCGCACGGCTTTTCTCCATAAGGGTAGGCAGAAACTACAGAACGCTACTTGCTACCTGCCCAAGTGTCATGTTGTGCTACAAATCTAAAACAATGACTTGTACAAGTATCTTCAAACGACAGAAATAAATATTGTTTATCTGCATGTAAAAGTTTAAATATGTAATTGATAACATGATAATAGTTCCAGTAATTTATATGGGTACGATATGATATATGATATGGTCTTATAGATATGGTCTTATTTACCTTTAGAGAACTTTAACACTCTGTAGCATTTCTCTTATGGCCCGGTTTTTCTTCCAAATAAAGAAAAAACGTGGGAGATCACTGCTTCGACACGAATGGGCCGGCTCGACCGGAGTGTAGCCACGAGACCTCACAGAAAACTGACATGAAACAACGCTCACGATGTGTTTCGCCGAGGGAGTGTGGAAATCGGAGGCCCTTTTAAAAGGCCGGCAATGTACTTGCAACTCCTTTGGTATTGCGGGTGTCCACGGGCGGTGGTAATCGCTTACCATAAGGCGATCGGTCAGCATATTTGATCACCAATCCCATAAAAAAAATCTTGAATTCGTGTAAATTGTTATGATAACTTTGATAACGTTATTCCATGTAATAGTTATTTAATTACTATTATCGAAGTGCTTCAAATTGAACTATTCTATTTAGTATTGAGTTTTGGGGGTAAACTCAATTATAAACAGAATAGTTCAATTTCAAGCCCTTATGTCTACATTTCCTTATCCAACCCTGCGTCTACCCATTCCTTACTAAACTATCCTCCTTTTCACAGGTAATATGGAAATTCCTGAAACCGTCAAAACTCAAACACTTCAAGTTCATGCCTTTATCCATGAAGATCTTTATGCAATTTATGAAAACCTGCGCCAAAACCAAGCCTGAAAAAAAGCCTACAATCTTTTAAATTAAGGAATCTTTTCGAATTGAATCTTTGAAGGGCTAGGCAGGGGTTTACCGATATCCAACAAGAGATCGCCTGTATGTTTTTAAAAACATTAATGATTCCATATTTGAATTCACGAGATGAGATAGCGGGGTTGCTTTATTGATGTACATTACCCTCTTAATTACCGAAATTAACAGTTTGCAACACAAGATCGAGCTTGCAGCATAGAGGTTTTATTTGTTATCTTCTGCTTTACAGATTAACTAACGTTATCCCTCTCTCACGATTAAAAGAAATATCGCTTAACAGAGGTACGGCCTCTGCTCTCTATTCTATTGAATATGAAACGATGGAAATATAAGCGGGATCCATATTAGAGGCCGGTAGATATAATCAGTGATTCAAGCCTTGCTTTACGCCTCAGGGAGCACGTGAACCGTCTGCCCCAATTAACTGTGGCGGGCGTTGATCGTTAGAGCATGCTTGCTCCTAGTCTTTATTATAATATCATATATTCGTATATTTTAAGACGACAGAAATTATCCTACGTTATACAATTTACTACCTTATTTACTGAAGACAAGTATTTTACCAGTGCATGTTAGTCTTAAATGGCAATAGGCTCGCCCCCTATTACATGGGACCTAAACATACCGGCGAACTGTGGGTGTACATTAGTACGCCTCTGCCTAACCCTTCAGGGAATACAGGCGTGATGGTATGTTATGTTATGTATGTTATGTTAGTCTTGACATATAGCGGAAAGTCGCTCTCTATGGGTCTATATGGGTCTTTAATAAAGCTCAAGGTCAAACGAGCTGTGGAGAGAGCTATGCTTGCTATTTCTCTACACAATCGAATTTAAAATGAAGAAATCCGTAGAAGGACCAAAGTAGCTGATATAAGCTCAAAGGATTAAGTTACAGACGACTTGGTGTAGGTCGGTGGTAGTCGTTGGATGCAGGCGGCATATAATCGGTCCTTGTAGTGTAGAAATTTATGGGGGATAACTTTGTTAAGCAAAAGCAGGACCTTGTAGAAAACTATAGGGGAGGCCTTTGTTAAGCAGTGGGTGTCTTTTGGCTGATATGATGATGATGGTATTATAATCACTACATAGTATAACACAAAGTCGCTTCCCGCTCTCTGTATGTCCCTATGTATGCTTATATCTTTAAAACAACAACTTTTTAATGGATTTTGATGCGGTTTTTTTAATAAATAGAGTGATTCAAAAGGAAGGTATTGAAGAATTTGAAGCTATTTAATAGAACTCTACGACTCTTAGGAACGAGGCAGCGTGGGTGAAACCTAGAAGGCTAGTATTATGTAGGTATAATATGCAAATTTTATGATAGTTCAGTTGTAAAATTCGTGCAAAACTTTGTGTTTTGGAATTCGATTTGATTCGAATGCTACTCAAGAGGTCCTCGGTACGATTCGCAGGCTCCACCTGTAAATCGAACCTGAAAAGACCTGAAAGTATTAATCGGTTTTTTTATGAAACTCAATGGCAGCTCGGAGTTCAAGATCTGTGCCCGGTAAGTAGCGGCGATATTCCGGCGAAGTGTGGGTGTACATAAAAACGCCTAAACCTTCTGAGAATACAGGCGTGATAGTATGTTGTGCTATGTAAAATCCGATTTTGACGATCGAGATGGTCCCATCATTCTAGTAGATGCCTTATTAGCTGTGAAGGTGCCTATAAAAGTGCTCAAGGTTGATTTCTTTAATGTTAGTGATTGTTCGATTCATTGAAAGAGTTTAAGCGTGAACAGAACAATTAACCTCGAAATTCTCTTAAAAATATTGGAGCTTACTCATGTCTCATAGCGGTGTTATTTAGTGTGGGTTTTACATAACAGGGTTTTGTAAATACCTATTTATTTATTATTTATTATAATAATTATTGTACGCCAAAATGATACAAAGGGCAGAAAAAGATAAGAAAAAAACATAATGGGGGTGGCTTTATTGCTAACTTATCTACGACATTAAGAATACAATATCCCAAACTAATATTAATAACAAATTAAAAACCTTAAAAACATTACAGTTGAGTAAAATGTAAGAAGCTTCTACCATGTATATTTATAACTGAGCATTGTATTAGATAATAGATTACTATATTTCGTTTTTTTTGCAGAATGATTATGTTATCTAAAACTATTTTAGTTTATGTGCAAATTATGTAACTGATAAATGAATAAATAAAAAAACAACTTGCATGACGCGCACTGTTAAATTGTGCAATAACATATTTTTGTACACCTATGTTTCAGCACTAGATAAGTCATTATTATGGGGCTAGTTTGCCCCATAATAATGACTTATAGTTAAGTTGCCTAGGATTAGGCATGGAAATTATTGCTACTTTTCATGCATTTTCATTTGATGAAATTGTGATTATAATGTTTCTTTACATAACGAAATTTAGCAGTCTGCTACTTTTCCTCCGCAAAGAATTTTCATTCAAAATCGTTTATCGCCACTCTTGCTATTTTTAACAAGATGCGATTACAATGAAATGCGATTTTGAGCAGGCTGTGTGAAAAAAGTCGCAGGTGTGACGAATGAAAAATATTTCATGTGATTTTTCACATGCTATCTGAAAAATGCTCCATGCCCACCTAGGATTCAAATCTGTGGCCTATGCAATATTTCAATCCTCTAGTAATCTGTTTGAGGTGCACGCTTCTCGACCTCAGCACGTCTATGCACTTTGCCAAAAGATAAATTATGTCCAAGATGTAGAGTTGTTGTAGAAAATTTACCTAGTTCCATCTCCAATTACAATTGGCAGTGATCCATTTGTAATATTTAGTCATCACTTTCGTCTTTGTTATTACAGTTCGATCGAAATATCATCAGACATGAAGATAACTGTTACGAAAGGCCGCGCAGGTAAATCACTTATAAAAGAATTTTGTGCAAAAAGATGATATTAGTAATGATAATAATCACGAATGTGATAAATATTTATCATCCCAATTGTCTTGACACCGAGTTTTTATATTAAAAATTACCACTTTTATAGCCACTTAAATCATACCTACAGTAAAACTGAACATCAGTTGCAAATACATGATATTTTTTTAACTAGGGATGGATTGGATTTTATTGGTCTCCGTAACCGTAACCGAAACTATCGGATATCCGAAATAAAATACCAACCGTAACCGTATCGGAGTAAATAAACTGGAATAATAATAAAATCCCTAATTAATCGAATATCCATAACCAAAACTATCCAAAACAATCTGATAATCCGATATAATTCCATATCCGTAAACGTAACCGATAAAATATTATGAATAGTTGATGTCCGTATCCACTTCAAAATTTCATATCTTTACCAGCCCCGCTTTTAACGTCAATAGTTTGCCAACAATCATAATTATACTTTTAGCAGATCGAACAGTAGTTAGTAATCCATGAGAAGTCATAGAAATCTTCAAATAAGCTCTTTAGGTCAAGGAAACAATAGCATAGTCGTATGAGCATCAGCCCTACGATAGATTTTCAAAAATCCTTTAAATATTTCAAGTAAATTCATGATATAGTTTTCATCTTCCATCGAGGTGCTTTTTTTCGACAACGGAAAATCCTTTTCGATCGTCTGCCACCTGGAATGACCGGAGGGTATGTCAGACTCGTAACTACAAAAATCGTGCTGGCTTTCCCCTGCCCCACACAGACACAGCCATAGTATTCCTGACATTCCCCAAGGCCATGGCAGGGGAGGGGAGTTCCGCGTGTGGTAAAATTGCCGCCTACTGGGGTTATTGTCCAGTCATTCATTGAGGTACTACACAAAAAGTCTGACTAAAAAAATCCGGGGTTTTTACGAGCTAAACTTTTTACGTCACTATTTAGAATAATAACTTCGTGGAAGATAATTTGAACCATATTTAATAAGCAATCTAGGCACGACAAAAAATAATGACTCATAATGATTTTTAAGTAATGAATTGCGGTTACAGTTCAAACTGGGGATCTCTGTGATGCTGATGAATAATTGCACCTAAAAAAAATATTGTTTGCTATGAAATCTTCACTCAGATGCTAATATGACGTCATAGTATCTACGTAAATGGATGCGAGTACGTTTTATAGCCTAGTATCAGCGCATGGTATTCAGAAATGGAATTCCATTGTGATGATACTCGGCGTTCACTACTGCGCGTAATGATCTCCTTGTCTAAAGTACCTAATTAAATCATTTTATAGAACCCTATTGAATAGATTGCATTAGTATTACCAGCACTAATGCAATTACTTGATGGAGAGGATGTATTGAAATAAAACTAAACTAACTTTTTAAGGATTTTATCGCGTTGTATTGATATTCTATGTATAATCCTCGAGGAGAGGATACATCTAGGGAACGAATTCCAAGTATAAAGTAAATTCTGCGCAAATATGGAACCAAATCATTAAAAAAACACTTCAAAATTTGAAAATTTTATCGAATTAGACAGTACTACGAAATCGACATGTGGCGTAGAATGAATTTGTGGGCACCGTAAAATCTAAATTCCATGCCAAGTAATGGTATAAATATAATCACGACGATTCACAATAAAAACCGCGAAAATTGTGTTGACAATGACATTTCAAAGCTGTGAAATGATTTATCGATCGATAAAATACGATATTATATCGATTTCCACGAGCACCACTTACTGTACCTACCTATACACATCTTTGTACCGTGTAAGTCGAGAAAATCTTCAGGCACTTGCGATAGGAATTCATGTCGTACTTGAAACGGTGACGTTGCTTTGGTAAATAGCGTTTTGCATGGCTAGTACTCTACACCTGTACGAGGACGGAGCTGACCTACATTCTCAGTAAAAATACGTTTGCGCTGTTGCCTGCCAATTGAAATTTCCTGCGCTAGAAGTGCTGCAAATTGACCAATCTGGGCTAGATGACACGGTATGACATAAGCTTTTTATAAGTACCACGAACTGCTAAGTTTCCGGTGAAATTTGAATATGCGTGATTACCTACACGTAATCTAATCAAGTAATCATTGCTTGGCTTAACCTAAGGACGAAATGGGTCTGATTTTTAGTTACTTACATAATTATTCGGAGCTTACTGATACGTGGCGTGATATTTTTTAAGCTTTTGAAAAGGTAAAAAACTGCCTCATTAGCCTTGTGGTCCTGAGCGCGACTGCTACACGAGAGGTCCCGGGTTCGATTCCCAGGTCAAACAAATTGTTATTGGCTTGGATTTTTCTAATAAATTCACAGTAACAGCTCGGTTTGTGATTTGTGCCCGGTTGGTGGCAATAGGGTCGCCCCCTATTTATTACATGGGACCTAAACATACCGGCGAACTGTAGTTGTACATTAGTGCGCCTCTGCCTAGCCCTTTGGGGAATACAAACGTGAAGGTAGGTATGTTATGTAACCTATGTTATTAAAAGGTGTATTAAGAAAATAGGTACCTACTACCAAAATGCATTGATAGTTAATAAAAGCAGATGATTGAAATAAAACTATTTTTTACGGATTTTATCGCGTTGTATTAATTTTATTTATTTAATTTAAAAAGCAGATGATATAAATCCAAGGACTTCTTGTATAAATTATCATCAGTAATTGCTTAGAATTCCCTTGGAATTATTTCTAAGTTCTAAATGAAGTCTATTAATGTGCCTCCCAAAATGTGCGTGACATTTATTCCTAAGAGAAGATTCTGGAAGTTTCGACTCTCGACACAATGTTCTTAGTTAGCTATTCCTTTCACATTAATTATTACTGGCGTGTGCCCTTAGGGATAATCTACTTTTTTCTACCTAATCTGCGTATAAACAGGAAAATCCCTACATTTTCTCCTAACGACAAACCATTAGTACACAACTATATTTTTTCTCGATAAAGGTCAATCGGAAATATCTCGCGAGTGCTTAATGGGGTTGGCTGATTCAGCATGTTTTAAGTTACTCAGGTGCCTATAAATTTGGATTAAATTATCTTTTTTTGTCAGGAGGAAACATGGGCGCTTGAGATAATTTTTCGTTAGCGTGTGCAGTAAGCTAGTGTGATGCACTTTAGCCTAATCCCTCTTATTTTGAGAGGAGACCTGTGTCCAGCCTTGTTATCGCAAAATTGTACCAGTGAAGATTGTAACATAATTTATTTTAAAAAAGTGTGTCTATAGAGTTTCTTGCCGGATTCTTCTACATAGGATCAATCGTTTGGAACCATGCAACTAGAGTCATAATGTTTCATAAACGCTTGTAAAAGCTTATTTGAAATAAAAACATTTGATATTGAATAGCGCATAGCCATTTATAATGGCTCGATGGTGATAACGTACCATCAAGCCTGTATCCTCTAAAGGTTTTCAGTTTTGGGGGGAATCTGGCGAGTCCCACTGTCCCACTGCTAGGAACGAGTCTCCTCTCAGACTGAGAGGGATTAAGTAGGCTATTAGTCCACCACGCTAATCTAATTTGGGTTGACAGACTTCACTCGCTGTCGAGTAAATCTCTCAGGGATGCAGGTTTCTTCACGATGTTTCCTTCACAATTTAAGCGCGTGATAATTAACTATTAATTTATTAATTGCTATTAACCGGTCACAAACTCTGAGCAGATACTGAGAATTTAATAGTAAAACCTATGAATACTGCTCAAACTTAGTAGGTACCTCACCACAGACAAAATAATGAGGTATCTAATTTTTTTTCTCCGTAAAGTTTAAGCTTGTTGAATGTGATCTATCTTGTTTGATGGCTTGTGTGAAACTAATTTTCTAAGTTTTTATGACTACTTATTGGAAGTTTTCTTCAAAATCTCTTCTAGGATTTTATTGGGTTAAGTACCTACTACGTATTAACTACCTCCTTGTTTTGCTCCTATTTTGACATCTATGAACTACGGTCATGATTTTTAATTTTGAAATTGAAGTGTTGCATGAAATGTATTTGCAATGCAATTTTATTTTGATAATAACTACATAAATATGGTATCTATTAATTTTCAAGGCAATAATCTTATGACGTATCTAGTACCTATATATACATACATTACATACACATAAAAAATGTGACTATCATCACATCATACTTTATCAATGTTTTGTCAACAATTCACTTTGTTTTTATTGCAGCGTCGTCGCCGCAAAGAAGAGGTGATCTATCTAGAGCCCAAAATAAATACCCTAACAATGGAGTGATGTAATAAAATAAACTATGATTCACTCCATTAACGCTCGTCGGTCATCATCGTATTCAATACTGTTCTAAATTCAAAATCAAATAAAGAGGTGTGTCAGAAAATGTTGTAATTCCTTATATAACTAAACGCATTTCATATTTATGTACAGATGCGATTAGTGTCCACGTTTTGGGGGTAAATAAACTTTGCATTTTGAATGCATTTTTTTTGTGAAATAGCATTTTTTTGAAATAACTTTTCGTATTCACTATGTTTTAAATAATTTTAGATTTGTCCTCCTACCCTACATAAATTTTAATTATTGGTACCTAAATTCTGGATGAAGCATGACCTTGATAAAAACACTGAAGTTTATCTAGACCGGTGAATTTCAAATATATTAGAAAATTCTTTCGCATTTCTTCATCTTGTAAATCCCCAATATAAGAAAGATACCTATTAGTTATTGGCGGTAATAATGATTATTCCGAAGTTGCTTGGGTGAGATATTTTCCTACAAAATTTGAATTTCAATTGGAATTTCTAATTGGAAGTTCTAAATGAACTTCCAATTAGAAATTCCAATTGAAATTATTATAAATTCCGTTTTTTCATATGGCTTTCACACTATAACGTTGTAGGTATTAAAAGCAAAATGGCGGCGGTTGGTAATAGAGTTTCTTCGAAGATTAAAATTCAAACTTAATTCAAGTGTTAAATAGTAAGAAATTGTGCGACATGGCAAGTGTAAGAGTGATATTACGTGTATAGATCTATGAAATAGGTCAATTAAAACTGTTTAAAAAAATATTTTGATTAAATAAAATGACAATAAATTCTCAACTATTCGTAAAACTCCCATAATAAAAAAAAAAATATAAATGGACAATTATTGTATTCTTTTTTATTTTAACTTTCTCTATCACGGCGAAACCTATTTTTTTAATAAAATGATATAAATTTATGAATAAATTCTTAACCATTCCCCAACAATAAAAAAATATATTAATGGATCATTTATTATATTTTTTTTATAAAACACCGTAAATTATACAATTTCAGTCGATATCTAGCTATCGAACAATGTATCCATCATAATATTAATTAAACACCGAAGTAGGTACTCAAAAGGTACTTAGCCAACTTAATGGAGTCGGAAAATGAATCGAAATGCCGGATCACATGTCATTTGTTAAACAACAACATGAGTATCGATAGCCGCCTGCTCGCGTGTTGATTGCTGTAAGTGTAATGTGTCTTTCACGAGTTGTGCTGACAATCCATCACTGTCAAACCACCGTGTCAATATTATTTTTTTTGTTTTTTATTATTATGGCCCCACACTTTTTGTGTATTTGCCAGTGTCAAGTATTAGAATAATCAAGTAGGTAATAATTATTTCCCATCATGGGATTGTATTATGGCACCACACTTTTTGTGTTCGCCAGTGTCAAGTACTGTATAATGTTCAGTTGCCCCAATAAAACGGTAGAAACTTTATTGAGGCTTCGATGGAGTTTAGGTGTGAACCCAAAAAGTCACGATTTTCAATTTTATATCATTTGCCTACACTCTCACACGTTCACGAACACTTAATGGTTAATTATCCACCATAATTACACATTAAACTTCGGAGAAATTCAAGTTTTGAAAAATAATATAAAATCGACAGTGTGCACTTTTCATTTTCCCGCCTAAAAACCCTGTCAAAACTTAATATTTGAACAAATAGAAATGAAAACAGACGGTTCGGAACCTTATTTTCTTTTTGATAAAATACGTTTTGAGTTTTGTTACTTGTTTTCTTTTTAATAATTCGGTTTGGTTAGTGAATTGAAAACATACATGTTTAATAGGTGATTGTATCGATTGGTGGTCATTGTATCGTAATCTGTTACGTTAATAACGGTTGTCGTTTTCAATATAACTATTAACCTTATGCCTTATCCTTCGTATTTGACTTTATTAATTTTTAATTAGAGATTTAAAAAGTACGACCGTTGAGAAATGCGTAACAATTGTTTTTCTATTGCGTTTACTACCTAATTATTGTTCTTGACAGAAACAGAATTTCTAGTACATTATATAATATGACATATTATACTTAATTTTCAGCTGATTTATCTTTTAAATTTTATCCTTACTAAGTATAAAATAAAAATACGAAAATAAATCTTTTTACGCCTAAACAGCTGAAGATATTTCTAAAAAATTTTGGTGCTGCCACAATAAATCCCTCCTATTGCAATAGGAGGGCTATTGCAATCTTAATTCAATTTATTGTAATAAAAAGTCTATTACGTTGTATAAATATTACTTAGATTATAATGTTTTTTTTATCTCAACTCGTTTAAAATCTGGTTTCTATAGTTCTAGTCACGAAGAGGATATTTTATGAATGTTTAAATACAACAAACAGGTCTCTCGAACAGGTTTCTAATCACAAAATGCCTACTTAATTCACAATGAAGGTGCAAGTTTACAAAGTTCAAAAGGTTATAAAAAATTTAAATGCGTTATGAATAAATATACTATATCCTTTTTATATGTACCGAGTTTTTTTTTTATAAGCACACGCGCAGACAGATGTAATTAATAGGTAGGTAAATTGAAACATAAATACGTAAAATGGCTATTATAAAAGAACGATAATCTAGAATTATAGATCAAAATAGTTTTTTGTATACCTACCTCCTAAAAATAACTTTATAATCTTAGCTATATCTTAAAAAATCTCAAAGATACTCATTCATAAAGATTTAAAATGTCTTATAAACCTTTAATAGCTATTATGTCTTTGGTCTTGTTTTGTTACAGGGAAATAATTCAAAAAATATACCTATTATAGTTATACCTAAAAAGTATAAGACGTTTTTATTTATATGAATAAGGGGCTAATAATTCCATTGTTCTTGATTTTTCAGATTTGTCAAAATTGATGCTGTTATTTGACCTGGCATTTAAAAATGTCACACTTATAAATGCCTAGCCAATAAGGAAAATCTCATAATTTTTTTAGAGGTTTACCCGTGACAGCCTGTACCAAAGGCTTATTTGTTTTCCAAGGTATAATGGTCATCTATCCATAAAATGACAGCTTAATCTTGCAGATAGCGAAGTCAACTAGTTCTTAATTCGCTACGACAAAAAGAAATTGCCTCACACTAGGATTTTCTCCTGTATCATGAGTGCGTTCACAAACACAAATTCGCACATACACAAACACCCAGACCCGGAACTACCTGTAGATCACACAAATATTTGCTCCGTGTGGGGATCGATCTCACCACACGTGTCACAGAAGCCGATCGGTCAGCCGCTACGCCAAATTGTTGTTACTTTTTTCTTAAACCCTCGTCCTTTGAGTAAGGTAGCGGTTAATTCCTCCCATGCGTCCCAGGGGGCGCTGCTAAGCGTTGCTAATGATCTGTTATAGTAATTTGTACAATGGAGGCACTTAATCAGGAAGTTTAGCTTTTGTCCGGCTATAAACTGTTAAGAATATGAATGGGATTTGATATCGGGTAGGAATTTAGGTTAAATAAATAAATAACAACAACACGCTTGTATTGTAATTGTAAAGTGTAGATACATACTATTGTATACCCAGTTTTTTTTCGTTTGACGGTATGTTTAGTTCCTATTTAATAGGGAGCGAGCCTATTGCCATTAAGCGCAAAAACAACACAAAACTCGGAGCTGCTACTAAGAATGTCATAGAAGAACCCAATCACACTTGGCTCGACCTGGTCATCGACCGGGGGACCCGCGGTGACTTCATAGCGTCTGGTGTGGTGTATTTAACCAAAAGAGGATTATTTCCATCACTAAAATAACTTTAAAAAGAAAACTACTTATGTATTGACTAAATTATTGTGCCTTACGGCTGTGGCAAATAGATTCAGTTCAGCAATATGCTCATAGATAAGCAAGCTATTCTCTGGTCTTCCTTCGCTACAAAGCAGCAAATTTGTGTAATATTACGTAATGGGTTGTACACCACGCATCTGGCATTGTTTTCACAGGTGCGATATATTACTGACCACTATAGCGGAATTCCATTGATTACACAAACTGTCTTTGTTAGTACAGTGTTTGACGTACTGTTTATAAGCTGTGGCTATTGGTCATTTGTTTTTTTTTATACCACTGGGGTGGCGAACGAGCTCACGTCCCGCCAGATGGTAAGCAGATACCGCAGCCTATGGACGTTTTAAACACCAGAGGTGTCGCTTGCGCTTTGCCGACCCTGTAAAAATCTTTTCACTCTTTTTTTGAAGAACCCCATGTCTTTTAGGAAAACCGACAAAAGTTTCAGGGTGTTGTTGAACGTGAAGAAAGTATACCTATGCCTGCTGCTTTATTTTGGGATTGGGTCTTTGGATCGAATAAATGTATATATCTGCTATTTTATATTAGAATTGGGTCTAACGGAGTTTTTATATTAAGAAAATAAGATGGAAGGTTTTCATGAATATTTCCTAAATCTTGTAATAATCTCCATAAGTATCTTTTTTAAATTATTATTGAAGTCATCTACTGCTATCTAAAAATATAACAGTGTTAATATATGTAAGTCTCATTCAGGATTTATAATTAGGGTACCTACATGACAAGATATAGAGAATAGAGATAGAAATTTGACACAATTATTGTAAAATATCTCGATTTCACATCGAGATCTTAGATATACCACATAATTCTTAGATGCAAGTTATCTCTAACTATGAGTTTCACAAAGCTTATAACATTATATTGGCGTTATAATATCATAATTAATCAATAAGTCACATTATCAATAAGTCTTAAAAAAGAAGGTATTGAATAAGAGATATTGGGATTTTAAAAATTGTAACCAAGTTTCAGGTACAACTTTGAAGAACTACGGTTAGGTACCTAAGTGGAGTGTACGAAGAAAGAATACTAATACGCTAATCTCAATTGGGTATTTTAAGAAATCCTGCAGAGCTTTACTACTTTGTGTAAGTCCCGGTTGAACCTGGGGTCGAGATCCGTAGACAAAGTTTCGCTCTGTAGACTTTTCTAATATATTGGAAACGATGTATTGGAATTTCTCGAGATATTTGTGTGTGATATGTCTGTTGATCTTAATTTTTTTTAGTTTAAAATTAAATATAATAACTCCCTCATTAACCTAGTGGTCCTGAGCGCGACTGCTACGCTAGAGTTCCCTGGTTCGATTTTCAGGTCGAGTAAAGTGTTATTGGGATTTTTATGAAATTCTCATCTCGGCAATAGGCTCGCCCCCTATTTCATGGGACCCAAACATACCGGCGAACTGAGGGTTCGCCGGTATGTTTCGCTATGTATTTTCAAAATTACTACGCCTCTGCCTTACCTTTCGGGTAATACAGGCGTGATGGTATGTTATGCTATTAAATATAATATAAATTATGTAATGCTTAAATCATTCTAGAATTAATCAATTGTTGACACCCACACTAGGCCTACGACCCACGTTGTCAAAGATAGTGCAAGTTTCTTTCATCGGGGACAAGCTTTGCTGTGTTTTTTTTTAAACGTTGTCCCATAATAGTAATTTTCTTCTGTATCGTAGATGCCTTTACAAACATAAATTCTCACATACACAAACCCACACCCGGCACAAGTACCTGTAGTTCATACAAATATTTGATCTGTGTGGGGATCAAACCCACAACACGTGTCGCAGAAGCCCATCGCTCAGCCGCTGGAAGTTTTATAAAATTTACTGGACACTGCTCGCTTCTCTACACAACCGACAGCCTCAACGTCTAAGTGATAATTGAATTCTTCCCTAAAACGTCAAAATGGATTCAATTAAATTCAAAAATAGAAGGGTAGTCTTCCAGAGTGAGGTGAAACAACATTTAAACACAATTGTATCGTCTCCCGGTAGATGGCGTTGAAACGTAATATCATTACCGGCCGACAGTCGTGACTGGCGTCTTATCTCCCAGTCGCTTTTGCCTTTATAATATCCGACGTCCCCGCTTCACTTGCAAACAAGAGTTGAATAGTGAATGAAATTATATCTACTCGGGAAGAAAATTTTTATGATCCCTCGCTTTGTTTCAGTCTAAAATGAAGCTAGACTGTTTTTAAAACGTAATAAGTGTTTTTTATAGTCGTCTAGACGGGCTGCTTATTTTTATCTCTGTTTGAGCATACTGAGAGAAATTTTTAATAAGTACATCTATACCTTTCTTTTTTGAATGAATTAAAAGTTGAATTCAAGAACTGAAGATTTGTTTTAAAGCACAAATTACGGTGGGCTTTTGAAAGTATAAGCGTTAGCCCAGAATAGTGGTAATTTCAGTGCGTGACCTTAAGAGTTCAAACCTGTAAGACGATAATTAATTATTTAGCGCTATTATTGTGTACAATCATGAAAACTTTGACGTATTTAGTAGGTGTAATGAACACCATCGTAATATAATAGTTTTTCCGTCCGCAATATATAGTTAGTCCGCCATTTTGGCGCCCACCGTGGGACTAAGCTTTGCAGTTTGACTACATATTGCAAAATAAACATCTGTATTGCTAACATCAGAACATCATTTTACATGGCTTAAGTACTCAAATCATATTAAATATATTGTTATGTAATCACTAAGCCAAGTGGCCATTCTGCCAAAGTTTGTTCAGTTTTCGTAGAAAATCGCCCACCGTGGGACGAAGATCATAAACTGAACTCCGCTAATGTAGCACTGCCATGCGGAAACGGCTATTGATACAGTGCCGACATCGTACAGACATCGTATCTTTTGCAGTCCATATGCAAACTTTTCTTCCCTTTTTTATGAAAAAATTGGATTAGAAATTGTATAAAGACGTCTTTATAATATCATGTTTTCTTGAATATAACTGGGTATTATTCCTTATGAAAGACAAAATTCGACTATGATTTTGACATGCCAATGCATTCTTGTTCTTTGTACAAACATTGTTTGTTTCCTCTATATTATAAAATTTTATTATGAAATCACGAATTTATAACGTTCTACGTTAACTGCCTTATTAGCCTAGTGGTCCTGAGCATGACAGCTACGCTAGAGGTCTTGGGTTCGATTCCCAGGTCGAGCAGTGTTATTAGGTTTTTCTATGAAATGCCCAGTAGCAGCTTGGAGTTTGGAAATTGTGCCCGGTTGTGCTAACCCGGCTTGTTTCCGTACATCCGAACTGTGTACCTTAGTACACCTCTGCCTAACCCTTCGGGGAATACAGGCGTGATGATATATCAGTAAATATTGAAGTAAAAATATTTAAATATTGTTTGTCCTGCTTTTCAAATGTCAATAAAATATATATATTTTTAAAGGTACATAAATAGAAAGAAGTACCTACGCTACAATGACTCATGTTCATAGTGTTGGTGGATTTCCCGTAACGTGGTTGCTACAACAAACAAATCTGAGTAAATACTTATAGATACTCTGTTAAAGAAATGCGATTGTATCCACAAAATAAATATGCTCGATTTACCCGCATTACCAGAGCATGTAGATAGAATTTTCCATTTTATCGCGTAAGAGGATAGTAAACTCAGCAAATAAGACCTTAACCTATCTTTACCTCTTTTACTGCCAGCCGTTTCTCGCCTGAATAAGTATATGTAAACTTTGAGAGAAGCCAGTAGGAATGGTCGCGGGGAGTAGAGTAAATAACGTGAACAAACCACGAAGATATTTTAGATACTTACCCGAATTTGTATGGACGAATAATTCAGGAATATAGCAGCGAATAAGCTCATCGCATCTGCAGATGTACTCAGGAATTTTATGCATGACAGATTACCAATTTCGATGAGTGGTTTATAATATGATATACGGTTTCGAATATGAAGCATGCGTTTTAGCATTGAGCTCGAAATAAAAAAATATAAAATAACAGATTAATGCCAAAATAACAGATTAATGTAATAAAATAGACCTGACGAAGACACTTTTTTGTATCATATTAAATGATCTCAAAGAGAGACACGTATATAATTAACGTATGCAATGTGTTCAAATGTTAAACTAATACAAAGCAAAAATACTTTTTTCTTTTATTACTATGTTATTTTGACATGTTTTGTATGTATGCTGCCTCATTAGCCAAGTGGTCCTGAGCGCGACTGCTACGCTAGAGGTCCTGGGTTCGATTCCCAGGTCGAGCAAAGTGTTATTTGTACAAAGGGTTTTTCTATGACATTCCCATTAGCAGCTCGGAGTTAGGAATTTGTGCCCGGTTAATGGCATTACGGTCGCCCCCTATTACATGGGACCTAAACATACCGGCGAACTGTGGGTGTACATTACTACGCCTCTATACAACCATACGGGGAATACAGGCGTTATGGTATGTTATGTTGTATGTATGCTTGCGATATTTACTTTGATTTATTATTTTAGTGAAGGAAAAAATAAAAATGCAAAAACCCACAAAAAGATACTTATAAATATTGTATGTTAATGATATAGTATTTTTATTTTAGTCTAATTAGAACGATGTAGATAATCTACAAAAGGTAGCGGGAATTCCGTACATTTACTCAACAAAAATAGTTTCAATACTGGATGGACATATTACCTATCTCCAAAATTGTTCCAGAACAACAGTCACCCGACCATCCGCTTACAGTATTTATGATTTCCAGATGAATTCTCTGAAATAAATAATTCGTTCACGTATATTACAAAGACGCCGTGAGAGCATTAGCACCTAGTGACTCCATCTTTAATGAGAACCCACGTTTTGATGTTTGTTAATAATATTATAAATCTTCGCGGGTTATCCCACAGAAAACATTAACATAATTTTCTGGCACAGTATTAGGAAATACTATGTGTGAATAACAAATGTTGTCTGTTTTAACACAGCTATTATAATTTTTCACTGGCTATCAAAATACTAATAAAACGACAATATTTTTCTTGTATGTTAATATATGTATAATGCTTTGCGCGTTCACTTAAATCATGAACTTTTTTTAATCAAATAATTCATATTTTTCTCACATGAATTATTTGATTAAAAGAATTGGTTTGGTTTGTATTGTATGTTTTCTTTTTTACATTTTAATAGTCGGTAATATTAGTAAATTAAATATTATAGAAATTCTTAATGTAGTCTAAAGGCCACTTGTACCAACTTCTTAAATATGTTTTAATTGTATTTAAGCACAAATATACAAAGAAAAATCGTGTTTGAATACAATTTCAATACTTATAAATATACTACTATACTATGTAATAATATCTACTTAATTCGATACCACGGCCTTACAGAAAACCGGCGTGAAATAACGCTTGCGTTGTTTCGCCGAGTGAGTGAGGTTACCGGAGGCCCAAACCCTTTTAAAAAGCGGGCAACGTACTTGTGACTCCTCTGGTGTTGCAGGTGTCCATGGGCGGCGGTTATCGCTTACCATCAGGTGATCCTTCTGCTCGTTTGCTCCCCTATCCCTAAAAAAGAAATTAAACATATTTAAGAAGTTGGTGCAAGTGGCCCTAAATTAGTACCTAAAGTACTACAACATCGGTAAAAATGCAGGATGTTGCAGTTCAAGACAACTTCTTGACTTACGGATCCGTTCCTCCAAGAACAAATTAATATAATAGATAACATAAAATTGTAGTGGGCAACTTCTCATTTTAGCAATTTTGATTGATGATTTATATAATTGTGTTAAACTTGATTTGTAAGTTTTTAAATGGCTTAAAAAAAGGAGGAGGTTCTATATTATTATTTTTTTGTATGAGTTTCGAGAGTAGACTCTATTCTCCCGAGGTAGTCCCATGCAAATTTGGTGAAAATCTGATCACACAAATTGGAAATAATTACAAAACACTTACTAACTGAGTAAATGGCGATGAAAAGTTGTCGAGATACCTAAGATTCTACTCCTCATTCAAATTTTAAATAAATTAACATTGAATGAAAGAAAGTTACCTACTTCTTATCCTTTATTATCAGAACGCGCAAATTTACCACAAAAGACCTGAACTTATTTGAACAATAATCAACATACATTCTGAAACCTTACGAAGCATATTATCTAACCAGACAGTTTAATACAAATTTGCAAGCTTACTCTCAATTTCATATAAATGAATTCACAGTATGCCTTTGTTCCTTTAATGAAAACGCCGTGCTCTGAAGTTGTATTCTAAATAATTGTCTATGTTCTCATTCATAATTACAATTACATACGGTGGGTACCTATTAGACAACACCACTAACAATCAATATAAATTATGATCTGTTCGTATGTCCTCGCTGCGCACTGATCACTTATTGCTAACAAGTATTGCTTAATGTAAGTGAATTATTGTATTCTGTTTTGAGAAATAAATGTCGGAAACCTAATATTTTCTTTTTTCTTTACAGGTAAGTTCAAATGACTGAGGTTTTGAAGTAGAAAAAAGGCGATTACAAAAAAATCTTTGCCTCGGCTTAGCCAAAGTAACTTGTGTAGTTCGTCAATACCTACTCAGTCAGCGTGGTGAACTATTAATCCCTCTCAGAGGAGGCTTGTGCTCAACATTAAGACTGTAAGTATATGGGTTGGTGATGATATTTTTATATTTTCTAAATGTGGTTGGATTCTTTTTGCCTATCTACCATTCTACCTAAGCCTGCTTGCTGCTTATAGATATCGAAGTCAAGATGTTTAATTAATTTAAAACTATTGAGAGTCTAAACTTCAAATTTCGTTGATGTAATACAATATGTCATAGGTTACCATGAACTTGACTTCTAGGGCAGGAAGCCAAGTGTGAGAGGAACCCGTTTCCTCAACGGTGTTACAACAACAACAAAAAAAATTATAACATCTGTTTCTTGATAACTTTAACTTATTATTTTGATAATAAATTAATTGTATACAAATATTAAGTTGCCAAGTACCATTCTACCGTGGCCTAATTCTTGATTGCTACCAATTTCATACTGTGTTGTAGAACCAATTACTCCAATGAAATAATAATTGAACTAAACTCTTATTTTAATCAAAAGCGTAAAATAACGCTCTAAATTGGGAGGCCAGGATGGGACGGCTCAAGGTCCTCTGTAATTCAATGACAGCCAATAGTTAGCCCATCTCTATCCTTTGACACATGTCAAATATGACATTAAATATGACATCTGAGTGACTCAGTCATACCCGATAGTTAGTGTTTCATCTGTCATTGTTACTCTGAGGTTTCATCCTATTACTAGTACCTACATGTCACTTCAAAAAGAAATACCTGGATCCATTTTTTATGGATGACATTTCTGACACGTGTTTCCGTCGACGTCGCCGACATTACAGTAGTAAGGAAAATTTACATTTAATATGAAAAGTAATCTATAAAAATAATAATAAAATCAGCTCATATTTATAGTGTCTCTTAGCTCATATCTATAGTCCCTTCTACTCAAAATGAGTCTTAGCATAGAATTTTTATGGTGCAGTGGTTTGTGACGTAACAAGCCTCTATAGGACGCACTCTGTCTAATATCAAATTAAAACGCACAGACATTCCTTATTTTTGACTGATTTTTATTATTTTTGTTGTTGATCGGCTCTATTTAATTGTAAACAATAATTAAACTAGAAATAATAATTTAATTATAAATCATAATTTAATTATAAATAATAACTTAATTATAATAAAATAAAACTAATTAATAATAACACCCCGTCGTTTTTGCGTCGGGGGTTAAAAATTAGGTATATCAAACTGAATCAGCCTAAAACATCCATCTATAAACTGACCTCGGCAAGCACAGCTTACCTTCTAATCTAATTAATCAGCACGAATATTATAGCCTATCACTTTATTAAACAGGATTCGAATATGGTTATTTTAAACGGTGAAAAGGTGAGGGTTTTAAAATTAACACTGATCCAAACACGTAAGGTATAAAATCCTTTATTACGCTACAAGGTCATTAACGAACCCTTGATTAGTCAGTGAAACTTCGTCCGTGTCTGTTTTGTGATTTTGTAAGCTTCGTAATTAGCTGCCGCTGGGTTATTTTGAAGCTTAGGCGTTAAAGTGTTAGGTTGAAAATTGAACAACGTTTGGAGGTTTACGTAATAATGTAGCCTATACAGGTAAAATGTCAGCAAAAATTACATGATTTTTATACAGGACTAGCTACATTAAAAATACAAATATAATACTAAAAATATTTTATCTTCACAAACATCAGGGTTATAAGGCCAGTAACATCATGTCTTAATAATAATAAGTTACAATATAAATGTTTGTGAGAGACTGGTGTCTGAACTAGGCATAATGCCTGTCCTACAGATCACCAGAATCTCACTTCTGAGTTTGTATGCGCTTGTGAAAAAGAAACAAATCTCTATTATTGTAAAACCTTCAAAAAGCTGTGTCTCTACATTGATGATATTAAAAAAAAAACAAGTGGGTTAGGGTATATAAAAGTCTGATTTTTAAAATTCTTGTCTGTTTGTTACGAGTTGGCGCAAAAACTACTGAATAGATTTTAATTTTGTTATCACTGTTAGAAAGTAAAATTATGCTCCAACTTAAAGACTGTCGGACTATCTCAATGAATTCAACGGATCCTGAGATACAGCTTGACCTCTCTGATGTATAGAGACCCATACAAGGAAGAGATCGTCACTGTTGGGTTTTTATTAAATTATTATTGGGATAAAAAGTTTCTCTTTCTAATCCCAATATAGCTTCGAGTGACCGAAGCCGCGGGCAAAAGATAGTTCATTTATATTACAGTGTGTTTGTGCTTATGTGAATGAGATTGAGGTATGTGTATGACGAGTGAAGTCTGTGTGAGTGAGAGCGTGGAAAGGTAATTAATCATATGAGGTAATTTAATTTTAAACTTGGTGAGTTGAATGATAATTTAAGTTTAGAAGCCACTTGTATTTTACATGTAAATTGCAGAATGTAAATGGAAAATACCGCGAACAATCTTTGATTGACCTACGTAACTCACAGTTGTTCAAGGTAATGAAATTTGCTAGGCTATGACGCGATTTATGAGTTATTATTTAACCACTTCCTTGGAATGCGGAAGTTGCGGTTCGATGTCCCGCGGAGAAACAAAACACTATGTTGTTGTTGGCTGATTTTTAACTGACGTCAAAAAGGAGGAAGTTCTGAATTCGACCAGTATTTTTTGTGTTTGTTACGCGATTATTCTGCTAATTATGAATTGATTTCGATGACTCTTCTTTTGTTTGGTAGAGCATACTTCACAGGTGGTCCCATTTGGTTAAGATCTGATCCCAAAATTTAGAACAAAATTACAATATCACGTATCAACAGAGTAAATGACAAGGTCGTCGAAGTACTTAAAATTCTAATCCCAAATCAAAATAACTTTTAACAAAAAGAACCGCCTTGAAAAACATAAAAAATAATGTAAAGCCTTAAAAAACAATTTTGGAAGTCAGTGGCGAGAACTAAAGATTGAATAAAATTTTGAATAACATATTTATTTGGCTAAGCATTATAACAAAGGCATTTATTCAAACAAATCAAAGAGCACTTGAACAAAAACGAGAGAGAACGAACGAGATTCGACCGAGAAATCGATTCCGAAACTGTTGTTTTTGAAGGCGGTTTTAAAAATTATTATAGGGACCATAACCACTTGCGGATAACTTCAGACGCGTACATTTATTTTGATCTTACTGCACGTTATTCTGTCACCAGTCCGTGCCAAGCTTGATCCGATACATCGAGTTAATAATAGGAAATGAGATCTATCTACGTATCAAGCCGATGCGAGCGTTAACTCGATAGCTGGAGTAATCGAACTAGTCGGTAGGTGTTCAACTTAGCCTGATCGAATGTAGCATTTACCAACTTTGCCGTTAATTTGAATTTACAGCTCCCTAGCTGTAAATTCAAACCGTAAAAAACAAATTGACATCCCTATGTCAATTTGTTTTTTACGGTTCCAAATCTCAAAAGGAAAAGATAGCTACGCTTAGCATCTGCTATTACGAACACTAGACCAATGAAGCAATTAAATTGAATATAATAATAATACAAGTTTGAATGCCAGTTTTTAGAAGAAGACCTACTATACTAACAAGAACCATTGGCCTAAGTAAACTACTTCGCAGTCGAAGTTTATTCATATTCTTCTAATGAAAACACGTCGAACTTTTTTTCGCTATGAAATGAAGTCGTTTTTTTTCTCGATATGGAATAAAATCGAAGTTCTTTTTCATGAAAACATACCTACATGCCTGTATTCCCCGAAGGGTTAGGCAGAGGCGTACTAATGTAGCACACCCACAGTTCGCCCGTATATGTATAGTTCCCATGTAATGCGGAGCGAACCAAATTCCAAACTCCGAGCTGCTACCGGGAATTTCATAGAAAAACCCAATAACACTGCTCGACCTGGGAATCGAACCCAGGACAACTAGGCTAATGAGGCAGGTCTTTTTTCTATGCAATAGTCGAAAATTTTCCTTGTATTAGAATAATATAAATAAGTAATAAAAAGTTTCTTCGCGCTATAGAACAGTGTCCAAGTTTTTCCTGACATCGGAATATAAGTAGGAAGTTTTTCTGGATTCCATTCCAGGGATCATAATGTACGACTTAATTTTTAATTAAGTGTCTTAGTTGGACGCTGCGTTCGGGACTTACTGGATTCCACTGGATACAAGTTTTAATTAGTGTAATCTCCTGAGATTGAAAGCTAATTAATTGCGAATACTTTTTATTTATAATGACTTGCGTAATGTAAACAGTACGTAGGTAAGCTGTTTCAGAATTAAGTAAGCGGTAACCGTGTCTTCGAAAAGTTTAGCACAATTAAGTACTCGTGCATTCTAGTTAGTTGAGCGCGACTGTTACGCTAGATGTCCTGAGTTCAATTCTCAGGTCGAGCAGTGCCAATGGGTTCTTCTATGAAATTCTCATTAGCAGCTCGGAGTTTGGGATTTGTCCGATTCCGATGGAGTGTATTGCGTGTATCTGAGTGCCTGTCTATGACCTCGTAGCTCGCAAATGAATGGATCGATTTGATCCCGTTTTTTTTAAAGAAAGCTTATTAGCAATGTGTTTCGCACATAATATGGAATTCTTGTTAACCCCTTGTGCTAAGCTAAATGCTTGTGTTGCGAGTGGGTGCACGTCGGTAGTAGTAATGGGTGGGGATCGCAAGTCCGACGCCCCAGCCATTAGGCTACCGCCGCTTTTCTTTGTTTGAAAGGTTCTTGAGAGTGTTCTTTGCTTGACTTAAGAAAATCTGGCCAAACGGTTGAAGCTTATCAGCTCTTTTCTAGTTGATGAAGGGATTTCTTTTTAATTTTTTGATAGGCTTACTCTTCAGTTCGCCTGATGTTAAGCAACACTGCGACCTAAGAATACCTTACACTTCTCACTACTTACCTTCCACAGGTCTGATCGATTTGAAATTTGGTATCTTGTCATTTCAATGATATTGCAACAACATGGTAACCATGCTGCAGGAGTGACTTGATCCTGCGAGAGTTTTTTAAATTTATTATGATAGTCATACCACGTAAAGAAAACCAAATGTCAGGAAATATGGCAACACTATTGGAGTTTCTAATATCAAACACGGCGGGATATCTCGTTGGAATCCGATTTCTTTAAAATGTTATTAGATATCGACGAAGGAGATTTGGCACGGTAGAATGGCAATTGTATTGGCACAACGTGTGCAGATGTGCCGCGTTCAAAGGTATATTAAATACTGCTCATATATATCTATAAGTATATATGATACTGCTCATGGGAGACCTTATAAGAAAGAAGTCTTACGTTTTCAGTATCGTTTATCCATTCTAATATTCTAATATCTATTATAAATGCGAAAATAACTGTCTGTTTGTCCTAAACCGCTGAACCAATTTTGATAAATTTTATGCGACGGAACGGTCTATAGTGGATATGTCTCTGATATTTATCAATACAAAGAATGTTTTTTGTTTGTCACGTTCCCAGTACGGTGTAGTGACAGACTCCTCAAATAAATAATATAAAAAAAATATAAAGGGCCGATGTCTGTACATTAAAGATATTGAAGAAACACTGAGATGGGGGGACTTTATTAGAGCAACGGAAGCCAAAACATCAATTTTTAGAATTTTGTCTATCTGAATGTTTGTACGCGCATCACACAAAAACAACTATATGAAATCGAATGCAGTTTTCGCAATTGTAGTACGGTTCCAACTTAAAATCTGGTGCATGTTTCATCTTGATAAGCCAACTAGAAGTGGAGTTATCTTGGTTTACATTTCCAACCCTTGAAAACGTTGGAATTTTTAAATAATATATTTATTCATTTCAAACAGAACAGGCTTAGCATAACTACTATTTAACTTACCTATAATTGTGAGGAGCTGGTGTCTGAGTTAGGCAAAAATGCCTGTATTAAAGATCACGAGATCCCCACCCAAGGAAATAACAAGAGCATTAACAACAATCATAATAGGGTAATACACCTTTTTTTGAAAACTGTTTTAAATTAATCCTTAGATCGTAATGAACCAGTAGAAATTTTATTTCAGTTTTATAAAACCGAAAAATGCCTTAAAAAGTATTTTTAATTTATGATTTTGAATTTTCGCGCGGAAACGCTAGCCGCCATGCTACTTCGGGTCGTGACGTCACTTCGTTAGTAAACAATACAACTGCAAAAGACCAAGTAACGTCAAGTTACTATCGGAGTGACATCACGTCGGAATCCAATATGGCGGATGGCGTTTTAAAACAGATTAAAAAAGACTATTTTTGAAATTGAATTATAAAATTTACATTGCATTTGTATAAATAAATACTAACGTTTCTCGTTTACTTTTTTAAAAATCTATCATAAGCATGCATTTTTATATTTTTTCTTACATGGTGTAAAATACCCTATTGAATAGCAGTTGAACGTACCTTTTACCGTATAATGGTTTAGGTTCTCATGCAAATAGATCGTTTTTCTACCCTCATGTGCTGTCTGTCCATAATGTAAACAAGTCCAGATTCAAAGGACCATACATCAAAAGTGTAGGTTTTCTTAAATTGTTTGCAAATGTTACGTTGAATCTACGTGGGATGACAGCAGATGTGATTCTATTTTTCTTATAATTTGAATAACATAGGGTAGGATTCACTCTGTTTTTTTTTTATGTCTATTCAAATATTAACATACCATCACGCCTGTGTAGGTATAGGCATTGTAGGGTGTTCAACTGTACATACACATTTTGCCAGGACTTAGGTATGTTTAGGTTCAAGTCCGACATAAGTCCAAACTCTGAGCTGCTACTGAGAATTTTATAGAAAATTTACCAGGAAAAACCAACTTTAGGAGGACACTCTTTGAAATATAAAAAGTATTTTATAGGTAATCAACCTCTGAGGTAATAAACAAACAAAAAAACCGAATTGAGTTCCACCTCCTTTTTGAATTTGGTTAAAAACAACCTACCGCGAGAATATCCTATCTATAAAAGACTAGCTTCGCCCCGGCTTCGCACAGGCGAAGAAATCGCTCACGTTTTTCAAAATATTCTATAACCTAAGTTAATCTGGAATAATGTAGCATTAAAATGGTGAAAGAATTAGCAGTAGTTTTTGAGTACAAATCTTTCCTCTTTATAATATTAGTATAGATAAATCAACACCGATTTACAATAGAAAAGATTCATTCCGACGGCGTTACGTCATAAACTTGAGGAGTGATTGAAGAAAGCCTTTGTTCGTGATGTAATTGTGTATTGTTATGGCATATTTAATATGGGTTTATAGCTCTCGATAAATATAAGCAAGTGACATCATTTATTACGTGTGATACCGTGGTAGGGGTGAAGGTACCATTCAAGCGGAATCCTTGTGCTGAAATGGGTAGAAATAGAGATAAAGCATTTAGAAAGAAAGAAGAATATAACATTTATTGAGCGACATATATATGCTAAAAATAAACAATATATATATATATATATATATATTAATTGAGATATGAAGTTCACCAGTTTTTAAGTTGGAGCATATTATTTCTACCAGTAATAACAAAATTGAAATCTATTCAGTTTTTGCGCCAACCCGTAACAAACAGACAAAAGAGGCGGGAAAATGAAAAGTGCTCATTGTTGATTTTATATTATTTTTCAAAACTTGAATATCTCCGAAGTTTAATGTGTAATTATGGTGGATAATTAACCATTAAGTGTTCGTGAACGTGTGAGAGTGTAGGCAAATGATATAAAATTGAAAATCGTGACTTTTTGGGTTCACACCTAAACTCCATCAAAGCCTCAATAAAGTTTCTACCGTTTTATTGGGGCAACTGAACATTATACTTGACACTGGCGAACACAAAAAGTGTGGTGCCATAATACAATCCCATGATGGGAAATATTACCTACTTGATTATTCTAATACTTGACACTGGCAAATACACAAAAAGTGTGGCGCCATAATAATAAAAAAAAAACAGACAAGAATTTAAAAAATCACATTTTGGTTTCGGTGACGTTTATATACCCTAACCCACTTGTTTTTTTTAAATATCTTCAATGTACAGACAACGTTTTTTCGATATTTAAGAAAATAAAATCTATTTTTTTTTCTCTGGATAAACGACGTGGACCGCGTCTCAACCTTAATTAGTTAAAAAGTTTATTCAGTAACGGACCGAGCTCGTGTTTTAAGGGTCGTTAATTCTTTTCAAGTATAAATGGAAAGTTCTGGATTGCGATTAATTTTCTAGCGAACTTCGCAATGGATCCGAACGCCTACGGAAACTTTCGCCGACGTTCTTTTTTTAAATTAAACAAAAGATCGAGGCTCTTAAAGTTGATCGGGTTTTTTTTGGTTGATATATTTTTTTAAAGTATCTTATAGCAGTTTCAATGTAGAATATTGCAAAATTCAATTGTATAGGGTGGATTTAAACTATAGTCTATATATTAACTTATTTAATTACCGACGTTTTGGATAATTAAAATATCAATATCACGCGATAAAATCTGTAAAAAGCAGTTTAATTTTGATCTACCTATGGTACCTGTCATGTCGGATAAGTTATCATAGATATAGCTGTATTTATGTATTATTTAAGGGACTCGATGAAAACATAGCTTCTAATCATTTCATTTTATTTCACCAAAAGAAACTAAAACATAAAATGGCGTTACATGGAGTTATACACAGTGGTGGGTAATTCAAAAATTAGGATTTATCGAGGTATCCGCACTAAGCAAGCTTGTGTCTTCATTAAACATGATAAAAAATATTATAATGTTTATAATGTTACTATCACGCCTATATTTCCCTAAGGTTTAGGCAGAAGTGTACTAAAGGACCCACACCCACAGTTAGCCGAAATGATTTGGACCCATGTAATAGGGGCGATCCTGATACCATTAACCCAAATTGAAACTCCGAGCTGCTACTAGGAACTTCATATAAAATCTCAATAACACTACTCGACCTGGGAATCGAACCCGGACCTCTAGCGTAGCAGTCGCGTTTGGGACCACTAGAGTAACAAGGCAGTTCACATTTTCAAATATTACATCTTAATTCACTGATAAGTGATAAGGCTGGTCAAAGATCAAATCGCAATCTTCCTAATAGAATTCTATGCTGGAGAATGTGTCGCTCAACAACACAATAACCCATACAAAGATGTTTTATCTTGTAGATAAACTTTTATCATACAAAGGAAATCATTATTAGTTTTATTAATCCGGGCAAGCTACAGTACATAAACCAGGACTCAGATCAAATGGAGCGATGAAGCGTTTCCGTTTCAATGAATAGACAAATTGAATCTCTTACATCCTTTTGTCAATACATTCATACACTCACGCCTTTCTCCCACAATCGTAGCAAGTGGTAGTAGCATTCTTGCATACTTCTTTTGATTCTGCCTCTCTTTGCAATAGGCCTTTTAACTGTTTTTGAAACAATTTGATGTCCTTCCCAAGTTCTATCACAATGTTGGCCTTTCCATGGACCACGAGATGTTTGTCAGTAATCTTTATTTTTTGTAATGAGCCTTTTTACTATTTTTGAAACAATTTTATGTCCTTCCCAAGTTCTATCACAATGTTGGTCTTACCATGGACCACGAGATGTTTGTCAGTAATCTTTATAAGTAAGTTCTTGAGGCACTGCGCGTCGTCATTTATCCGCTACCATGTATTTAGGATGACTTCAAGGGCCACTTCGGGTATCAGCAGAAACCATCAGTGGCCCACGGACCGGATAAGAACCACATAAACACCAGATATCGGCCGGTCCCAATAATAACCATGGTAACCTTCAAGAAGCGAGCCTATTATTTTCTCAAAAGCCGGCAATGCACTTGCGACTCCACTTGTCGTGGTCAATGCGCGGCGGTGCTCACTTACGTTCAGGTGAACCGCTTGCTCGCTTGCCTCCCTCTTAAAAATAAAAATCACTCCGTGGATTTGCTTACTAGAGATACATTTTGACACAATAAAAATGATGTCAAAATTCTACCTCTAGTAAGCAAATCTTTCGACGGTAACTTGCCTAACTACGGGAACACAGAATTTTCTAGTTAGTGAGAATGCTGGCCTTGCATTCTCACTAAATAAAAAATTCTGTCACTCAATCAACATCAAGCTTCAGCCAGTCTTCTAAACTCGTGTATTCTGCACGAGAGTTGAATACAATTAATTGCATTGTAGCATAATGTTCCAGAATCGTTTATAAACTTCTTGGAGCTTTCCCGACGTGTAGATAAGTCTTGTTAACAGTTTCCCAATGTGAGACCTCGTTTGCTGGCTTAGTGAAGACACAGTGGAAATTAGAGCGAGATTATTGTGTTTAATGATAATATACAAGTTACCTTATAATTTCGACAACGTATTTAATGCTGTACAGGTTTATTCAGAGAGTTATGTTGTATATCTGAAAACATAATGATTCTTTTTGGAAAGCAACGAAAGGGTATCAATCAGTCGATGGTTTAAAAAAAATCTAATCGAATTCTGTGTATTTCTTTGACAAAAAATCTCGCCCATTTTCTTAACAAAAGAAACAATGAATATTAATAATAGCCTATTCTAAGTATTAAAACAATATTTTTCTTAAACTGTTGACTTAAATCTATTTACTAACTGCGACGCATTCTGTAAATATTGCTTTAGTATTATAGTCATGTGTATAAGGTACATAATGTGATGCTAATCATGTTTGTTTATTGTGGATATGTATTTATAGACTTATCGAGATTTTCTGTGACAGTTCCACATCTGCTGGGGCCCTAGTCTGCTATTTCAATTGACTCAGAATGACCGTCCAATGGCACTAAATGACATAAGAAATGACAGATTTCGTAGAGAAAACTGTCAAAAATCAACCATTATGAAGTCACTGAATCACAATTCTGACACAACTGAATAGTAGACTCGGCACCCTGGTATGTCACAGAAAGCAGTGTTTCCTGCGTTGAATTTGTTTTTCCTGTAGCCTAAGTACGGAGCATATTATAGCATTCGTTTTTTAAACGTATAGAGTTTTTTCTGATACAAATTTCATACATACATACATATTTTCACGCCTGGTCTATCATTGGGGGTAGGTAGAGACTATAGATTTCCACTTGCTACGATCCTGGCACACCACTCTCACTTCATCTAGGTTAATTAACCTCCTTCTCATACAAATTATTCTCGATTTCGATACGAATACGTTTTTGCAAGTTGTTCTTGATTGGGCTACTGATCCTGTTAGGATTCAATCCTATTTTAATACAGACTAGCTTACTGTATGCTATCTACAAACCACTTCGGCTTTTCGTACATGAGCATGCATAGGGCACATAGCTCGTAGAACTGATGGCCGCTGGGGCAGGAAGGTTCGCGATTGACGACCATGCGCCCAGAAACTCTGTGTGATACAACCTCTAACAAGATGGACATACAACGTGGTATAGGGCGCTGGTTCTTTAGATGCAGGCGGCATATAACCTTCTCCTTCCTTCTCCTACCTTGTGATCCTTGTGGAAGTCTATGGGGGAGTCTTTGGCTTATATGGTGATGTCTCTTTGCTCGTAGTGTATTTTGCTTTGCTAATAGTGCGGCAAAAGAGGGTTTGGTCCTCGGTATGTGTAGTTTAAATTTCAAATTAAAGAGCACTTCCATTATTATGCTATCACATTCGTGTAAGAGGCTTTTGATGGGATTATAACCGCTAAGAGCACACAACATAATTGCTCTTACTAAAGCCGATTATATACTCATTTATATTTAGATGTATAGGCTGGAGACAATGCGATAATAATTAAAGCACAGTGTGTACAGTACGCGTAAAATTTAAACGCCTGCCGTATCAGTCCTTTATTTATGTGGTCATCTGGTGTTCGAAATTTGAACGTAATATATACTCCATACTTTAAACCTTCATACGTTAACCATACACAAAAGGTGTGTGTCAGTGTGTGAAGCGTGTGTGTCAAATGTATGGTAGTGTGTGCAATGTATTTTTTTATTAATTTAATGTATTTTTAATGCATTATTTTTAAAAATATTAGCATTCTGCACTTCTCCATATAAACTCAATAATGTACAATCTCAGACTCCTCCATGCGCGCAGCATGCTTAAAAAGGGGCAAAAGTTTTCTCTTCACTTATTAATATAATAATAATACTCTTTCAAAGTCGTGATAGGTCACTAGTTAAGCTATAATATTCTCAGATAGCTGTTTTGTGTTGAGATTGGGGCTCAATTCCTTTTTTAAAGGACCTAAAATAACGGAGAACTGTCAGCGTACACCTCAGTCTATATTTTATTGAATTTTTTACCCATAGCTGGCATAAAGCTTCATAAAAAGGACCCATATGACCTTGACCGTAATGTCATTAATTATTGTACCGAGAAATACGGTAATCACTTACAACGACACCCCTGGGACATGAGTAGGGTTGTCAATTTATTAGTTTTCTATCGTGTATGTTTCTGTTACCCTGGAGTAAATAGATCATGTAATAGATCTTGTTCATTACTGTCTGCCAATTGAGAAGAGTTCCCTAAGGTCTACTTTGCTGGTCTAGTAAGGGTTAACAGACTTCAGACACCTGTAGCGACATCTATCGTACTAAAAGGCGAATAAATCCTGAATCGCGCAAGTGAATTTTGTAACGCAACTCGCATATACAACCGTCCGCCTGGTTGGAGGATCCTCCCTTTTGTTGGAACCAACACACCTCGTCCCTTCACACACCTTCTAGAACTTTCTTCGGCGGGCAACGAACTTGCGACTCCTATGGTGTTGCGGGTGTCCATGGGCGGTGTTATCGCTTACCATCAGGTGATCTGTCGTTTGCCTCCCATGCCATAAAAAAAATGGATCTGAAACAAATCTGTGCACCGTGCATTCTCATTTTCAATCTTGTCCATGTTTACATATCGGGGTTTATGCCCAGTACAACTGAATATGTGGTGTCGTATTGCAGTAAGCGTGTCTCACATCACTGTAATGTGTCAGCAAACTTGTGAGGCTCTCATGACACATTTACATTATGGGATGGTGGATGAAATAAGCTAACAGCGACACGAGATCGGAGAAGCGATCGGCTTCTAACCTATATGTTGTGGATTCGATCCCCACACGGAACAAATATTTGTATGACTTATAGGCAGTTGTTCTGGGTCTGGGTGTTTGTGTATGTGACAATTTGTTTTGGTAAACCCACTCACGATACAGAAAATTCCTAGTGTGGGGTAACGTGCTCCGTCCGTATCTTTAGATTTCAGATTAAGATAGTTATATGAGTTTAGGCGGGAAAATGAAAAGTGCACATTGTCGATTTTATATTATTTTTCAAAACTTGAATTTCTCCGAAGTTTAATGTGTAATTATGGTGGATAATTAACCATTAAGTGTTCGTGAACGTGTGAGAGTGTAGGCAAATGATATAAAATTGAAAATCGTGACTTTTTGGGTTCACTCCTAAACTCCATCGAAGCCTCAATAAAGTTTCTACCGTTTTATTGGAGCAACTCAATAACTTATACTTGACACTGGCGAACACCAAAAGTGTGGTGCCATATTACAATCCCACGATGGGAAATATTACTTGATTACTCTAATACTTGACACTGGCAAATAAACAAAAAGTGTGAAGCCATAATTAAAAAAAAAGATAGTTATGGAACGAATGACTTATTAAAAAATATCCGCTTCTTACTTAGACCATACGCCACCGTGTAGGTATATCATTGTTTCGTCGTGTACAACGAGGGTCTCTCTTGCCATTAGTTTTCCTCTGTTAATGCAGCAGCCATTATCATTCGAAGTCTCATTCTGTTTTCGGTAATGTGATATACAACATGCACACAGAAACAGAATCGTGAAGAAAGCTTGACATTCGCTGATCATGATGATTTTGTATCCGCGGTGTTACCAGCGAAGAAATCGGCCAGTCTATCAGTCACGGTACTGTTTGATAAGTATAATTTAGGAATCCAGGATGGGATTAATAAAAAAGTAACAATCAACGAAATTAACATCTTTACTCAAAGTTGATTATTGAATGTATATGACAAACTAAGCACAAATTTAAATTTAAATTAAAAAAAGCGGTGGTAACCTAATGGCTAGGGCGTCGGACTTGCAATCATATGGTTGCCGGTTCGAAAGCCACCCATTGCACTACCGACGTGAACCCACTCGTAACACAACAAGCATATAGCTTAGCACGAGGGGTTGACAAGAATACTAGTAATGTGATAATACTTATTTTAAAAGAGAGAAAAAAAAAAATTAAGTTATCAATTTTGACTATTCAAACGCATAGGGCCTGTAGACTAGTGGCAATCTCGAATAGACAAACGAATATCAACAAAATGTATGAATATGAGTTTAGCGACTTCAAGCAAACAAACAAACTCTTCAGCTTTATATATATTAGTATAGATTTAGTCTGCATACTCACCTTTTATTACATGGCACCTAAACATACCGGCAAACTGTGTGTACATATGTACATCTCTGCCTAACCTTTCGAGGAATACAGGCGCGATTATATGTGAAACATAGTTAAAAAAACATCATGCACCAACTCCTCGAATTCATTATTATTTTTATTTGAAACAATATTCTATTCAACAAAATTTATTCAAACCTTCGCCGTCTCGACGAGAGCATTCAATAACATTAGATTTTGAACAAATCGTAGCTACGTGCTACGGCGACGGGCGCTACGCTCGTAGCGCTACGAAGAAACACGGAACGTTCAACTTTGAAATATTCATCGGTTATCAGTTACAGTATTGAATACAATGTTTTTTCATGGAGATTGATATTTTATTTTACGATCTATCAGACTGCGATGGATCAGAGGAATATTTTCACAAGATTTTCAACATTGCCTGAAGACAAATATTGATTTTATTTGATTGAGAATATTGCAATTATTTACTTATTACTTATAAATGATAACTCTGCCTTATTAATCTAGTGGTCCATTATTTTATGACTTTTTTTGGTATAGGGGGGCAAATGAGCAGACGGATCGCTTGATGGTAAGCGATTACCACCGCCCATGGGACACCCCCAATACCAGAAGAGTTGCAAGTGCGTTGCCCCCCTTTTAAAAGGGTTTGGGCCTCCGGTATCCTCACTCATACGGAGAAATACATCGTAAGCGTTGTTTCACGTCGGTTTTCTGTGAGGTCGATGTATCATTCCGGTCGAGCCGGCCCATTCGTGCCGAAACATGGCTCTCCCACGGTAAATAAGTTTGATGTTTTTATGAATAAGGGGGATGTTTTGTCTTCTTCTCCCTCTCACAGAATATCACGTGTCAAAACAAGACGAAACATATTATAGCTATAAGAAGTTTACGACGGTTGATTTTTGTATGAATAAGGGGTTTATTCTTTAACTCTTTTTAACATAAAATCTTCCATCGTGTTGTTTTCATAAATTATTCCTTTTATTCTGCTATAGTTACGATTGTTGAAAATCATGTAAGAACAATATACATATTTAAATGTAGCTCTGTGAGCCCGAATGTACACAAAGGGAATAATAGCGATTGAGACACGGGTTTTAGCCTTAGAAATTATTTAGGTAAGTAGTTATATAACCTGGGATTGTCTGAGAGAATATGAGACATGACTGGTGCTTGATTTATTAAAAACAACAAACTTAGTGTAAATTTGTTTTTTTTTTTAAAGGAACTTTGCCCCACTCTAGGATTTTCTCCTGTATCGTGAGTGCGTTTACAAACACAAATTCTCACATACACAAACATCCAGATCCGGAACAACTACCTGTATATCATACAAATATTTGCTCTCTGTGGGGATCGAACCCACAACACGTGGCGCAGAAGCCAATCTTTCAGCCGCTACGCCAAACGAATCGTCAATTTGTATACCTACTGTATTTTTATACCACTAAAGTGGCAAGCAAGCATACGGCCCGCCTTACCATAGCCTATAGACGCTTACAACGCCAGGAGTATCACACGCGCGTTGCCGACCTTGTAAAAATCTTTTCACATCGTATTTGAAGAGCCCCATGTTGTAGTCCTTTGGGAAAACGTCGGCGCGGTAGGGAGCTGATTACACAACCTGAAATTACTCTGGAATCGCACAGTATGAGACCAGAATGATGGCAAGAGGTGCAGTGATAGAAAGTAGATATTTTTTGTATAGGGATAGGGGGGCAAATTAGCAGATGGATCGCCTGATGGTAAGCGATCACCCGTAGTACCGGAGGAGTCACAAAGTAATTTAATTCGACTTATAAAGTTCCAAGATATATCCGTTTAAAGTTTCTGGTGGGGCTTGAGTGGGAATGCTCTATACCCGCTAAACGAGTGTGTTACAAAATTTGTATGACATACCAGACTTACATAGATTTTGTCAATATGTATCTTTAATTTTCGTACAAAATATATTATTGAAACTGCCGCGTTAGCCTAGTGGTCTTGAGCGCGACTGCTACGCTTGAGGTCCTGGGTTCGATTCCCAGGTCGAGCAAAGTGTTATTGGGTTTTTCTATGAAATTCCCAGCAGCAGCTCGGAGTTAGGAATTTGTGCCCGGTTAGTGGCAATAGGTTCGCCCCCTATTACATGGGACCTAAACATACCGGCGAACTGTGGGTGTACATTTGTACGCCTCTGCCTAACCCTTCGGGGAATAAAGGCGTGATGGTATGATGATGAAATTTATACAAAGTAAAGAGGCTATAATTTAATGGTACTTATTTTTGTCCCTTGCTGTAAGTGTAATTATAATTAGTTAATACACTTATACAATTAAGTATGACCAATGCTTGAAGTAGACCCTTACAAAAAGTACCCCAATATACTCGGAAATCTTACTCCAAAGCCGGGTAATGTCTACTATTATAAAATTGTAAAAAAGCTGTGTCTGTACATTGAAGATATAAAAAAAAGTAGTGGGTTATGGTATACACTATATATATGGTATACATATATATTCTACACAGCACCATCTAGTCCCAAACTAAGCAGAGCTTGTACTATGGGTACTAGATAATGTATATAATACTTATATACTTTTTTTTTGTAAATACATACTTATAATACATAAGAAACACTTATATTCATCACATAAATTTTTGTGTTCTGTGGGAATCGAACGCACGCAGGTCAGCAGTCTGGTACTCGAACCACTAAACCACAGAAGTCGTCAAATCTACCAGAAATCGATCTAGAATACGGGCGTAAATGTTTCCTGTGGCTACTGTAGCGCCACCCTAATTTAATTCATTTTGACGGACACTTTTCATACATAGAGACAGTTCTGTTTTATATTACCCTCCATAGTCTGAAGCTACGAGACTCTTTATCATTCGCCAGTACCTCGAAGAAAACTAAACTTGCTCTTAGCTTTTTTTTTTAATGATTACTAGCAATGTGGGTCGCACATTACTAGTATTCCTGCGTGCTAAGCTAAATGCTTGTTGGGTTCACGTCGGTAGTGCAATGGGTGAGTTTCGAACCGGCAACCACATGATCGCAAGTCCGATGCCCTAGCCATTAGGCTACCGCCGCTTCCTTTGCTTATAAATGTAAATGTTGTTTTATTACGTTTTATTTCAAAAGTAAATATTAGTACCTAAATAATTCAGCTGTTTCATTATGCGCGTCAATATTTGTTATTTAAATTGAATTTGTTATTTTAGATTATTTTTTTTAATAACTACGGCATTGGAGTGCTCGTTTGGTTTTCAACTTGTAATTTTCTGTGCTTGTTTAAGATCTACAAACAAACCGTTGTAAGTTTAATGAGATGGTTGTGTACTTTCTTATGAAAATGTTATGAATATTTCAAGAGGTCTTTGATATTTTTTGTAATAAAATATGTCATGTCTGCTGCTGTAAAAGTAGGGCTGATAAAAAGGTATGTTTAAGTTATGATTCGGTATCTCTTTAAATTTGTATTGACGTTTCTTCTCAGAGAAGATAAATATGGAGCCAGCCGTTGCTATTGATAATATCATAGAAAATCGTAATAGCACTGCTTAACCTGTAAATAGTCTCTACTAATGACCTCCTAGTACTAGATTTTCTTCATTAGATCTACAATGTAAAGACATCGGCCTGTTATAATGTTTAATTTAGTTCAGTTCTTGTGGCACATCTTATTTGTTTATGGGGCATGCGGTGCTAACCTGTAATTAATTGTTACACTAACCTTAGATATTATATACTATCCTATAAAAAAAAGTGATACCACGGCCTCACAGAAAACCGGCGTGAAACAACACTTACGTTGTAATTCTCCGAGTGAGTGAGATACTGCCCGAACCCTTTTAAAAGGCGGGCAACGCACTTGTGAGTCCTCTGGTGTTGCGGGTTTCCATGGGCGGTGGTGATCGCTTACCATCAGGTAAACCGGCTGCTCGTTTGCTCCCCTATTCCATAAAAAAAAAATTGCAACCAAACGCACAGTATATTTTAAACCCGTACCTTTTCATTGTGCTCACAATTCCACAGCGTTTATTTCACGTTCGTCGTATATTTTCGCTTCGGCGCGCCACATTCTCGTTTCGCCCTCTGTTTGTTTTGATTTCACTCCGTGTTTCCTATTTCACCGCGTTTTATAAAAAAGGCTTTTTATGAGACTTGTTTTAGGAGTTTTCAGTACCGCTTTAGTGTTTCAGATAAAATTGGATAGAAAAGATCACATATGGAACTTCTAAGATGGAGTCCCGTCTCATTTTTTATGCCACTGAGGTGGCAAACAGGCATACAGGATGCTTAATGGTAAGCAGTAACCAAAGCCTATTAAAATCAGTAACACCAGTATCACTCGCTCGTTGTCATCTTGAGACCGCATCTCAAAGGACTGTTCGAGACAAAAGATACCATGTCTCCTTCTCCAAGATCAAATCAATCCCTATACCAGAATTCATCAAAGTTGGTGAAGAAACTTAGGCGCGAATAGATATAAAACAGTCTAACAAAGTTACTTTCACATTTATAATATTAGTATGAATCTTACGGATTACTTCTCAAAAATTTTTACCACCATTTTTTTTAGGTCAGTGACGGCAAGCTCTAATATTTCCTAGTCTTTTCGAGCCGCGTCTTGAAGACGCGTGGGCCGTGAAATTACTCTCATTTGGTAAAGGTCACGAGGTGAAACCGACAAACTGTGCGAGTTAAAGAGATTTTAGTGCGAAAGGTTTCTAGGTTTTATTTAGAACCTATATCAGCTTATGAAATGTGTGTCCCACTGCTTGTCCGGGCCTGTACAGCAATTGATAATGAAATGGAGTTGCTTTTAAAAGATAGAAAGAAAGATATTGACATTGATTATCGTTCGAAGTGATTTTTTTTTCATATGAAAATGCATAATCATGTAAAAGCACAAAAACATATTTTTCAGCAGAGATGGATTTAGACAAATTCTTTTGCCATTTTTTATAGATTCAAACATTTTAAAATAATTGTTTTTAATTAAATTACGCAATAGTAGTTTTCAAGCCAAGCGGTCCTGAGCGCGACTGCTACGCTAGAGGTCCTGGGTTCGATTCCCAGGTCGAGCAAAGTGTTATTGGGTTTTTCTATGAAATTCCCAGTGGCAGCTCGGAGTTCGGAATTTATACCCGGTTAATGGCAATAGGCTCGCCCCCTATTACATGGGACCTAAACATACCGGCGAACTGTGGGTGTACATTAGTACGCCTCTGCCTAACCCTTCGGGGAATACAGGCGTGATGGTATGTTAATGTATGTTATGTAATAACATACATTTACGTTTTAAGCGGCGGTAGCCTAATGACTAAGGCGTCGGACTTGCGATCATGTGGTTGCCGGTTCGAAACCCACACAACACAAGCATTTTAGCTTAGCACGAGGGGTTAACAAGAATACTAGTGATGTGCGATCCACATTGCTAATAAGTTTAAAAAAAAAGTATGTATAACATTCGAAACCTACGGATAAACATCTGAAGTCTGAAATCTCGAGAGGTTCGCATGGTTGGGTCTTACGTGTATTGAAATTGCCAGTCTCTTACATAATTGATATCGTCTTGACCTCGAGAAATCGATCTATCGATCTAAAATGGATGGAATGCGAGCTTGGATGTATCGCAATATGAAGACAGACACATGATTTTATAACGTGCTATGTTTTCCAGTATTAGGTGACCTCTAAGTGGGAAAAACAAGTTTAATGACGTCACGTTTGGCGTAGCGGCTGAGAGATACAAATTCGGCGCTACGTATTGTGCGTTCGATCCCCACACGGAGCAAATATTTGTATGATTTTATTTTAATTGCAGTTGTTTCGAGATAAGCGTTTTTGTATGTGAGAATTTGGGTTTGTACCTGCAATACAGGAGAAAATCCGAATGTGAGGCAACGTTTATTTTTTTTAAATAATGCACGATCACCTTATTTGAGAGAATTATGGCTTGTGTAGACGTTTGTCACTAAATTATATTGTACTTTACTAAAATTTGCGATTAGACCACCTGCTTCTTTGTGATTTAAATGAGCTTCAAAATATAAATTTTGAACATACCATTACGCCTATATTTCCCGAAGGGTTAGGCAGAGGCGTACTAGTGTACACCCACAGTTCGCCGGTATGTTTAGGTGAATGATCTAATTAATCAAGAAAAGTTTTGTTACATTTTATTCATGAAATAGGTAACAATTTCTTAGTTTGGGAATTTTCTGCAACTGTTGGCAGAAATACAGCCTGTACTAAAATGATTTTGTATAATATGTATAGAAAAACGGGAACGGAACTTTTTCAATAGTTAACTGACGCAATAGAAATCTTCTTAGAGGCAGTCTTGAGTTAGGATTTGTGCCTCATTGATGGCAATAGGCTGGCCCTCTCATGCTGGGCCATAAACATAAATAGGGCTCAATAGATAACGGTGAACTCTTGGTATAATACATCAGTACACGCTGTCTAACACTTTCTTTTGTTTTAAATTTTACTCACTATTCGCATTTCAAATTATTGTATAGGGTTTGTGGATTGAAAAAATATTGTTTTAGTAAATATGAAAACCGAATCTGTCTGCGTAAGCCGAATATTCAATATTGCGGAACATAGTGGCAAAAATGTGCGATAACCGAGTCATGGTCGAATCAATGCATCACGCCACGTTTGGAATTCGGGTTCCAAATTGAACGATTGTCGATTGCGTTGAGTATTTCGCGTTGAATAGCCGAGTAGATTCTATGGATTGATAAGATCTACGAGTACCCTGCATAGGTAGATAACTGTGATTTAGTAGTGTTTGTAAAATTATAGTTTTTTCAATTCGTGGTGTTCGAATGTTTTGAATTATTTTCAATACCTACTAGCTTTTGGTCGTAGCCTCAAGTATATTTATCATCCTTATTGTTAAAACCTACGTCCAACTTGGTTGCATAAATAGGTAATAAACTTTAGAATAGTAGTTTCAGCCCAAAGAAGAGAAGAAAAAATAAAATCATTTTGAAACTTTAATATTATTTACAGTATAAAGAGCCAAATGATTCGTATTATATTATATTTTATATACTTTCTCAAAAAGAAATATCACAACAAAAAACATACATTTGATATTATTAATATGTTTTTGCTGGTGCCGTGGCATAATTCATAAATAGGACGGATTTTCAAGCAAATTAGGGGTATTCTAAATACCGAGAAGGAAAAACGAATAAACAACTTTTAATTCTTCCTTCATTTTTACTTACAAGCGACACCAAAGAGTTTCTCTCATAAACCTCGAACAAGCTTGCGACCACTTAAACTGAATTAATTTAAACTAGGTAAGTGGCTGTATTAAATATTCCAATGAGAAACATTAGGCGTGCTGTACACTATTGCGGGTTACCACAATCATTCGGTAGTATATGTTGAACAACAAAGCCGAATTAAAGAAATTATTATAATATTCGGCTTTCATTTCGGTCCCTGCCAATGAGCTAATATATCATATTTCAGGTACGTTGTGTACGTGCTGTTACTCTAAGCCTTTTTCCGAACATATATTTACGTAATACTATTCGGCCTTACCGCCTAGTTTAGCCGATTAATACCTACACGAGTGTTGAAAACGCCTTACACCTACCAGAACTTGATGTTTACTGCTACGCTTCGTAGCACTTATTCTGCTACGTGCGTAGCGCGCGTAACTCGTAGCACGCCCGCTACGCAACCATCTTGCGGAGTATATTAAAGGCCACTTGCACCAACTTCAATAATATGTTTAGATTGTATTTAAATACGATTTTTCATAGAAATTTTGTGTTTAAATACATTTTAAACACATTCAAGAAGTTGGTGCAAGTGGCCCTAAGTGTGGAATGCATTGAATGATGAAGAGTGAATGAACTACTTACGCTTTTTGGAAAGTCCGAAGAGCTTTATGTTATATTAATACTTGCTAAATTGTAATTTTCTTAGAAATAAAACTAGAAATACGAGTTGCAAGAATATTTTCTTCTTTTTCATTTCATTTTTTCTCCTTTTATTAAGCTAAATCATGGAATGTAAAGGCTGGATTAGTGAATGCTTATTAAACGTGTATTCAAAAGAGAAAGGATAATCCTTGCTTGAAGCAGCTATCATTTGAACACAAATACGGCTGTACGTAATTTGTTATATTTATACAGCTTTTATATATTTTGAAAAGCACTCGTGTTGATCAAGCTTAAGTTTAACAAAATATATTGTGGAGCTTTTAATCAGGAGCTTTTAATTTTTTTTTATCCTTAAACTGGCAGCTCCGACTTATCTGGTTGATTTAAAAAAATGCTTTCATACAGACAAAAATTAACACAATAAAAAATATATTTTTCAATTTTATGCAGTCGTTCGGAAGTTATGCGTGCACGTATATACGCGTATATGACTTATTTCATAAATAAGACTACGTTAAAATAACTTTATCTGTAAATAGTTTTATTACCACCCATAATCCAAAATTCTGATGGTGCTACTCTACCGATCATAAAACCCAAATAACCTAGACAGAAGCCTCGGTAATGTCATAACAAACAAGTGTCACACAAGCCTATAGATCTTCAGACGCCATTGCGCCATAACTGCCATTAAAACCGGTTTTACGGCCCATACAAATTGTAACACGGACATAATGCGACGTAAGTATTAACCAGCGTACGTGGCCAAAAACGAGTTCCATCTAAATTGGTCGTGTAAAAACATTCATCTAAAGTCAGCGTGCCACATTGAGGTATTATGGACTATTGTACTAATAAAATTGCTAACTGCCTCATTAGCCTAGTGGTCTTGAGCGCGACTGCTACGCTTGAGGTCCTGGGTTCGATTCCCAGGTCGAGCAAAGTGTTATTCGGTTTTTCTATGAAATTCCCAGTAACAGCTCGGAGTTTGGTATTTGTGCCCGGTTAATGGCAATAGGCTCGCCCCCTATTACATGGGACCTAAACATACCGGCGAACTGTGGGTGTACATTAGTACGCCTCTGCCTAACCTTTCGGGGAAAACAGGCGTGATGGTATGTTATGTTATGTACTAATAAAAAAATGCTTGCACTTTAAAATGATATTGTATCGGTTTGAAGCCTTATTTTTTTTGGATCCCGATTGAAAAACAAAAAGAGTTTCATGATTACTTTGAAATGGACGCAACTGGCAGAGAATCAGGGTAATTGCGTGCAAAAAGTAGAGTGCACTAAAATTGTGGAGGTATAATTCAATGGATTACTGTTTCATGACCCAACCTATTTATTATTAAATAATGAGGTATTTAATATTATTAAATAAAGTCATCAACAACAGAAAATTTTTATCTTCACCGTTGCATGCAACCAAAAATTTTCCTTCCCGGTACATAATACCTGAATGGCGTAAGTACCTTTGTATTTTCACAAGCGACCCTCGTGCGGTCTTCAATATTTACTGACAATATTTTCGGTTTGCGGGCGGACAATAAATATTGATGGTATAACCTCTGTCCTTTGTGGCGCCTATCTGAAAATACCAGCCGTTATTGAATGTCGCCCTAAAATTTTAGTTCAAATTGCTTTTTGCGTGTGAATAAGATGGTTTACTTATATAGATGGTCAAGAATTAGTTACGGAATAATTCTCACATTTTGTACGTTTGCAGTTTGGGCATTTTTTTTTAAAAAAAAAGCTTACTAGCAATGTGGGTCGCACATTACTACTCGTTACTCGTCATTAAACTACCGCCGCTTTAAAAAAAATGTCTCCTTATAACCCTCCTACCTTTACAGTGTATCTGTCGATATTGGATTGTATAAATAAGCTGTTTTACATAACCGCTAGCTGTTTTAGTGAAACAGCTCTGAGTGAGGGTACCGGAGGCCCAAACCATTTTTTTTTTAAAAAGATCGATTTTATGTAGATCATACAAATATTTGCTCCGTGTGGGGATCGAACCCACAACACGTGTCGCAGAAGCCAATTGCTCAGCCGCTACGCCAAACGTGTCGTCATTTATTTTAATAGCCCGGCAACGCACTTGTAACTCTTCTAGTGTTGCGGGTGTCCATGGGCGGTGGTAATCGCTTACCATCAGGCGATCCGTCTGCTTTGCCGTCTGTTCTCCTTTATCAAAAAAAAAATAATCAGTCTTCCCATACCCATAAACAATACTAGGACAACAGAATCGAGTAGTACGTCAACTAACGAAATCCACGAAACATACCGGTAACCTACTTAGCTAACAAATAGCGACATACACCAATCCGGGTTAAACAAGAAGTCTTTATCAAATCGCGGACATCGCTATCTAGGGTCTTACAACCCGGACCCGGTATCCGGGCATACCGGGTCGAGATACCCGGTTGATATACCCGATACGTTTGTCGTTCCGCGCACGTGGAATTGGTTTGTACAAAGAAAATCGTAATACGTTGAAAACGGATTGTATCTTGTTTTAGTGATAATTTATCCATTTTGGGAATCAAAAAGAATATTTGTATAATGCGTGCAATTATTCTAATGTTTGTTTATTTATTTTGGATCATAATATGATTTACTTTATGACCGTTTTTATAGTAATTTTTTTTTTGGGGTTATTTATTTTATTTGGTGCTTAGGGTTAGGGTCTTAAAAATATTTCTGGTGGCCGTCTAAATACCCTTTCAAAAATTTCGCACATAACATTTTTTTTTGTTTTTGAAGGCGGTTTACTTTTGTGAATAAAACCAGTGAGAACCTGTATTGTGTTTTAACATCAGTTGTTCCGTAACCCGCCCCCTATCGACGCGCATTATTGGAAACTGTATTATGTTAGAGACTTACAAAGTAAATTAGAGTCAATTAAATATTTTATCTTTTGGCCTTCAGACTTTTAATTAACGTCCTGCACTTTACCCCTGAACATTGAACACGCAACGCGATTACAAATAAAAACACAAAAAAACTCATTCAAAAGTCGTTCAAATGTACTAGTCGAGTTCATATGAGCAGTTAGCGACGGAGCGCTCCGTCAGTTCGTAGTTCGTACAGAACTAGAGAGCCAGAGACTACGACGAACGACGAAGTACTAAAGGAATGATGTACTAGAAAGGAAAAGGAATAGTTCGTACTAGTCTGTGTCGGGAATCAATTCCTAATAGTACATAATACATTTACTACACAAGCCTAACCTACACCTCTGCCCAAACCTTCAGAGAATACATGCGCGATGGTATTTTATGCTTGGTATATTTTGTGTGTGCATTAAATTAATTGAAAGCAAAGGTCGCTGAAGCTTTTCTTTAACTAAATAAAAGTTAAAATGTTTTACGACAATGTCTAATTAAGTTATAGCCGACTAGACTTTGTATTTAAGATGAATGTACTGAGAATTGGACCCTAATAATATTAAGTGTTGTCTGCTAATAAAATAGCGAAAGATATTGGTAGCTTTTATCACAAAAACATATTTACTTCTTATATTTACGTCTTTTAAAAGGGTTTGGGCCTCTGGTATCCTCACTCACTCGGCGAAACACAAAGTAAGCGTGGTGTCACGCTAGTTTTCTTTGAGGCCATGGCATCACTCCATTCGAGCCGGCCCATTCGTGCCGAAGCATGGCTCTCTCACGGTAACTTCTGGTAAGTTCTCTGAATAAAGGTCTCTTCCACTTCGTCATCGTCATCAGCCTATATCATTCCACTGCTGGACGTAAGCCTCCGCTGATGTGTTTTTTAATCAATTAATTATTTATTCCCCCAATACATAGTCGCCATCGACTCAATTGCCACAAGGAAAATGGAAGCAGAAGAACTCTCCGTTTTTTTTTATCGCTGCCACAAGGATTTATCTGATAAGTATTGTAGGTGCATTTACAAACACAAATTCTCACAAACAAAACATCCAAACCCGGAAAAACTGCTGTACACCTACAAATATTTATTCTGTACAGGAATTGAACCCACGACCCGTTATGCCGTTCAGCCACTGCACCAATCGTACCTTCGAATTCGAAATTGTTATGTAAAAATATGTCCCCAAATCCACAAGAATCAGTCTTGCTAAGTTGAGATTGACAAAGTTCACTCACAGTTCGCTAACTGAATCCTCTGCGGAGTTGTTATAAGCTCTTAACATTGTATATTTGTTTGGTTACCACTCTCCGCGACTAAATCTTAGCTACTCATCGGCTTATGAGCTAAACGTGTTTACTCTTCTTTGGGATGTCGCTACGCGGTAATCTAAGAGACAGGCATTCATTTCGGCTTACGATTATATGATATATAATACTAGTCTCTGCCCAGGACTTCGTCTGCTATTTCAGAATTGGGTCCAACCTAGATAAAAAGTTGCCTATATGCGTATAGTTGAACAGTGAGCTGACCACCGATGTTTACTTATAGCATTACTTAATTTTTTACACTTATGCATAGTTGAATGTTAAGTGTCTAAGGGATATAAGAACCATATAAGGCCATAAGAACCAAAATTTTCAAAGAAATAACAAAATGGCAGCGCACTTCAAATAATGACTTACATTATTGGGGTTGGGTTACATTATTGTAATTTTCGTAGGGATCTCTATTTAGAAAAGAATATGTAGGTATAGCCTGTTACTTGCTGATAATGTAGCTTACTATTGGTGAATTTTTTTTTAAAATCGGCTCTTTAGGCGTGAATGCGTAAAAAACAGACAAACTCACTTTTTAGAAAAAGAAACTTGCGGGCAGGATTCGAATCTGCGACTTCTGGTTAGAAACACCAGACGCTATGACCACTAAGCTTGAGGTCTAAATTTGCCTTCACATTCTAAATTTACGTCTTTGAGGTGATATAATTTTCGCAGCCGCAGCTTTCCCTCACTAAAGTAACCTTAAATGAACATGCAAAAAAATACAAAAAAAGATAGTCCAAATTCAATTGAAACCATTCTTAGTATATAGCGCACATATATTTTTTTATTCAGTTTGTTTTACAGTACACGACATGGGAATACTCGTGCTAACTGTAAAAATACGAACGCGTATTTTTACGTGGAACTCTATAACGCAGTTTGTGTTAGTGCGTGACATTTTGTTAAAAAAATGTGTTTAATTCATATTGTTTAATTCGTGGTTTATTTTATGTTTAGTGGCTTATTGTGTAAATGTTTGATGAATTTCACGAATGAGTAATATAAATATTACTTAATTGTTTCAGTAAAGTTCTCGTAGTTCCTTTTGTAGGTAGTTTTATGGCTTTACAATTCAGAATAATTTCTTTAAAACTCAGTAACGCTATTATTTGGTTTTATTTAATTTAATTCCCCGTTTTCTAAGTTTGTCTTTGTTCGGATTTTCATACGGTTTTAACCAATGGAAAGACGAATTATCTAGAAAGATCTCATAATTATAAGAAGTAGGGCACAGTAGAATTGAATAATTCCACTCACAATTGGAACTGCTCGACTGGGGAAGTACCTCCATCTTGCAGAAAATCGCAGCCAAGTAACACAGGAAAACGGTTAGCAAGGTCGCCAGAGCTCCGCGAGGAAGCGTTGTGTTGGAAGTGGGGGGACGGTGGTATTTCAGCATCACAATTAGTCTCCTATGCTGCCTGCATGGCAGGGTGCTATGATGCCTGAGTGTGAAAATGAAAATGAACATGAAATGAAATGAATGATTTTTACAGGGTCGGCAACGCGCAAGTGATACCCCTGATTAACGCTTACCATCAGGCAGGTTGAATGCTTGATTGCCTACCTAGTGGTATAAAAAAAGGTGCTTGAAAGTGACCATACTTTGAAAATATCTGCTTGTATGTTCCAATTCTACTGCCCCAAAATGCTGGCTATCCTAATCTGGATTACCGCGAATGCATAATCCGGGATCATCGAATACTGGAATCCCGTCGTGCATCGCTTGCGCGCTGTGAATTTTCCTAGCACACCCATACTTATCCTATTATTTTTAACAAAGTTCCCTTGTTTTATGAAATTTCGATACTACCTAGTTAATTCTTTTTTTGCAATGATTGTTGTAATAATTGAGTCACAATATCAAAATTACTTTCAAAATGTCGCTTAATCGGTTTGTTACTGGTACACCCATCCTACTCTCGAGTTTCTTAGAAAAAAATAATTCACAAAACTTTCCTGGTAAAGCATACTTATTCATCTTACATATAATAAGAATGTAAGTGAGCCGTGTCTGTACATTGCTTATATTTACAAAAAAACTAATTTGGGAGACTCAGAATCGGTAACACAATCCATTTCTAATATTTTTGGAACTTTTGTTGTCTGTTTGTCTGTCGATTTGTCTGTCGGTTTGTCTGTGTGTTTGACCGCGCATCAAATGATAACTACTGAAGAGATTTGGAGGAAGTGGACAGGAATTCATAGTCTGTTTCTTGGATTAACATTTAGGCTATATTTAATTAAAATCGGTTCACTCAATCAAAAGTTATTAACATTTTAACGATTGAAAATGTAGAATTGGACAATAACCGTTGAAGCAAATTTCCTGATTAAGTATTTCAGTACTAGACTAGCACGGATCAAACATTATAACAGAATCAAGAAATAAAATTCAATAAATACACTCACAGATACAAGAAAATAAAACAAAGAAATCAGAAACCATTATTCTGAACGGGAATTGATTATTAGTACAGTTATTCTAACTTTACTTAAATAAGGCATCACGGGACATACATAGGACTTATCCAGCGAGCATCAGCCGGTGTAAAAACTAAATATTTGAGTAGGGTAAAGAAGTAAACAAAGAATGACAATTTATTCTCTTGAAGACTAACACGACATCGTTATTACCTCAATGAAATTTGATTCCATAACAGGTGTCATTTTGAGTTGACAATTTTGACAATTATTCTTTTCATCCAGCTTTAATGTAACTGATTTTATAATGTGAAACCTCCATAGTGTAGATTCAAAAGAGTTTCCATCTAATCAAATCATAAAATAATATACCACGTGTGTACGTATTATGTATAATCAATGTTACTAAAGTTCAATAAAAGAAATGGGTCATTTAATAATAATAATAATTGCAACGTGCGTTAATCTTTACTGATGCCGAAACAGATATTTGAGATTTTTATCTATGTAGGTAGGTACGTCTGTTAATATTTGCATTTTTTTTTTAAATTAAGTAATATAAATTAAGTCAATGGCGCTAAGTGTATTAAAAATATGTAAAACCAGAATCCTTTTTTCTATGAGATTTTTCGAGGTAGTTAGTTGAAACTTGGAGAGGACAACGTCTCTCAGGTCAGCTAGTTATAAATAATGTTGCTAGCAAAATTGATGTGTAAAAATAAAATAGGTACCATCACGGCTATAAGCCCGTAGAGTGAAGCAAGGGTCTGCTGATATATACCTATAATTCGCTGTTGTATTTTTAGGTTACCATTAAATCGGGTACAAATTGAAACTCCGCTCGACCCGGCAATCGAACCCTCTCCAACACAGTAGTAGAGCTTACGGCAACTGGACTCTAAAAAAACCCTGATAAACATAAATTTCTCACTTTACTTACCTTGCTTTTTAAAAATACTTAAACAATTATTTTGAATGAATTTCGAGCTCGTAACAATGGCCCTTGATATTAAATTCTGTTAAAAATAGCCACCCCTCCCCAAATGGGACACAATAAGCGCAGCTTAACCTGACAATCGATTGATCCGTAGCAGTTATGTAACCACGAACACTCGCAACAATGCGTTCTATTAAAATATCCTTTTGTTCGGTAAGCTACCTGTATAGCTGGGATTTTACTTGTTGTGATGACCTAGATTATTTAATTGCACGTTGCATCCATCCCGGGCGCGCGTGAGTTCTAGCTAGAACCGCCCGGAGCTGGTATGACCCGGTTAATAACCGCTTTGAACTGGTGCGAACTGGTTTTTTCAAGGAACAACTGGGCTATTTCAATTTGTTTCTTTTTTGTTTGATTGGGAGAGTTTTATTGAGAAAATTGTACTTAATGAGCTGGTGTTTACATCGCATTTTACGTTCAGTAATGTTACTGCTCTTTGTACGTTTTACAAGTGAAAGTATTTCAAACAAATTGCGAACATTTTAAGAAAAAGGTCAGGTTAAGAGCACTCGGAACCACCGAAAAAAACGACATTCAAAATTTTAAAAAAATTTGTTTCTTCAGGCAGGCTTTTCTTTTCTCTGGATCCTTTAGTCTGAGAACTGAACATGAAAAAATATGAATGAATATTCTAGTGGATACCGGTTTGATCTGGTATGATCCGCTTTTGTCCAGTAATCGCGGGATTATTCCGCATCGATGAATTTTCAGCTTCGCTGTGATTCTGAAAGACTCCATTGAAAGGAATCGAGATGTTATATCAAGCTTTTGTTTAATTCCGTCTTCAATTGATTAATTAATTGTAGTCCGGTCGCTTGTTATTATGCGTTGATCTTTGAGGAAAATTAATTGAATTTATTATTACTGTAAATTGATTCCGCAATTTAATTATGAGGAAATTAAAACAGGCTTCCTCATTCCAATGCTGTGTTAGCAACATATTTTTTTTCGATTTTGACGATATGCCTTCTTATCGACCTTATGGTTGCAAGCGTGACTACTAAGTGGGGTTCTATTCTCAGGTCGAGCAGTGTTATTCGGATATTCTTGTAAAAATCTTAGCAGCGGCTCGGAGTTCGGATTAATATCCGGTTAATGGCAAAACAACCCGTGGTGCAAAGGCTGACCACTGACCACAGCGCCATGCCATGCAATTTATATTTCTATACTAGATGTTACCAGCGACTTCGTCCGCGTGGTATTTAATAGAAAAAAAGTTACTCCTTGTTGCATCAGCTATCTGCCAGTCCCGTCAAAATCGTTCGAGCCATTTCAGAGATTAGCCGGAACAAACAGATAGACAGACAAAAATTGAAAAATATGTTGTTTTGGCATTATATGTACCGTGTAAATGCACTTAGTAAAAAGAAGTTCTATTCTATTCTATATACATAATACATGAACTGCACATTTGCTGTTCAAATTATGTTTATTTTTAGTATTGTTCCCGTAGCTAGTTAATAAGGATATAGTGAGCGTCGAGAATGTTGTGCTGATGTCATGCGTAGCTCACTGAAATCTAGCACGTGGAAGGAACAGGCTGGGACGTGACGTCATATTTATGATCGTTCAAAGACGAACAGTTGACTTGCAGCCTCACTACGTTATCAGGGAAACGGGTGTAATTTAGATCTTTTTATTTAAAAAAACTGCCTCATTTGCCAAGTGGTCCTGAGCGCGACTGCTACGCTAGAGGTCCTGGGTTCTATTCCCAGGTCGAGCAAAGTGTTACCTATTGGGTTTTTCTGTGAAATTCCCAGTAGCAGCTCGGAGTTAGGAATTTGTGCCCGGTTAATGGCAATAGGCTCGCCCCCTATTACATGGGACCGAAACATACCGGCGAACTGTGGGTGTACATTAGTACGCCTCTGCCTAACCCTTCGGGGAATACAGGCGTGATGGATGTAGGTATGTATTGAAAAAAGGTTACTAGCAATGTGAGTCGCACATTACTAGAATTCCTGTTAACCCCTCGTACTAAGCTAAACGTCTGTGTTACGAGTGGGTTCACGTCGGTAGTGGGTGGGTTTCGAACCGGTAACCACATGATCGTAAGTCCGACGCCCTAGACATTAGGCTACCGCTGCTTCAAATCCTTTTGCGTTGATTGATATCATATAGCGCTGTCTTTTTCTCACTACCTAAAAATAATCGCATTGACACCGGGTTAATGCATCGTGTTGTATGTTGATACGGCCTCAGCTCAGGGTTAACGGCTAGGATCGAGAGGGCCGATCCCACCGCGAGGCAAAGGCGCCGCAGAGGCAATCGCCTCGGGGCGCGTCCAGTTAAGGCCAAACGCCGAATCCCTGCTAATTTACCATCAGCAGAGGATACTTTTTGGGATGCGGACGCTTAGAACAACTCGTATCGTATCGTAACAAGTTCGTATCCCGGAGGATGACAGCATAACAAAAGGCCAAAATCTGCATCTCTGGGAGGTGCCAAAGTTATGCACAGGAGGGGCACCGGTGCATTCATTAGAGATCCCGAAGAGATCCACGTGTTACGGATGGCCGTGTGTTTTTAGTCGGTAGGAGTCCGACATAACCCTCCGCCTTTTCTTCCGATAGACGGTGGGCATCCATGAGGATTTTCACACGCAAAAAAAGGGTTAACGGCTAAAACTTGTAGGGCTGCCGGTGCCCCGTATTTTTCAAATGAGCAGACGGATCACCCAATGGTAAGTGATTACCGCAGCCTCTGGACACTCGCAACACCAGAGGAGTCACATGTGCATTGCCCACCTTTTTATAAAAGGCATGCAACGCACATGGATTTGAGCCTGCGGTATCCTCACTCAACGAAACACAACGTAAGCGTTGTTTCACGCTGGTTCTCTGTGAGGCCGTGGTATCACTCCGGCCGCGCGGGCCCTATCGTACTAAAGCATGGCTCTCCCACGGTAAAATGTAATTAATGGGAGCAAAAACAAAATGTTAATTACACTCGGCTAAAATAACTCTTCAAAAAATTATAATTATGTATTTCTATCAGCCATGCACTTTTTTGAAGTTTCGAAAACAGCATTTCGCTTTTCTTACCTTTCACCAAGATATTCTGAACTAAATCTCTATATAACTGATAGTGATGGGATTTGTCGGGCTTTCTGATTGAATCGATTTGATTTATTAATCGCTGAGATGGCTTAGGCCGAGGGTACGAAGGGTTTCGCCATTGTTCTCGAAATTAATAGTTCAAAACGTTGTTTCATTTGGTCGAGGATATCCTGTTTTGTGTGTAGAAGGTAAAATTATAGAAAAACAATTGGCTGTTTTGTTTATATTTAAAGTTTGATTAGATTTTTAACCGATTTCCATAAATTGTGTTTGTTTTGTCACGTTTTTTTTTATTAAGGAACTGTATTTTATAATCTAGTAGCCTTAAGCGCAACTGTAATATGGATTTTGGTCGACTTGGCGTGCCCCCAAATCTGTAATCGAGTCCCAGGCAGAACAAAGTCGATCGCAAGTCCGACTCCATACCGCCGCTTCAAGGTTGATAGGTCTTATAATAAACAGACTCTGATAACAAAATCGCCATCAAATCAGTGTCATACAGATTCCCGTTTGAATATTTTCGCTAGGCTCGGGTGCCGGTTCAATAAGCCGGTTCAAAGCGGCTGTTATAGCTCCTAGCTATTAATGTACCTTATGACGTCATTTACAACATACACGGTTAAATGGAAGTATGTACGTTCAGATTTTGATGTTTTGTTCTCAATGTTTAGTTATAACGATTTGCTTTTCGAATGTTAATAGCTATGCTATGCTATTTTTTTTTAGATTGAGCTGTTGTCATTTTTACAGTCAGTTCGTTAAAATGACAACAGTGCAATCTTAAAAATAAGGTAATCTCAGAAATGTAGACTGCATATAAAATAAAGAATTCAAGATATTCCACGTGATTGATGATGAGAAAGAATCCAACGCAGCTGGCAACAGAGGGCAGTCCTACTTCTTTGAAAGTCTAGCTAGAATAATATCTAGGTATACACAAACCTAGCGTATCCAATTAAACGATCCGAGTAACGTAGCTAATCAAATTTGGTATGCGATTGCTCGCTTATCAATATACATAGTGTAGATCATATAAACTTGTATAAACTGATGTTCATTTCAGTAGATCCAATCCTACTAATATTATAAATGCGAATGTTTGTGAGGATGGATGGATGGATGTTTGTTACTCTTTCACGTCAGAACGGCTGAACGGATCTGGATACAATTTAGCACAGAGATAGATTATAGTCTGGAATAACACATGGGCTACTTTTTATCTGAAGTCCACGCAGACGAAGTCGCGGGCAGAAGCTAGTAGATCAAATGTGAAGCAGCCTAGGACAGCGTTTGAAGTCTCGCGGTCGAATCCAAGGTACGCAACTCTGACTTTGCAATCAAAGTCATAGTCAAATATGTTATTTCAATTAGACCAGTACTACAGGTACTTTTGAATTATCAAAAACCAGGTGCGCGGTTTCAAATAGTGGGTCTTATGGAGAAGAACGGGCAAGAAACCCTTTTAAACATAGATTATAACATTGTCATTTTTTAAAATTTGGTTTTTATAATGTGAGAATCATGCAGCTTGATGTGCATGATAATAATTTAATCATAAGTGGAATTATCATTACTCGAGTGTGAAGGCAAGCGTTATGAAGAGGCATTATGAAAACAATCAACCAGGGCCTGTCGATAAGTGACAATCTGAAGATCGAATAGACAAGCGAATAGAAACAAAATGTATGAAGATGAAATTTTCGCGCTCGATTTGTCGAAAGCTTACGTCATTTGAATACATTGAGAATTCTATTATATTCTATTCGATTCGATTGGCGTTCATGGCACTTGTCTACAGGCATAGGTCGAAAATGTGGGGTTGGAACCTAGATTAACGGTATCGGAGGAGCGACAAGTGCGTTGCCGGCCTTTAAAAGGGTTTGGGCCTCCGGTATCCTCACTCACTCGGCGGAACACAACGTAAGCGTTGTTTCACCTCGGTTTTCTGTGAGGTCGTGGTATCACTCCGGTCGAGCCGGCCCATTCGTGCCGAAGCATGACTCTCCCACGGTAATACTTGATACTGATATTATTTCCAATGACAATGAGAACTAAATATACGGAACTATCAAAAACTTTAGCAGCACAGCACAGATTAAATAAACTTATTTCCTACACCCCGAGTCCGCTAATTCGTTCGGAAAGTGCTGAATCCAATATTAGCTGGAAAAATCTAATAGGATCCGCGGAATTGATTCAGATTGCTTTCAAAGTAGGTATTAACGGATGATACCCCGGTTTAATTTAACTTCAGTAAGCCTTCGACCCTACTTAATTTGCAAGTAATACACACCTTAAAAGCACTGCATCTTAAGTATCAAGCAATTCAACCAAGTTATATTTTTCGGTTACGTTTATAATTTTATAACATTACTAGCTTTTGCCCGCGGCTTCGCTCACTAAAAGCTCAAAAGCCAACAGTGATGATATTTTCTTTGTATGGGTACATCAGAGAGGTTAAGCTGTATCTCAGGTTCCGTTTAATTATTTGAGATAAGAAGTATACCAGTTTTTTAAGTTGGAGCACATACTTTCTTACAGTGATAACAATATTTAAATCTACTCAGTCCTTTTTGCGTCAACCCGTAACAAACAGACAAATAGAAAATAATTTTAAAAATCACATTTTTGGGTTCGGAGACATTTATATACCCTAACCCGCTTTTTTTTGTAAGAGATTTTTAATCAATGGAAGGAAATTGGGAATGAAAGGAATTTGAGAAATGAAAGATTCCGCTGCTGGAGGTAATCTGGCATGGTACCATTGCTAAATATTCTGTCGCATAGCTAATAATATGCTAATTTTATTGTGTCCAGGTTAGAAGAGCAATGTAGCCAATGAAATTATTGGGCGTATGAGACTTAACAACTGACGGCTCAAGATACCAACGCCCTTTTGATAGTACCTACTGGTATTGTTGCGTCTATATGGTGAGAGTGCAGTTTACTATCAGGACATCATTTTATTGTTATAATTATGGGCGAGTCTAATACCACTAACCAGACACAAATCCAAGAGAATTTCATATAACCTTTATAACACTGAACGAGCTGGAAGCCGCAAAAATAAATATAATGAACAATTTTTTTTAAAACACCTAATGTTCAATCGCGAATACTTATTGTTTTTTTTTCATCGCACACAGGTTGTCTCTTGTATATTAAATGCATTTACAATGAGTCAGTTGATTACAATAAAAATGGTTTGGACATGTTGAGAGAATAAATGAAAGACGATTAACGAAACGAATTTATAAGGCGAATGTCAGCGGCAACGTCAGAAGAGGTCGTCCTAGAAGGACATACGCCGATCTCATTGGCGAGGTCCTTCAAAAAGGTCAGGTGCGTAGTACTCGCAACCGGCGCGTATGTATAAGAAAATGTATGAATGGCAGAAGCAAAAGAAGTATGCAAGAATCGTAGCAAGTGGCGGTCTATAGTTTCTGCCTACCCTTGTGAGAGAAGTATGTATGTATGTAGTTGATTGCAAATTTAACCGCACACACCCAGGTCCAGATAAACTTCATGTAGGTCATACAAATATTTGCTCGGTCCGAGAATTATAAACCTGAAGAAGAATTGCCTTCAAACAGACTTGGAAAAAAATAAAAATGGGGCTCATAGAGAAATCATTCTATTCAGTATCAGAATTATTTAAATAACTTATTAATATCTGACATTATAAAATAGCATGTTATATCCTAATCATAATCTATACTAATATATAAAGCTGAAGAGTTTGTTTGCTTGAACGCGCTAATCTCAGGAACTACTGGTCCGATTTGAAAAATTCTTTCAGTGTTAGATAGCCCATTTATTGAGGAAGGCTATCGGCTATATCATCACGCTAAGACTTAGTACTATTCCACGCGAACGAAGTCGCGGGCGGAAGCTAGTTAATTATAAATGTCTGACTGTTGAATTATCCATCTATAATGTAACCTACATTTTAAGCAAATAAAGGTATTCTATTCTATTCTAACGTATGCCGCAGAAGCCGATCGCTCAACCGCTTCGCCAAAAGTACGGATGATACTACAAAAACAAAAACTCGAAAACCGACATTTGTTGCGCCCGTCAAAAATCCCACTACTGAAATATCTGCTGCTATAGTAAATACCTCATTTCACTGAAATCCAAAAAAAAACCTTTACAAAGGCAAAATAAAGGTTTTAATTTCCTCCAAAATATTGTAACAGGTCTTTAGATAAACGTCAATTGATTTGGGTGTCCGCCTCTAATGGGCACTTCCGGGGCTTCCCCTAGAGCAAATATTTCTGTGTGATAAGTCAATATTATTGCCCCGTAGGCCCGCAAGTGTTATTGATTTCGACATTTTTGGGTCACGCTTGGCAGTTTTGGGATGACGGAAAGGGATTTTTGATGAATCGGAACTTGAATAGGGATTTTATTTTCTATGAACGTGTGTGTAGCAGATACATGGGATATTATGATAAATTTTAATACTAGGTATTTATGAAGCAATGTGTGTTTGTTTATAAATGATCCTAATATTTACGCACCTTTAAAACAAAAGTGCCATAATTCAAAATTTTGACCAAACGACTTTATTAAATAGAAATGCTCGGAATATATCTAATATTCTTTCAATTCATCTATAAAAAACTGCTAATTTTAGGCAAGGACAACCCATAATGATATTTTATTGTTTCGAAACATAACGCTATATATGAATATATCGAAAAATAATCTTTTGTATACGTTAAAACAATCCTTGAATTGAATAAAAAAATCAAAAAATACAGCATAACCTATTTAAACTATTATTATAATCCAAATACTACTTTGTGATAAAAATCGGATTCTTTTATTTTATGAGATTGCCAAAAAACAAGAATTTTGGATTATGTCACTTTTGTTGTATTTAAACCGTAATAATACCAGTCCAACTATCTCAGTGCAGAGCAAGAACCATCCCTCAGATTTTTCCAGCTCGACCAATTAAATAAAACAGGCTGGTGCGGTTGAATATCAGTATTTAGTAAATTGAGAGGTCGAGATAGGCTCTTCGCCAATCTAAATTTGACGAGCCTGGTGGACTACGGATAGCTTGAACCCTTAGGTACATACCCTTAGGTACAGCCGTATCCAATAGTGGGAAAGTATATGATGCCTGTGCGTGTTGTACCTCCTGTATAATGGACTGTGTTCAGAGGAATTGTTTAATACTTATGGTGCCCACGGCCTCATTTTATCATCGCAACTCTCGCCATCGGCAGCGAATTCAACCTCATCGCACTTAGAACGACTATCATCACGTCGTATAGTTCTTCGGAACTTCATTCCACGTACGTTAGTACTATCAGGCTGGGATATAGCTACCTGCTGAGGTCTTCCCAAAAGACTACGGCATGGGCATTTTCAAAAACAGGGGTAAAAAGGTTTTTCAGTGTCGGCAACACAAGCGAAACCTCCGATGTTGCAGACAGCCATAGGCTTAGGTATCTGCTTATCATCAGACGGGCTGTAAACTTGTGTGCCACTTTAGTGGTATTAAAAAGGTCAATTTGATCAGCATCGTTAATACTTAATTACGGTTGTACCGAACTAACCTAATTCCTTTGTATAATTTTTATTAAAAAAAAATATTCCATTAACAGAGTATTCAAGATACGGGTACGACAGATATTTTTTTAACACAATAATAACAACGCGTTCAGAAACAACAGTTCCTAAAAACACGAGCAAAAGATAAAAGCCAGTGAAGGGAAAATGTTTTGACATCAATGGGATATCCGCAAGCGATTTAGTTAAGGTAAAATAAACCCCGTTGCAGACTGAACATTAATCAAACCACAGGGGACTGCGTTCTGACGGCAAATCGGACCAATTTGATCCATGTCATAAAATGTCCCTCGAATAGTGATGGGAATATGACAATATTTATCGGTATGTTTTGGATTTGCATTTGAGGGGCCCGTGACTAAATAATAAATACGCTGATCATTAATAGCAGGCTATGCTTGCCGCAGTCAGTCTATGGATGGGTGATTATTCTACGCACATTAAGATTTCCTTCCTTGCCATCGATAATCGACCAGAAAATCCCGTTTATACTTAGCATATTGGTGTGTATGCTTCAGAAATGGAGTTGCGGAGACTTAATCGCAGCCGGTGTAATATTCTAACAAATGTCGCATTTGGGTAGTATGGAAACCGATCTGACCATTCTTTGGCAAATTTTAGCACGTAATAGGTCTAATTTGGCTTTGACTTTGATGATGATTTCGGGTGGCCATAGAGAGAGAATATATTTAGAATCTTAGAAAAGGCAAGGAAAAGTATACAACATGTTATTAATTAAACTGTTTACACAACATCTTACTCGAGAACTACATACATTAAATATAGGCCCAGTTACCGTCAGATGTTTCTATCATAAAAACTCCCACAATTTCTTACCTACATAAAACTTTTCGGAAAATGAAAATATTATTACAAGATGTGACGTCACTTGAGAAGGGTCAATCGCCTATAGGCTGTCAAGATAGAATCCCATTAAAATTAAATCGTCCCTTAAAAAATAATCCCGCGATAATAGAGAAGTCCCGTGGTTTGACATCACTATTTTATCCGGCGGTAAATTGCGCACGATTGTTCCGGACGTCAGAAAATGTGGCCGAAATACATTTTGAAATGAAGTCATTACAGTGATTACGGATGCCAATATGAAAGATGGAGTGATTAAAATTATGGATGATGATGTCTCTGGTGTACCGAATATTCATTGTTTCACTTTAGCGTGTATTTAAGGGCACATTTCACCAAGTTCTAGTAAGACCCCATTAAATGACAAGGCAGTTAATTTCATACAAATTCTGTTCCAGTTTTTTAGTTATTCGGGTAGTAGTGGCTACTCTGAAATCAGTATTTTGTTTTTAAGTTTTTTTTTAATAACGCCATAATGATTTTGGCAACAATGCCTTTTTTTTGGTCGGAGAAATTGCCTGGTGCACACGACACCTTCGGGGAAAAGTGAAGTTATGTGGCCCACAACAACTACTGCATTTTGACGTTTACACATGCGCAAATGTTTGAGTAAATAGGTAGAGTTGCGTATGTGTAGATGTGAATACTGCGGCGTATGTCATACGTGTAGATGTGTTGCATACGATGTGATCTTGGTGATCCCTTTGATTTAGAAGCAAAAAACACTTGATTAAAAGCTTTCTTAAAAAAAATTGATCCGGGGTCATTGTGATTACTTTATAATCCTCTAACAAAACCTTTCATCAAAATTTTAACGAACAGAACGGAACATTATAAAAGTATTTTATATAGTAGCCCGGTTATTATATGAAACCCAGAAATGCCGGCGAAATGTTGGTACACCTCTGCCTAACGTTTCGAGAAGTATGGCCGTGGTGATACGTTATTTAATTTAATATTGTTCATAGAAAACTACCCCTTAATTAAAAAAAGCCCAGATTTGAACGTGGAACCAATTGACCTCACATCAAAAACTAATACGTACTGTACAATACACACATACACGACATAACCTAATTCCAGCCGGGCAGAGCCCACGCTCCAATGGTCCAGAAACGTTTCGCTAATGCGATCGGGCTTCTGTATGTTTCGTCGCGAAATAGTGGACTTTTTTTTCAATGAAATTCTGCTAATCATATTTTTCCGTTTCATTGCCTCCATTTTGTCAAAGGTGGAGAAATATTGCTTCTTTATTCGATATCTATGATCCTATTTCGTATAAATTCCTTACGTGGTACTGAATTTCTTGAAAAGTTATGACGAAGTATACCGATTTACACACATTTCGCTGTTATATTTAGGTCCTATGGGGCGCAACTATTATCATTAACTAAGCACAAGTCCAAACTCCGAGCTGCTAATGAGAATTTCATAGAAGAATCCAAAATTTTAATATTCTCGGTCTGCATATCTCACACATCCGGTGAATACACAGCCATATACACTCGCACCAAGCACAGTCCTCGTAGAACAACCCCACGCTTTGGGGAAATGAAAATATGCCTCTTTTGTTTACTTATACCCTGGTACCACTTTCCAATGCCTTTTACTGTGAAAACGAAATTAATGTTTATGTTTGTTACCTTTTTAGAACTTTGTTTTAGTGTATCATTTTCTGTGAACAGCTATTTAATTTAAACTCGGAAGTAATTTGTTTTATTTTTCCGGGTTTGGGTAGCGTTTTTTTTTGTAATCTGATAAAAAACTGGGACTGTGTAGGAAAATATCCTGTTTTTTTTAAGGCGCAGCCGCACACTATGAGTTTTCTCTGTTTTGCGGTTATGAACACAAAAATCCTGCCAGACCCGGATCAACGAGATAATTGGGTGTTTCTTTGAATGGCCTGCAGATGTAGGCCATACTGATGTTTGTTTGATGCGGGAATCTGCAACCACTGTGCACTATGCCAATTGAATCAGCAATTGGTCTTTACAGATAAATAATATTCTTTGGATCGAACAAATTGGAACTCATAAATTGCGACGCAAAACCGTAATAATCTTCTTTAACTTCAAAAAACCTCGAGATCTAGCGAAGCATTACAGCAAAAAATCGCATCGATCGAGAATTCGCAAAGGTTGTTCTACGGGAGGCTTCCGCGACGGAAATTAACAGGAACAAAGCATCGTCTGCGACCGTGACGATGACGTCACCGACACGGTGGAACTAACGAAACGGTGGATGTTCGCGCGCTTTTTTGAAAAAAGAATATATAAAACCTTTTTATATTCTGATAGAAATAGGTATGCTCAACCGCAGCACAGTATTTTTTTTCTGCAGAACCAGAAACGCATTGAGAGAATAACGTGTCGGGTACATTCTATTTAAAAAAATATCGATGTGTATTACGATATTCACATAATTAAAAAAGAAAACATTATATTTAAAAAAATATTAAAGTGTGTTACGTTATTCTCCTATTGAAATATAAAAAAATAAACGATGTGCATCGTAATTTATAGATTGAAAATAGTGTTGGGGTGACATATTGTAAAACTTATTATCGATACGTCGCAGTAGAAGTTCGTATTACTTTGAGAAAAGAAAATTCGATATTTTTGTAGCATTTTTCTTGTGCTATCAGACAAAACGATTTTATAGCCAATTTATTTTTTGTCATATTCTTGACAATTTGCCACAGTGAAAAATTTGCTACTGAAGAATTCGCTCGTTTTACAATAGTGTTTTTGTACGAGTGTTTTGTAGACTTACAAATAGTGTTGCTCTTCCGATGAGATTCCAAACAGACATACACTACGGGTTATACCACACCTGTATTACCCGAAAGGGAACTACTGCCTAAGCAGCGGTGTAGGCACTAGAACACCGACAGTTATTTATTATTATTGTATATTTATACTAGCTTCTGCCCGCGACTTAGTCCGCGTAGCGTGATGATATATAGCCTATAGCCTTCCTTAATAAATGGGCTATCTAATACTGAAAGAATTTTTCAAGTCGGACCAGTAGTTCCTGAGATTAGCGCGTTCAAGCAAACAAACAACCAAACAAACTCTTCAGCTTTATATATTAGTAAAAGATTTAGATTTTTAGTGATATTTAAGGCCAATGCATTGTGAGGCGAGCATATTGACCAACATAGTATTAAGAGAGTATTTATATTGAGTGGTTATTTCCCAGTGTGTGTCCCAGGCAGCATTCCTCTGGGAAAAACTACTTAACAAAGAAATTCTCTGTATTTTTTATTCCTAATTTTGCGGTGTTACCTAACATTGGCAAGTGGCAACATTTACATCGGAGCCCTGTTTACATAAAACATTAGGGTCCGGTTACGAGCTTAGTACCTTCGATTTGTTGGGATTAAGTATGCTCCACTGACAGATAGGTTTGGCCCGTAATTTGATCAAACCTTACTTGCTTTTCACGCCTTCAATATCAATTTATCGTTGGAATTGGTCGAGTTTTATATGATTTTAGAGTCTTTTTACACTGAAAAGCCATGGAGGTGCTACCAGGTCCCGCTGCCAACAAAATGAATGCAATTAATTTGCTGAAACCAGTCAAAATGTATAAAGAGTGCTGTTTGCCGTTTTAACACATGTTTTGTAGTACAATAGGGCCTAATTGATTTGAGGAAGATCAGAGGGGCTCTTGGCTTAGTAATAGATGCGTTGGTCAATGAATAGGCATATTACCAAGCATTATTGTATAATACTACCTACAATAGGGTATTTTACACCACGTAAGAAAAAATATAAAAATGCATGTTTATGATAGATTTTTAAAAAAGTAAACGAGAAACGTTAGTATTTATTTATAAAAATGTAATGCAAATTTTATAATTCAATTTCAAAAATAGTCTTTTTTAATCTGTTTTAAAACGCCATCCGCCATATTGGATTCCGACGTGATGTCACTCCGATAGTAACTTGACGTTACTTGGTCTTTTGCAGTTGTATTGTTTACTAACGAAGTGACGTCACGCCCCGAAGTAGCATGGCGGTTAGCGTTTCCGCACGAAAATTCAAAATCATAAATTAAAAATAGTTATTAAGGCATTTTTCGGTTTTATAAAACTGGTTTATTACGATTTAAGGATTAATTTAAAACAGTTTTCAAAAAAAGGTGTAATACCCTATTGGTAAAAAAGGCAAATATAACGTCCATGTCACCCACCTCTCAGAATTGACAATAAAAATTTATAATTTTTAGCAAAGGCGTTTTCCTACTTAAAGCTTAACCATGTAGAATAATCTTTTAAACATACGTACCTAACATAATAATATATCATCACGCCTGGGTTCCCAAAAGGGTAAGACAGAGGTATGCTAATGTACACTCACAGTTGGCCGGTATGAGTAGGCCCCATGTAATAGAGAGCGGCCCTATTGCCATGAACCGGGTACAAATCCAAACTCCGAGTTGTGACTGAGATTCTCATAAAAAACAAAAATCACTTCGCTTGATCTAGGAATCGAACCAGATATCGACTCTTTGAAAATAGTCAACTACCTAAATTACCAAACTATCTAACTTCCGTACCTAAGCACCTAACTTCCGTGTTTTAAAACAGTTTCAAATCCGGGATTTCCAACTCTTAACGATATTGCCTTGAAAAGCTACGGAAGCCTATTACAGTTTCTGAATACATATGAAGGGAGTCAATTCCATTGCTATACGTTTATTTCTTTTGAATTTGTTTCTACATATCGAGTATTCGTGTCGGTCGCTTTACACCGTCCCCGTATCAGGGGTGACCAATATTTTAACGAGAGAACGCCTTGGAACGGATAAATTCGGGATGTTAAATCTTTAAGATTTTTTATATAAATTATTTTAAAAGACAGGAACGTGTTGCTGGAGGGTTTGTCTCTTCTTCTTCCCAATCTAAACCCTAGAAAGCGGTACAAGGTTTATACTATATATTTTAAATTGACGTCCTAACTAATTCAATGACTGGTTCTCACAAATTTCTCATGTATTCAGTAGTTTTTAATGTATAAGATTCGAACAAACTAGGGTTTTTGCTAGAACATAAACTCTAGCCTGCTTTATTATGGTTTCTTGACTCTTTAAGCGAATTGAAATTGAAGTCTTTAAATGTAGGCAACGGTTAAAATATGCAAATAGGATCATCATTTCTCTACGAGTTTCCAGAATGAGGATATAATTTTTCCTTTCCCTAATGTCTGTCATTACGGGTAAGGGTTTCAGACTACATCGACTATATTATACTTTATTAGAGAATGCCATAAAATGAAGCAAATATAAATACGATAAACAACATCTGTGCATTACGGTGGATCCCTTCCGCAAATGTAGATGAATATAATTTGTCTCGTTCTAACAATATTGGATTCCTTGCCATAGGCTCGCGATCCCTGCCTAAGACAAATGCTACGCGCCATGTGTGCAATTTGTTTTTGTAAACAGATGGCGTATTAATTCTGGGTTTTTGAATTTATGTGTGTGTGTTGTGGAGATAGGACCAGGGTTGATAAAAAGACCAATTTTTCAGTTCCCATAAATTGTTTTGTAGGCGATATAAATGTATGTTCTGTATCAAAGCCACCATTCATTTAGAACCTATTAGCAAATAACAACCCATGTCATACTGAAAATTATAGAGCTTCCTTTGATAAATAAACCAAGTCAATCCACATCAAACATTGACCGGGGACAGGAGTAGCCGTATCTTAAATTTTTTTCATGAGAAACGGGCTAATAATTCAAAATGTCCTCTCTATTTTCGAGAAAGCGCTTGTTGTAAGTGAACAAAATCTAGCAGGGTTAGTGGTAATATATATCCTTACATGTAATACGAACAGTATTTCTCTGTTCTAAGCGGTGCATGTGGGAGACAGAGGTCGATATTTACTTGGATTGCCGGCTTCAATCTTACACTAAACCTATTTGTACTTTCCAATGAGCAAACACACTTGAAGTCAATAGAAAAAAAACAGACCAAGCCGGCTCTACAAATTTCAGCCTGAGGCACTGCCGTTATCGAGCGATCTACCTTTATAATGTGTTGCGTTATTACTTCCATTTCGTTGATTAATGGATCGAGGAGTAAGAATTTAATATCGTCTCACTTAAGCAATCCCGGATCGAATAAGACCCTTCTTAGCGGGTAATTGGAAAAAGGGGTAACTCTTACCAAATCTTTTGTAATTACCTTCGTATAGAATCTATTTTAGGCTGGTTATGTAACCATTTAAACTCCCTTTAAAGTTTACACATCTTATTTTGTTCTGTAAATGTATACATGATGTAGTTACTAGTTAATTCAAATCGTGATGTTTTAGTCCCAAGCAATAGGGTTTTTAGTTTGATTCTCATAGTCAAGCAGTGTTTAAAACGGCTTTTCTATGAAATCCCAATAGCCGCTTAACCCCGATGGAACCTATACATACCAACGAATTTTGCAAATTGCAATTACAAATCAGCGTTTGAACAATATCATCCCTCTCTAACAAACTAAAAATGATCGCATTATTACTTTTTAATAGGAATTAAAAGAAACGGGTAAACTGTGAGAGTGCAGAGAAATCCTTTGTTGTAGCAAAGGACCAAAAAAATACACATTATACAATCGTGCCTCCCTTTTGTCTATTTCATTAATATAGAGGCAAGCTGAAACTAATATTATGCGAGTATTTTACATCATAGTCCAAATTTGCTGAAGTAGAAGATTAAACAAGGTATAATTAATTATAAACAATGTAGCCGTGGGTAAGCCGTGGCGAGGGCACGCGGGGCTTCCGAAGCCAGTCGATCCACTTATACGCTTTACCTGCGTTACTTACTTATGTTTTATGGCTTGTTGCTATCTAGGTAAACAATTAGGACGAGCTAGCATTTAAATTGGATTGAGGGACGAAATGTAGAGCATACTGACAATAGGTTGGGTAGCAATGTGCAGGGAAAGTGCGGTTTTTAATAGGTGCGAGTTTGACTTACCTAGCTCCTGTTGTTTTTGCACATAAAAAGTATGAACCTCATATACTATTACTATTGCGATGATGGTGGACCAATTATGGAGGGAATAATAGAAAAAAAAAAGTCTTTCAGTAGATTTAGGTATACCTCAGAATAATGAAGTGAGTTTAGCAATCGAATACTTAAGTAGCTTTTCTAGTCGACTAGTATTTTGACCTCAATAACTTCAGAAATCAAACTAACCGCTCTACAGCCTTACAGAGTAACACACAACAAGTCAACAACTTCAAGCTGTAAACATTAACCAGTCGGGGTTTCAGTGTTGTGTGGAAACTGGGCTAAGTTCTACGCAACTTACTGGATTCATTATTAATACCAGACTTTGAGAAAGACATTGAGAATATTAACTTCTATAACTTCATTGTATTTCGTAGAGGTTATTTGAAGGTGTTCTAAAATTTGTAGATTTTGGGTATTATTCCACAATGATCTGGTTATATTAATTTCAGTTTTAAGAAAATACCCATCTAGATCTGAAATTTGTTAATTTTATAAATCTTTGTTATAAGTTCAGATAACAGCTATGATCAGATAACAGATAATTACCCGATTAATGCAAAAGATCAGGACCTATAATGTGACTGAGAAAATTACTTTCGTATCTAAGGACCAGCCATATTTGTATCCGAAGCCAAAAAAATTTGCTTACCCTGTGATACAAAAAATTGCATCTTCCGAAATCGGAGGTCTGCAACCAGAGAAGGTTGAATAACTCCTATCTTGCACTATTTATCTGAGAATCAACGACAAAGTAATTACTGCATGGCTTTGACAACCACCACAACCACAAGCAGAACAATGCGCTTTAAATTCAATTTGAATTTTACTAACATACCGTTCCCATTCATTCACAAATTGGCACAGTATCAAACCGATTGGTGCATTCCTTTGAACACTATTCAACTAAATCAATTTAGGCTTAAAATTAATGTTAGTAATTAGGACCATAAACTGTTCGTAACCGAAATTAATGGGTTTTGTTCTTTACGGGTGATCAGAGCATCCCCTACCGGCTTTAGTAATAGCCCAAGGAATGTGGGTTTAACAACATACTTTACGTAATGAATTGACGTTGAATTAGAGTGGTCCTTTATACGCTGGTATTAGAAAGCTGTTAGCTGCAATTTTCAGTTTCGGAGTGAATACATAATACAATTTAGTCTACTAAATTGCGTTATGTTGAATTAAATTTAGGGCCACTTGCACCAACTTCTTAAATTTCTTTAAATCATATTTAAACAGATTGAAGAATTTGGTGCAAGTGGCCCTTAATATACATCGCGTAACTGCCACATTATTTAAATTCCCAGGCGTACAAAGTGTTCTTCTATGAAATTGTCAGCTGAATCACATTTACATTTTTACTATTACTTGTTTATAGATCTCTTTCTAATCCTTCTAGAATATAGTCGTGAAGTTTATACAAAATATTCGTGATAGAAGAATGACTAAATTTTGCAAAACGTTAACATAGTTCGTTACCTAGTTCGATTTAATTTAAATTCTTTCGACGATATTTAATGTTACGGAATTACCATTAAAAATCTGGACAAAGTGCGAAAAACCATTAAAAGAAGTATCAATTACGGAATACCCAGTTTTTGTCTCTCAAAAGCTTTTTATTCTGTAACCGATAGATTCGAAGTCCTTCCCTTAAAATGTCTTCTGAATAAAATTAATGGTCCTTTTAACCTTTAGGTGAAATGTAAATTACGATAAGGTGGAATATCGGGTGCTGGTTCAAATCGATTCATTTACTATTGCCACTAGAGTTCTGAATGTCTTCTTGCAATAAAATATGGATATTTAATATCTACTGGCGCAATAAGAACGAAGCTTATTTGACCAGTCGATTATATTATCACATAGGATTACCAAGTCTGCCTTATCTGTTGCTAGTGGATTCCGATTTTTAACCTCTAACTGCATCTCTGTCTCTATTCTCTGTCTGCCTGTCGATTTCGTTGATCTAATTGTAGTAAGTGCGTCTTCTGACGTCCTTAGTTTGATTCCCATATGAAGTAGTATTCATTGGTATATCTTAGTAGTATAGGCGAGATAATCCAAACTAGGGTAGTGGCTATCAACAAAGTGTTGATAGCCATTACTTATTCAAAAAAAATATATTCATAGAATCGGTCAACATGAGGCTAAAATATAGGTCTTCCATTTGTGGATGAAAATCGACATTGTATCCATCATATTTTTTGGCGACGACACAAAAACTGGGAGGGGATCGACGTTTTGTCGATATCGATATAAATTTTTATTATCTGCTGCGTAGGGTTGGCGAGCTTTTCCTAGTATTTTCATCTTGTTATGGATTAGATGACCCAGATAGTTCAACAATCAAAGATGAAGCACGCAATTCAAGCAAATACTCTCTTTAGAGGTCTGACTCATATACGCAAGACTGAAGACAATAAACCTTTTTGGAGGCGGTCTTACATGTAAGGTCAGGTCAGGAGAATCATTAGATCCTCTATAATTGTTAAGCAAACTCTACTGCTGAGTATTGTCCATCTGGAGTGGATAATCTCCCGCCATGCAATAAGCAGTAGCCTAGTGATATGACTATTGGACTGCTAAATCAAAGGTATCGTCTCCTCTCCTCTGACTTTCGGAAGTCATGTGCGTAGTAATAGTAAATTATCACGCGCTTAAACGGTGAAGGAAAACATCGTGAGAAAACATGCCTGAGAGATTTTCTCGACGGCGTGTGAAGTCTGCCAAACTGCATTAAGCTAGCGTGGTGGACTATAATAGCCTAATCCCCAATTCTGAGGAGACCATTGCCCAGCAGTGGGACCTTATAATAATGGGTTATTTATGTTATTTCACAACGCGTACATTGTGTTTCACCGAGTGGGTGAGGATACCGGAGCCCCAAAACCTTTTAAAAGTCTAGCAACGCACTTGTGGCTCCTCTGATGTTGCTGGTGTTTATGGGCGGTGGTGATCGCTTACCATCAGGCGATGCGTCTGTTCGTTTGCCCCCCTATTCCATAAAAAAACTCACTACTGGTCTTTTTGTAGTTGCCGCTTACCATCAGGAGGCCCGTTCTTATTGCTCATCTTATTATCAACAATCCTACCCCAAAACATGCTGGGTTTTTCAACACGCGCTTCTGTCCAGTGTATGGAGTGAGTTTTATATTTTCGCAGTCCGGAGTTGCGTTCTTATACCAACAAAAACTTTCAACGTATTCAACCCTACCGTTGATCGATTGTACACAAATTCGTTTTGTTTATTCATCGCAGTTGTGTATTGGAAAACTGGTTAGTATTCGCATGTGTAAATAAAGGGTTTCGCTCGTCCGAGCAATTTATTAATTTGTGTCGTTCATGCAGTTATTCAATTTGAGAGCCGGGATAAATACGTTAAAATTCGTTCAAAGGATGCTTTCCCAATTTTATTTTGTTTTGATTATTAACATGATAGCATTGTTTACTTATGCTGTAGAGTAAATATATGCTCTAGCCAATCTGTCTTTCAATCTGTTGTAATTATTTCAATACGCTATCTGCCATTACTTGCCGAGGTTTTCCCAAAAGACTACAGAAAGGCTTATTTAAAAAAAGGTTTTTATAGGATCGGCAACACGCGAGTGACACCTCTGGTGTTGTAGACGTCCATAGGCCACGGTAACTGCTTACCATCGACAACGGCTGTATTCGTAAATACAAAACGAAACAAAAACCTAGAACCATTGTATTTGAAATTCCAACTATATTATCATTGTAATAACGTTATTTTTTCTTTTGAATCTCACACCTAAGTACACACAATATTAGATAACATACCTACGTAGTAAAATGTACTTAGTAAACACCTAAATAATGCAACACTCCCACCTGGACGCTCCATTCTGCAGTCGTTATTTAATATTCCACTTTCCGAACGTAGCCTTGAACTAGTTCTTCCCCTCGTGGGCGACACGTTGCCCTAAATACTCTGTCTCCCTCATCGCGGACCTAATGGCGTTGAACATTCCCCGATAGCAAAAAATCGGGAAGAATGGTCCCCAAAAATGTCACATTGGATTAGTGTAATTAGCACACTAACATGGAACAACGATTGTCTTTCTAATTATTTATGGTGAGTATAAGTAAGCATTCAAGTCAAAGGTCTCAACTTCGAATGGTGAAGCAAAGCATCGTTAGGAAAACCCGCATGCCTGCGAGATTTTCTTGAAGGCGAGTGAAGTCTGCCAACCTGCATTAGGCTAGCGTGGTGGACTATAGCCTAATCCCTCTCATTCAAAATGGGACTGAATAATGGGTTAAATATGAGTGCAACTTAACTTTTTTAACAAGACAACCGTTTTGCTCAGAAAGTTTAAAAAATAAATAAAAAAAACAAATTTTATCGATACAAGAAGTGATATGCCATTTTTAGCGCACTACCTGCAACTACTGTAGGTTGATAAGTAATTGGCTGAATTCTAACTCACGAAGCGGAGAAAAGATGTTATAAGTCTCTAAGGAAAGCCGAAGCGTATTTACAAAATTTACGTGGACATAAATTGTAATAAAATGCGAAATGATTTGGGCCGAGTGCAGCATTAAAACATTGTGAAGCCTTGCTTTAATTTCCATGAAAACAACACTGCGAAAATGTCAGAATAGCTGGGAAATCCACCGGAAAACTTCTCCAGTCGTTTTATTTATTTCTCAAGTTGTCGAAATGTCCTGTTGGCCGACTGAAACTATTCATTTTATTGATAACTGAAGCTGCAGAGAAAGTTTGACTTGTCAACGTTTTCAGACACAAACAAATGTGTCTATGTGATTCCATGTAATATTGGGGATGTCAGTCGAAACGATCAAACTGTAGTTTTGTTATTGATATCTTGTGGGGATGGCTTACCAATGTATCTAGCTAGAGCCAGTTAAGAGTTCTAAACTGGAACGTGCCTGTATGGAGATAAATTGTTCTAATAAATTATGGAATGTTACGCCCACCGAGTTTGGGTTGACTTTGGCTCGAGGTACACATATATTATGTTGTTGAGGGACCCAACAAATTAGGGAGTGATTATGTCAGGAGAAGGCAAAACTTACTATAATTCTTGTTCGTACTTATTATAATTCTTGATCCTCGTGACTTTTCATATGTACTTATGCAAAAAGTGATGGAATAGTGTCTAAAGCTCTGACCATATTTTGAATACAAAAAATAAACTCAAATATAGTACTGCCATACATACTATCCATAATTATTCATATCAAAAAGATCGAGCAATTAGTTCTGTTACTGTATTTTTATACCAGATTTACCATACATACCTACATACCATCACCCATGTATTTCCCGAAGGGTTAGGCAGAGGCGTACTAATGTACCCGCAAACACAGTTCGCCGATATGTTTAGATCTAAAGTAATAGGGGGTGACTCGCCCCGGGTGATCATCGGCGGGCATATGAAATTCTCAATAGCACTCACTGCTGCTACTGAAAACTTCATAGAAAGACGCACATAACATTTACTCGACTTGGGAATGGAATCCAGGACCTCTAGCACCGCAGTCATGCTTAGGATCACTAGACTAAAGAGGCAGCTATTATTTATATAATATATTTTCCTCACCTGTGTTTATATAAGTACCAAGACGCCCGCACCTAAGCCGCGGACCGAAGGTTTATGAAAGTTTGAAGAGGTAATCCCTAAACATAATTATAAGTCTCTTAGGAGAGCGCTGTCACAAACCTTAGGTGGGCTGCGGGGTCACATGACAAAAGCAGGCTGCGTTAAAGATGTGGCTTTGAACAAGAAGTTAGTGTCTTCTATCTCATTTATTTTTGCGCACCTCTAATAGAAAATGTTTTTAATGGATTGCTGAAATATTTAGATGTTGACACACGGAAGCGTGTCCAGCCAAGTTCAAAGAAAAGAACAATTTCGTGCTACTTTTACAATGGAAACACAACTTTAAAACTGGTACATACATGAAATTTGGCATATTTTTTAAAGTTAAGTACTAATGATTTTACTTGCTTAGTTTTGACATACAAATAATTTTATATTTGGTTAAGTAACTTATCTCATTTTCCTTATGTTACACGCAAGTTACTGTTTTTATAATGTAAAATTTGGTTGGTTGGTAAAAACTAGCCAAATCAAATCTCCGCATCAAAATCCGTTCAGTAGATTTTGAGTGCATCGCGAACTGACAGATAAACGCGGTTTTGTTTTTTATATGTGATATGTGAGGCACTATTGACACTTGACACTACAAACGGTGTGTGTGATGATGCACTCTAGGTAGCGCTCAGTATAAAAATATGGCATTGCGGCTCTAAGGACCATAAAAATCATACTCGAAAAAATACTGTCTAACTCAGACGTATTACCCTGTTGGGAAATCACAATCACCGCAGTTTTGTGTACAAATTGTTATTTTGAGGATTCGCGCTCATTCGCTTGATTTGAACAGGGATTTAGGTGACGAATTAAATTTATATGACAAAATACATAACTTGCCTGCTTTGTTTAAGGTTTTATACAATTTTATTAAATTGTAAAATGTTAAAAAATTGCTTAATAATGTGTTAACATTATTGGTTTCAAGGAGTGTAGCCCGTAAATCTGGTATGAAAAACTTTGATGTGGTTTCAGTTTAAGGCGGATCGTTCACCTGAGCCCGGCAAATTGCGAAAAACCAATTGAAATTTGAATTTGTCGGGCTCAGGTGAACGATCAGCCTTAATAAAGGCTAGCCAAAAATGGTGTATATTAAAATCACCATAGTATTAACCAAAGGATGTCCTATAGTGCTGACAAATCAAGCGATGCAACTTTATTTGGACAAGACAATTATACTCATGAGTAACGGTTACAGATTACGAATAGCAACATTTTTTTAAATATTTCGTCAAGGCATTTTCATATTTTATGCTTCATTGCATTCATTGGCAACCCTATGTGTAATGGAATATTAAATGTTCACAAATGGAACCGTTGATTTTATTAATGCGATGTGTGGAGTCGTTAGTGTAGTGATTAGTTGAGATGAATTATGTATAACAATCATAATGATCAAGAGTCGTGCGACATGTTTATTGCGATTGAGAGAGAGAGACGCCGCTCTACACATTAAATAGTGCCATCCCTTTCTGACACAAAATCTAGTTGAGCTGAGTTGTGTGCGAAAGTAACATAAAGTTGTTTCTTTATTCATAGAAAAATATTAGATAAAACCAAAAGCTTATATCCTTGTTATTCCTTATTGCGTTTATGTTGTGTTTTATGAGAAATATTCCAGGCTGTAGTATATATAGTAGCTAGCTTTCCTCATACCATGGAGATTACATCGGCCCGTACTACGCATGGCTTAAATTTTTTTTTTGCACATCACCTCGTTAGACCTTATGAAGTCATATAGAAAAAGTCAATTTGACATTTATCAAAATGAGTTGGCGCAATTTGGAACCTACGATAGTCATAAGAGAGGAGGAGGAGGTCCCGCATTGGATATAAATCAACTTTTTCTATCGTGTCGATTTGAACATTAAAAGTTCAGCCGTGGCAAAAAGATAGGTCAGTCAGCGAGACAGATAAACCCGGGGTCTGCTGAATAGTCATTTTTATATACACACTGGAAGTTTTTTTAATTTATTGCCTGTAAGTATATTAATATACATTTTTTATGCAATTAGATGATCCAGAAGTATACGGACTGCGTTTTGGTGAACGGACCACACCAGTGGTATCACACGCGTGGTCCTAAGAGTCACGTGCCCATATCGAAGGCTTTTCTCATAATGAGATAATGTATCTAATCATTAGGGAAAAATAAAACATATTTCCTCTAATATTGGAAGTTACGTCAACGCCCGTCCCTTTCATAAAGAAATTACTCTATTCTCATAATGTTACGTTATTGAAACGACTCTAGGACATGACAACGTTATTATTATAGCTCCTTACGATCCCTTATTACCGTTTAATGTAATTAGAAGTGCGGTCAGCAGTTTTGTACTCCACGTTAATAGGTATTTTGAAGGGGTAGATATTAGTTCTGTGGTTATACTACCCCATTTGCAAGTTCAGTTCTGACATTTCCATCCCAAGGTTGCCTGGAAGAAATTGCAGCTAGCGATAAGGCCACCCATTGTATGTTTTTTTGTTTTTCTTTTCCTGTCCTTACTGTCATTTTGGTGTACAATAAAGTATATAATAATAATAAAATAATACCGCATTGTTAATTCTGTCGGTCAGCATTTTTTTATGGGATAGGGGCGCAAACGAGAAGACGGTTCGTCTGATGGTAAGCGATTACCGCCACCCATGGACACCTGCAACACCAGAAGAGTTATGCGTTGCCCGCCTTTTAAAAGGGTTGGGGCCTCCGGTACCCACGCCAGTTTTCTCCGAGGCCGTGGTATCATTCCGGTCGAGCCGCCCTATTCTTGCCGAAGCATGGTGCTCCCACGGTAAATGTGCTAACATTATAATAGACTGTGTTCTAAAGCATTGTTTAATATGGCGGCTAACATTTTATCATCGCATCTCTTGGCTCTCGCTATCGGCAGCGAATAGCGAGCACAATTTAGAAATAAAAGGGATAATGTGGCCACTGAAATTACTGGGTAAATAAGAATCTTTTTACTTATTCTTGTTAGGCACGCTTGATCCCCAGTCCGCCTGAGATCTACGATGTAACTTCACTCATTTAATTACACCCACATTATTTCCATCGGGGAAGACCCTCTTAACTTACTGAATCTATTCTCACTTCGGTTTCGAAGTCGATGCAGGATCCGCCTGTGATTACTCTAATAGATTTTCAGAGAAAATCTGCCGTACAGAGCACAAACCTTTTTATCCTTGCGAATATTGTCGTATTCGCTTTTTTTGTTAAACAAACATAAATCTACATCAATCCACGTCTAAGATGCTCGAAGTCACCGAAGTGTTAAAAGGGAGTTCACAGAATATTCTCGACAATCGCACAAAATAAAATGGAAGGATTTTTTTACAGACTTCTGGGAACGTCGATTGTTTAAAATTTTACGCAGCTAATGACACAGAAAAGCCTCTTGAATAGGTACAAGACAGAGAGTTGCTTTGGCGTTTTAAAATAACGTGAAAATCCGCCATCTTGGTGAAGTTTTTGCTTTTGATCTTTTTGAGGGCGCCTCAATGGCCAAGTATAATTTTTCTTTTAATGATGAAAGAAAAGAATACCTCGGGCATTATACTCGGTTATTATTTGCCTGTCATGTTTAAAAAAAACTTAAAAGAGTTATGACCGATTATAACACTGACGTTTTGGATGTATCGAATTGCTTCCTTTAATATATTTAACTGTGGAAAACAGAAAAAATATTAAGTATTCGAAATTGATCACATTCGAAAACATTATTTGAATTTCGAATAATATTTTTTTCTGTATTCAAATCTAAAGAGATTTTATTTCTTTGCATCGCTCGATGAGTTGTAAAGGCTGCGACATTCTTTTGGCAAATAAGTTTATTGTCGTTTTTGCAAAGTTATATTTTATTCTGTAGACAAAAAATCTCGATTTTTTTGTATTTGAGATATTTCGTATAAATATATCTGAAAAGGCTTCTTCATGATACAATAAGGGTAGATAAGGTAAAAGTACCAGGCTTGCATACAAAGTAGGTGGTAGATTGTAGGTAAACAAAAACAAGCAATTTGTATCAATTTATCAGCTAACGGCGTTACACGGCTTACGTTGACAAGTATTTAAGTTAATGCCTCGTAAATTGTTACGTCTTCGGCACTTATCTGATGGGTTTCGCTCGGCATTAGTCGGAGATCCTGTTGCGAAGAAACTTTCCAACATATTTTAGGTCGAGTTTTTGTACATTAATTATATATGTCGGAATTCAAATTTGGAACAATTAAATGTGCAAGATTAAAAAAAAGGTTCTGAATCTATAAATCATAGTTATATTCTTTTTGGAATCTATACTAATATATAAAGCTGAAGTGTCTGTTTGTTTGAACGCGCTAATCTCAGGAACTACTGGTCCGATTTGAAAAATTCTTTCAGTGTTATAGTTAAGTTATAATATATATCATCACGCTAAGACCGAGTAACTATTCCACGCGGACGAAGTCGCGGGCAGAAGCTATTAAAAAATAAATTAAAAATGGCTGTCGATGTCAGCCAGTTATTTTTTCTATTTTTATGTTTTGTTATTACCTATGTAAGTACTTTTGTTATGTCCAAGTGCGATTTTAAAATCGCAAAATGAACAAAAGCTAGTATCTTACGGGTACCAATCGCCCATCATAGCTTAACATCATGTAAAATTGGTCTAAACTGAGCTCATTTTAGCAAAACATAATTTTAAAAAGGAATGAGAACACAATCTGCCTCATGAGCCTAGTGGTCCAGAGCGCGACTGCTACGCTAGGGGTCCTGGGATCGATTCCCAGGTCGAGCGAAGTGTTATTGGGTTTTTCTATGAAATTCCCAGTAAGTAGCAGCTCGAAGTTTGGAATTTGTGTGAAATGGCAATAGGCTCGCCCCCTATTACATGGGACCTAAACATACCGGCGAACTGTGGGTGTACACTAGTACGCCTCTGCCTAACCCTTCGGGGAATATAGGCGTGATGGTATGTTATGAGAACACATCTCATTACCAAATTTCGTTGTGTTGTGGAAACTAACTACGAATAATTTCGCAATTTGCTGGGATATCAGAATACGCTTCCAAATTGTAGCTTGCAACCTTTCTAGAATGTCGGAGCACGTGTAATCTGGCTCATAATTCAGCTAGAGCTCACTTCTGTTGCGAAACTGCGTCGTTTCAAACATAATATTCTGGAACGACTAGGGCTGTCAGGCATGCTGACTTTCCTTTTAACCTAACAAAAGGTTTTGTTGAGTGCGTCAAGTAGGTGTTTGGATTAGCATCCGTTAACCCATAATTAAGACTTTTTAATATCAATTGAAACATATATTAAATTTAAAAAAAAACTACTTTTTTTTTGTTATTGGGTTTTTCTATGAAATTCCCAGTAGCAGCTCGGAGTTAGGAATTTGTGCCCGGTTAATGGCAATAGACTGGAATAGAATAAACAAAGTTACTTTCACATTTATAATATTAGTATGAATCTTACGGATTACTTCTCAAAAATTGTTACCTTCATTTTTTTTTAGATCTGTGACAGCAAGGTCTAATATTTCCTAGTCTTTTTGAGATGCACACGAGCCGCGTCTTGAAGACGCGTGGGCCGTGAAATTACTCTCATTTGGTAAAGGTCACGAGGTGAAACCGACAAACTGTGCGAGTTAAAAAGATTTTAGTGCGAAAAGTTTCTAGGTTTTATTTAGAACCTATATCAGCTTATGAAATGTGTGTCCCGCTGCTTGTCAGGGCCTGTACAGCAATTGATAATGTATTGGAGTTGCTTTTTAAAGACAGAAAGAAAGATATTGACTTTGATTATATTGATATATTTTTTCTTATTTTTTTATGAAAATGCAGAATCATCAATCAATCAATCAATCAATCAATCATTTTATTTGCTTGAATATGGTACATAATACAATAAAGGTCTTAAATAGTTTAAACATTTGGATCTCATAATCTGCCGTGTGGCGTACAAATATTAAAAATAATAGCATCTAATGAAATGTCAACAGAATACATTATAAAACGAATTACATACTTTACTTAATAACATTTTACAAATTATAATTTAAAAAATCGTTTAAGCTATAATAACATTTGCTATATAACAAATCCTTTACTTTTTTTTTAAATTCATTTATATTCAAAGTTTGGTATGAATTAGGAATTTTATTGAATATTTTAGGAGCTACGCAAAACAAACTTTTCCACATGAGAGTTGTCCTAGATTTACGCATACATAAGGCATTATTACGTCGGTTACGATTAACAGTATCTGAAAGACGAGGGAATAAATGCGGATTTAATTTAACAAATACAGCAACTTCTAAGATATATAAAGATGGTAGGGTCAGTATTTTATGTTTTTTGAAATAAGGTTCGCAACTATCGGTTGTCTGCAAGCCAAACATTGCTCTTATACTTCTTTTTTGTGCTTTGAAAGCGATTTCTTTGTCAGTGGAGTTGCCCCAAAAAATTATGCCGTATCTTAGTACGGATGCAACAAGACCATGGTATGCAGTTAGTAAAGCATTTATATTAACTATTGGAGCAAGCTTGTAGAGTGCATAGGATGAGCTACTAATTCTTTTACTGAGGACTTCGATGTGGGCTTTCCAATTTAGTTGGCTGTCAATGGTTAATCCTAAAAATTTAGCTGTTTTAGTATCATCGATTTTATTATTCAGATAATTAATATTCATTTTTATTAGGGGCTGTCTTTGGCTGAAATGCATGATTTGTGTTTTTTTAAAGTTTATTTTTAAATTATTATTATTTAGCCACGAAATTATTAGAGAAAGATTATTATTAACGTCAGCTTCATAAGAATCAGGATTTTTACAAGGTATTGTTAGTGTGCTATCGTCAGCAAAGAGTGTTATCATTTCCATGCCTAATTAAAAGATTTGAATATCGAAGGCAGCCCTGAAACGACAAACGTAACCTGCATATGTTGAACTGTAACCTTTGAGCATTCAACCCGTTTTTGTTTAAAGCATTCGTCTCTTTGTGAATGGTTGTTGCTATTACGCAACTCACGTCTCTTTGACATACCTACGTAGGTGAGCATCCCGCGAAATAAAAAATGGTGTAAATATTTTTATTAGTCCGCCATTTAAAAATGATGTGATGATGTATTTATTCCTTGGAGACATAAATCTTCTGGAAATGTCTTTTCTATCTGTAGGGAAAATTTCTTATAGTGATTCCATGGTCTGATAGACGCATCGACCAATGGTCGATGGATAGACGCTATATATCGAGATGCATCTGCATCTCATTAGACTGGATGCTGGATATAGAATCAACTTAGCAACAGCTGCTAAGGGCGTCCTCTACACTTATGGACAGCTGGATCTGAGTTAAATTATTTGGAGGTGAATTTAAAGTTAATATAAATGGCTCAGCCCGGTCCGGCTTGAGCAAGGGTCAGGGAGCCTTGTCTACCGATATTTAAACTGGTCACGAAGATTCTAGAATCTTCGTGATCCATTTCCGTCGTTCTAAAGGTTACTCGGTGTAATGATTTGGTATTATTTTTTTATCTTGATATTTAGAATTTGTAACTGTTATTAATTATTACTGTATCTGTAACATACCATCACGCCTGTTTTCCCCGAAGGGTTAGGCAGGGGCGTACTAATGTACAGCCACAGTTCGCCGGTATGTTTATGTCCCATGTAATAGGGGGCGAGCCTATTGCCATTAACCGGGCACAAATTCCAAACTCCGAGCTGTTACTGGGAATTTCATAGAAAAACCCAATAACACTTTGCTCGACTTGGGAATCGATCCCAAGACCTCAAGCGTAGCAGTCGCGCTCAGGACCACTAAGCTAATGAGGCAGTTATATTATATAAATGTTTCTTAAATACGACCACAAAACATAGGTACATCGAATAATCTAATTTATTATTTAATTTTTGATACATAAAACACTACATTTATTTTATATTATGATCATGATTCGTGGAACAACGAAAACTGCGTACCTAGTTACATAAATGTGACACGAGAAAGGAATGACGTTAAAAATAATATACTCGTAAAAAAAGGAATTGATTTAAAATTTATTTTTATTCTGCTCACGAGAATCGAATATTCGGCATTTAAAGGTTAATACGCGATGACATTGATTTACAAATCGTTCGATTTAAGTACAATAATTTAAATACAAAGGCTTTTACAATGCAATATTGTTCATTATGCGTAAACATAGATGTTTGGAGTGTGTCAATGAATGTATAAAATATCAATATTGCAGTGCGTGTTATAGAGGGTTCTTGATTCTTAGCTCATCGAGATCTCTCCTCGCCTTGGAGAGTTCGTGAAACGTTTGTTCCCGGTTATCATACAAACCTATCATAATTGATACTGGGAGTTGGGAGGACTGAAAAGCCTCACATCCCTTTATAGGGATGTCAGGCTTTATAGGGATATAATCGGTACGATTCGATATACTCGTAATGTAAGCAGCGAACGCAGACTATTCCGAACTATAAAAAAGTTCGGGAAACAACTTCAGATAAAGAAGTAACATGATAATCCACAGACCAATGAACTTTTGTGAAAACTTAGGAAGAAAATATGTATACATAGCTTTACTTAAGAGTTCTTAAGTTTTTTTTTTCTTATAAAGGTTGCTTGAAAAGTTCGGAGGTAAGCTCCCAAGTGGGTGTGAATGATAAATAACTTTAATAAAAATGTCACCCAAAAGAAATTATCTTTTTAACGTAATACTTTGTAAGATGTATTTTACGAACAAATAATGGAGGAAATTATGTCCTAAAGCTTTTATGTAGGCGATAGACTTACCAGTTTATTGAAAAAAAGTAGTAGTAGTAGTTTTTTTTAGGAATGTAAGCTATGTAATTCCATATTTTCGTGGTCCTCGAGGGATAAAATTGGTCCTTTTTTCCGAAGGTAGGTTATTAGGCATAAAATGAAGTATGCGTTACTCTATATTATCTAAATCATCTATGGAAATTTAGCTATTGACAACGAGTCTATTAATACTATTAACTTAAATTGATAAAGTAAAATTTAATACAACAACTCAGTGTAAAGGCAATTTTGGTTGTTAATTTTTCAATTCGTGATTATTGCCCTTAGCCTGAACGCCTTATAGACTTCATATTGCTGTAATATGTTTTGTCTTTTTTCCCCGTCACAGAATATCACGTGTCAAAACAAGACAAAACACATAATAGCTATGGAAGGTTTATAAGATGTTTTATATTTTTATGAATAAGGTTAGTGTTTAACAGCTCCATATACAGTTCGATTAATCTCATTGATTACTAGCATTCTTTTGTAATGTCACGAGAATTCTCATCAATTGATACTCGTATAACTGGCTGGTTTGTTTATAGAGAACACAATCTTTTTAATATGTAGTTACAATAAAAGAAAATTGCTCATAAAACTGTTGATGGCTTCTGTACCTACTCCTATTATGTTTAACCGATTTCAAAAATAATAATAAAGATCAAATGTCTCTATTGTGCCCAATTAATACAATAATAGTAAGCAAATGAAGCTCTAGCCCCACACTAAGATTCCGTGTGTCCTGGGGTCGAGTCTCTTTCAGACCAAAGGATACGGTGAGCTCGTTCTGCGTGAACCGGATCACTAATAATTAACAAAAATGTAAGGTAGCTGTTAGCAATTTCAACAATAAGACGTCCAACACCTCAGTCTACCCGTGACCGTACCCGTAAAAGTGTAAAGGATCCGAAACGTCGGGAACTAAATCATATCATTACAACGCGATGAAATCCGTAAAAAGTAGTTTCATTTCAATATAGATATGGTGTTTGTGTGTATGTGTGTGTATGTATGTGTGTGTGTGTGCGAGCGTGGTTTTGTGCGCGTGTTCAAAAAGGAGGAGGTTCTCAAGTAATGGTACACACGGGTCCTAAACATACCGGCGAACTGTGGGTGTACATTAGTTGATTTTTGTCTGACCCTTCGGGAAGCCATATAGTTTGACGTATCGTCATACTTGTATACATTGGCACTTGAATTGACGACTGAACAGAGATTTCGATAATTGCCTGTTACTTCAGGATCAACAGGTGCGGTGTGATGCGGTCCAATGTCTACAACCAGCGGTTTGCAGTCTTGTTTCGTGTTGTCTCGTGAGTTTTGCGAGTAGGTACTTCATAAGACCCAGTACACACTGTCGATTAGTCGACGGCAACCACAATAAATTATGTTAGCGACCAAATGCGTACCTACAGTACACGTCTGGAGTTATATAAACTTACGCTCGCTTCTGGAGTTAGCTATGCTGTGGCGAGAAGCTGCTTAGGTTAAATGGGTGTACATTAAAGATATTTACATTTTAATGGAAGAAAACTTGACTTAACCCTTCGGGAAATACAGGCGTAATAGTATGTTTATGTATGTACTAACTTTTGCCCGCGGCTTCGTTCTCGTGAAGCTATGTTATATTATTATGATTCTTGAGAGGCATTTTCTGGCCTTAAATGGTAGGTAAGGCTTGGTACAATTATTGTAGAATGGAGGCAAAACGTATGCTAATACACCCTTTCAAGTTGACGGTATTCAAAGAAATAATCAGTGCATTAAGTGCCGATACAGGGCTGTTACCTCATCAATCAGAAGAAATTACATACTGTTATAGTACCTGCTAGCTTTTCCCTGAGGCTTTGCTCACATGAAGCTATATTAGGATTAACAATGGATCCCATAAATAATTTAATAGAAAACAACAGTGATGATCTCTTCTTTGTATGAGTCTGTATACATCGGAGTTCAAATTATATCTCAGGATCCGTTCAATAAATTGAGATAAGAATTCACCAGTTTTTAAGTTGGACCATATACTTTCTAACAGTGATAACGAAATTAAAATCTATTCAGTAGTTATTGCGCTAACCCGTAACAAACAGACAAGAATTTAAAAAATCAGTTTCGGTTTCGGTGATATTTTTATACCCTATAATTTTTTTTGTATATCTTGTCGTTAACGTGTCGAGTGGTGTGTTTTTAAAGATTACAATGGTCACCCATCCATATACTGACCGCGGAAAGCATAACCTTGCAGGAGGATTCATAACGAGTAGCTCTCAAACAAAATCTATTCAGCTTAATAAAGATGTTCATTCATTCAGCGTCAATTAAAATATAATGATAAAGTATAAATCGCAAAGATTTACGACATACGCGGTCGTAAGCGCACAACTCGTAAATGCTTTATTGGCAACAGTTCCCGTATTTCTTATCTCTGTCTTACACTCCAGTTAGGAAAGGGACAGAAGACATTTTATTTGTTCTTGTTGTGATGTAATTGCCAATATTTGGTTTAGGAATCATGAAATAAAATACTTATTTGAATCTTAATTTCAACCAATTTTCGACTTAAAATTAGGCTGCATTTTAATAAAATCTCCTTTTAACCCTTCAAGCAACAATTTAACGATTTAATGCATAGTTATTGGATGTTTTTGTGTGTGCTTTGAACTAAGTTTGATTTTGTACATTCAGACCTCAAGAACTTTAATGTCTAGTTCCTTGTTCATATTTTCAGGGTAATTATAAGTATTCATTATCATTAGTACACCATTGCCTTACCTTCTAGGCATACAGGCGTGATGGTATCTTATGATGTGTGTCTTAATCATAAAAGAATACCAGGAATTTAGGAATAGCCGACGCAAATAAATAATAATAAAAAAATATATTTAGTTTTGAAACAATATTTGGTTAATAATTAATCACTCATTATTTCTTTTCCTTTCCAGGTAAGCCCGTGTCTTGTGACGTCAATATTTAAGGAAAACCAGCCTTCCAGCGATGGTATGGAATTTATAACAATTATTATTTTAAATTTGGAATCTCCAATCAGTACAGTCCTCTTAATTCTATAATCTAACGGCCAGTCATAATAAAAAATCTGTCTGTAGATATTCTTACTTGAGATAAGACTTTGACATTATCGTATGGATCTTATGTCAAAACTGCCTCATTAGCCTAGTGGTCCTGAGCGCGACTGCTACGCTAGAGGTCCTAGGTTCGATTCCCAGGTCGAGCAAAGTGTTATTGACATTCCCAGTAGCAGCTGTCGACATAACCTTCGGTATCCCCAGGTGGAAACAACCCATGAGGATTTTCCGTACTACAAAAAAAACTTTGACTCTTATCTTATCTCTTATCTTGCATTATTGTCCCACCAAAAAATCAGCAATTCATCTCATGCATTCATAGCAAATACAATGAAAAATGTTCACATCAAAGTTTCGATATATTTATTTTATAAAAACAAGCTGTGTCGCGGAGGACTTCTCAAACACTTCACAATTATCGGACACAAAGTACCCCCAGACTGGGAAAACTCCCAGGATACACAAAAATTGCCTCGGGAACACGTAAGTACCGCAACAGTAGTAGCGAGCCACCTTAACCGTTAACTGTGCAGTCAAACGCCAAGTTGACAAAACAACTAGTCTAAGATTAAACTAAACGTAATCGGACCTCCACAGTGCACATAAATTCACCACAAATATGTTCGAGTTCGGCTCTACCAACCAAACATACTCTCGATTCATGGTTAGTTCACCCATTACTCGGCACGCTAGCATAAACAGGATTCCTAACACAAGGACTCTAGTGAATGATTGAATGAAGTGTTCAGTTGCGTCAACCCGTCAATCGTTCATTCAATCATTCACTAAGTACTCTCAAATCGGTGACGAGTGTTTAATTTCATATTACAGTCTATTTTCTCATGCATGCAATAATTGAACATGCAATAATTGAATTCTTACACATCAAACTGCATAGTGCATTATACTCAAAACTATCTATACTTATCTATACTCTATACTAATATATAAAGCTGAAGAGTTTGTTTGTTTGTTTGTTTGTTTGCTTGAACGCGCTAATCTCAGGAACTACTGGTTCGATTTGAAAAATTCTTTCAGTGTTAGATAGCCCATTTATTGAGGAAGGCTATAGGCTATATATCATCACGCTACGCGGACGAAGTCGCGGGCAGAAGCTAGTTTAGAATAAAATTGGTAACTTATATTGTAATTATGTAAGTATATTTTTTCCCGTTGTCCATGTTGTAAGTATATTGTATGTGATCTTATTTTGGTCGCGTTTAATATACTATTTTGCTTGACATCTATTATTACTCAGTCGACATTATTTATTTTGTATCTGAAATTTGACATTCAATTCATTTATTAACCTCTGCCTGCCTTGGTCTTAACTGCCTCATTAGCCAAGTGGTCCTGAGCGCGACTGCTACGCTAGAGGTCCTGGGTTCGCTTCCCAGGTCGAGCAAAGTGTTATTGGGTTTTTCTATGAAATTCCCAGTAGCAACTCGGAGTTAGGAATTTGTGCCCGGTTAATGGCAATAGGCTCGCCCCCTATTACATGGGACCTAAACATACCGGCGAACTGTGGGTGTACATTAGTACGCCTCTGCCTAACCCTTCGGGGAATACAGACGTGATGGTATGTTCATTTATTAACTGTTTTAATTTAAATTTTGAATTTGTTATTTATGTAAATGTGAGTACTGTGTAGGCTACTTTTAAATTTATATTAACGTTTTAGTAGTAGATAAATATAGCCTATCAATAAATGGAGCATAACTCTAACTACGGCTGGATGGACGTCATTGCATTATTATTTCACGTGGTGTCACCCGGCCGTCTGGCCTTCGCCTACTCTGAATAATAACTGACGAACTGAATGTGATCACCGACTTAGCTTAGGGTTGGCACGCACCTGCGCGGGACTTCATTTCCAAATTTAAAATATTTTTTCTTGTTCCTTTTATCCTTTTTTATTTTATTTTTTGCGCATTTTAAGCATGCGATGAAAATATATACTATTTTATACTAAGGTGTTTACTTAATTATCTAAAAAAGAAATATTAAAACAATTTTTGTCAACATAAAATGAAATTAATAACTCATTATACTAACGCCTGGAAACACATTCAATATTATTGTAAATTTAATTTTAATTTCTATTAAATTTAATTTCAATTCTTAAATTCAATAAATTTAAGAATTGAATGAATTGAAACAAAGAAGAAATATTTATTGAATTGAGTTCTTTCATAGCGAATTTCGCCTTTCAACTGAATAAATCTAAGTTTCAGTACTTATAATAAACTTAAATACCTAGACAGTATATAATATACATTCAACACTTTTGTTCTTAATTTGTAACCTTGTGTCTATTATTGTCTATAATTTTGTCTATGGATTCATGAACAATTAAGATATATTTTTAAAGGTTTAGTCCTAAAAGTTAACTTAATAAAATGTTCTGAATAAATAATTGAATTCTTTGTTAGAAATTCTTTCGTTAGCGATTTCATATTGCCATTCCAATAGACATGTTTTTCAATTAAATTCTAAACAGTAAGATGAAACACCTACACGTAGACACATACATAGAGTGATAAACTCATTACATTTCATATTCTCTGAGCCTTCTCCCAACTTCCAGTAAACCCAGATGTGGCTAAAAATCAAAATTTTACTAGAAGTGACTACCATCACACCTTCGCAACTCAATTTCTGGGTAATACCGATATTTGGAGGATAGACTGGTTGTCAGGCTTCTTTTTAGAGCTTCTGACTACCACTAGCAATTGTCAAAGATGTTCATATGACAACCGGGACCGACGGCTTTACGTGCTCTCCGAGGCACGGAGCGGTTTCGATGTGTTAAGAGTGGTCACCCATCCACACACCGACCGCGGCGAGCGCAGCTTAACCTTGCAGATCAGTTGATCAGCTTAGTTACTACTTACTTAGCCACGAGCCCCTCCTTATTCATCTTGAGGCACAGTAAGTATATTTAATATACAAAGTTAAACTTCTAACAGTTTCCTTATTCTGTGGCTTCAAGAAAAATGATCGTTGCTTTTCTCTGAAGGGCGGCGACGGCGTTTGAGGTCAGAAACGAGAATATTTTAATACCAATGAGCTCGCCGATATTGTTTCAGGAGAAAAAATAACTAACAGTTTGAGGCCACAAGAGGCTGCAAAAACAGTATTTAAATTCGTGTGTTTTGTATGGCTGGAAAAAAATACAGTATTATTCACAATACCATACGTGAATAATGCTTTTCTGCTTATTATTTTAAGTTTAACTGCCCATTTATTCACAAAACTAGAGCTACTTATACGTATTATGTAATCCACAATTGTACAATCAACAAAACAATTAGGTACACGCTGACGAAAATAATGAAAAGAAATTTATTTACATAGACAAGACGCACACACCATTTTGTATTTAAACAAAGAAGTAAACTAATTTGCGAAAGTATACGTCACATCTACGCAAAAGCCGTTTTGCTCGCTCGATGTCGTTGTATCGCTCAGCTCAGCAACGACATCTATAAATTGACAAATATTGTGTAATAATATATGTCCAAACGCAGCTGTTGGCAGCTGCTTTGAAAAAAACAAGAAAGAAATATCAAACCCTTTAGCGAATAATTATTTACACTACGTTATCTATGTCAAAAGGCAAATAAGTTGCCTGTATACATAACTTTTCTGCTAATTGTACTAGTAAATTACAGCACACAGACGATTAGTGGGCAGAAAAATAGATTCTTCCTACCATATTTTTTTTCTTACGTCTCAAAACTAACTCCAAGGCCCTGAAACAATATAACATTAATTTATTTTGCGGCGCACATAACTTTTCTTGAAGATTTCTCTTCTAAGGCCTTACGCAGACGCCCGACCATTGTAAAATCGATAACGTTAGAAATGAAAAAGAATAGAAACGCAAACGTCCACAGAAGAGCTGATCCTACATAACAAATTAAATTAAAAATTAAAAAAAACCCCCGACACAAAAATAAACCTGAATCCCTATAAAAAGAAAAAAATTAACTTGAAATTATAACCCTTCGTAAGTACGTATGAAGTTTTTTGATTAAATTTTGTCGCGTCGGGGGACCGCTCTCTAATTATGTGAATCCTTTCCTTTCCTTTTGCTTCCCGAACGTGAATCGCGCGAAATCAGAATTGATGTGGATGGCGCGTACATCGCCGCGACGCGCGGGAGGGTGTAAAGTGGGCGGAGCGTAACATATTCAAGTTTGGCGACCCGAGCGGGCAGACACGCGAGAGCTAGAGAGCGGTCCCCCGACGCGACAAAATTTAATCAAAAAACTTCATACGTACTTACGAAGGGTTATAATTTCAAGTTTATTTTTTTCTTTTTATAGGGATTCAGGTTTATTTTTGTGTCGGGGGTTTTTTTTAATTTTTAATTTAATTTGTTATTTCACACTTTTTGTAGGGACTCCTTAGTTATTTTGTTTAATTTCTTTTATTTTCTTGCGTTTTAAGATCCAGGTAATTTAGTGTTTAATTAGGTATTTTCTTCGTTTAGTTATTCAACTTTTGTACAATTATTTCATAGCTATTAGATATCTTATATCATAGTGTATAGTATTCTACTTATCAAGCCCTTTCATTTGATACCTTTATTGAGGGAGTAGTGAAAAAACATAATAAATTCACCATTTCGTGGAGGCGGCCATCTTGGATTTGAAATTTTTCATAGTGTATAGTATTCTACTAGTCAGGCCCTTTCATTTGATACCAATATTGTGGGGGTTGTGAAAAAATATGTAAACCGCCATCTTGTGGCGGCGGCCATCTTGGACCGATTTTCATCAAACATAGCTAAGAACACTCCCCACTTATTCACCTTTCAAACAAAAAAAAAAATCAAAATCGGTTCATCCATTCGGGAGCTACGATGCCACAGACAGACACACACACACACACAGACAGACACGTCAAACTTATAACACCCCGTCGTTTTTGCGTCGGGGGTTAAAAAACAGAAGCAAGTATAGCTTACTTCAACCTGTTTTTGATCTGCGGTATTCGGGGCGAATGATAAAACACACATAATTATGTGTGTACAGAAAAAAATAAGTACCCAGTGTTGTTTTTTTTTGCCCATGCATTTTGGGATAAAAAGATAAACGCATCTCTACATAAATAAATACTTATTCTATGACTTTTTCACACAGCACCATCTAGTCCCAAACTAAGCAGAGCTTGTACTATGGGTACTAGACAATAGATATAATACTTATATACTTTTTTAATACATACTTATAATACATAATAACAAAGACAGACGCGCCTCTGTAGTACAGACATCGACCAGTGAGAACTGTAAAATATACCCCGACTTTTATAAGGAAAAGAGATATTTTCCACCCCAGGTAATCGTTAAATTTAACCTCCCTCCTAAGTAATAACTAACTAACCACTTGCTCTGCTAATTACAAAATGTTCCAAAAAACAAAACGTATTTCTAATTTCAAAATAAATATTGTAAACCGAGATTGTACAATAAGTAGTTCCGAAAATGAAAGAACTGCCTCATTAGCCTAGTGGTCTTGAACGCGACTGCTACGCTAGAGGTCCTGGGTTCAATTCCCAGGTCGAGCAAAGTGTTATTGGGTTTTTCTATGAAATTCCCAGTAGCAGCTCGGAATTAGGAATTAGTGCCCGGTTAATGGCCATAGGCTCGCCCCCTATTACATGGGACCTAAACATACCGGCGAACTGTGGGTGTACATTAGTACGCCTCTGCCTAACCCTTCGGGGAATACAGGCGTGATGGTATGTTATGTTTATGAAAATGAAAGACTAAACTCGGTTTTAGTCTTGCAGATGACCGATAATCAGTTATCTGCTTCAGGCCTTAACGTCGGTAAATGGCAGAAAATATCTCACGATACCTTAAAAAGTCTTTTGTCTGAGTTAAAATTGTCGTTTATTTAATTTGAAGAGACAGAAATCTCTTCAAAATTGCAATTAGAAAGAAGTAATAAAACTAATTCCTTTAATACCCAATTAGAGGCACTAGGCGGGCCGGTCGCCATTGTAAATTAAGGCGTCCTTTCTGGCCATCCCGCTAATTTTTTTTTTTGAAAAAGCTTACTAGCAATGTGAATGTAGCAAATTTTGTTTTATTTTTAGCAAATTGTAAAAGAGTTTAGTAGCTAATGTTTTTATTTTATTCCTCTTGGGGCAGGGTTATCTAAGACGAGAGGACTACAAACTCATACCATATAATATATAAGATAATTATAAACATATATAAGAGCTCTTTTATAATTATGTTGGTATTTTCTGCATAGTTTACAACAACGCCGCTTTCTTCATATTTTCTTTTTCTCTGCTTACTTTTTATACGCAACGAATTTTAGTGCCACTTGCACCAACTTCTTAAATGTGTTTCAATTGTATTAAAACACAAAATTATTATGCAATTCTATGCAATATCTAAATGCAATTTAAATACAATTTTGAAGTTGGTGCAAGTGGCCCTTAATACTTTTTGCAGTGGCATTTAAATATTACTAGCGACCCGCCCGCGGTTTCACCCGCGCTGCCCCGTTCCTAAGAGTCATAGGGTTATGTTAAATAGCTTAAAACCTTCCTCTTAAATTACTCTATGTATTAAAAAAAACCGCATCAAAATCCGTTGCGTATTTTAAAAGATCTAAGCATACATAGGGACAGACAGCGGGAAACGACTTTGTTTTATAATAAGTAGTGAGTAGTGATGATGATTTACGGAACTTTAGTATGAACTGTCTCATTAGTCTAAAGATCTCACGCAACTGCAACGATACGTCCTGGGTTCGTTTCATAATGCTATTGGGTTTTCTCAGTGACAGGTCGGAATTTGGATTGTTGCCCGGTAAGGGAAATAGACTCTCCCCATATTACGTGGGACGTAACCTTTGGAGGTATGATATACATATGACATGTGCCGTGCTTGAGAGAGCACGTAAATACGTCGATCCCGGTTGTCATACTTATAGAATATCTTTGGCAATTGTTAGTGGTATTCAGAAGCCCAAAAAAGGCTGACAACCAGTCTATCCTCCGCATATCGGTATTGCCCATAAATTGGGTTGCGGAGGTCTGATGGCAGTCGCTTTATATAAAATACTGATATTCAGCCGCATCTGGTTAGACTGGAAGCCGACCCCATAGTTGGGAAATGACTCGGAGGATGATGATACAAAATTATGTTATGTCTATGAGTACAGTCACGAGCATCAATATGTATACACGTACTAAAAGTCGAAAGTGTTTTTTATGAAATGACGATTGCAAACTTTGAGATAATGAAAGCGGCGGTAGCCTAATGGCTAGGGCGTCGGACTTGCGATCATGTGGTTGCCGGTTCGAACCCCACCCATTGCACTACTGACGTGAACCCACTCGTAACACAAGCAATCTAGCTTAGCACGAGGGGTTAACAAGAATACTAGTAATGTGCGACTCGCATTGCTAGTAAGCTTTTTTTTTAAAAAAAAAAACAATATAATTAAGGCATTGGTTCGAAAATACTATGATCATAACATCATAAAATTTCAATGAATACATTAAGAGAAAATTGCTTTTGAAATTTGCCAAGTGTATACATATCTGTGCTCGTGACTGTACATATGGCAATATAAAAATAATTTTCCATCTTGGAATTCCTTACTCTATGAAATTCACACTTTTAAATTGCCATACAGAGAATATTGTTTTCGAGATGTCACGTTCCAAGAAAATATGTCCATTATAATCTAGATTTTTCTAGAAAAGTCTGTTCAAAAATATGTTTGGTGTTATTACATACGGAAAGGAACGGAGAACATTTTCCAGTGTCTCTTGGAAATAATGATTTGAATTACTTCGCTAGAAGCTAGCGTGCATTTTATAACTGTGGCACAATGAGAGCTTAGAGGTAGCTATTGTACAAAATATCTATCATTTATCCATCGAAATAATATAGTACCATCACGCCTGTATACCGCGAAGGGTTAGTCAGAGGTGTCCATTCGTATTCCGTCAGTATTTGCAAAACGAGCTTACATTCGAGAATTTCAAAAATTTGGGGCACAGACATTCACTAACCAAAAAAAGAGAACTGATTTCTGAAGCTTACGCGAATATTAGACATAATGACATAAAACAACTTTACGGATTTTATCGCGTCATATTAATAAAAATCAAATCCCCAAAAACCCAAATGATTTGAGTTTTTTTACTAGGTAATAATAGGCCTTAAAATCCGTAAAGTTGTTTTATTTCATTAAAATAAAGAGAAAATGATTCAGCTTAGAAACGTGGGATATGAAAGACAAGACAGTTGGTTTAGTGTGTCCGAAATGGCAAAATGGTTAAATACTAGTTCAGGCTGTGTTGAATAGATAGCGGACATCCAGAGTACGCCTGTATACCGCGAAGGGTTAGTCAGAGGTGTCCATTCGTATTCCGTCAGTATTTTCAAAACGAGCTTACAATCGAGAATTTCAAAAATTTGGGGCACAGACATTCACTAACCAAAAAAACAGAACTGATTTCTGAAGCTTACGCGAATATTAGACATAATGACATAAAACAACTTTACGTTTTATCGCGTCATATTAATAAAAATCAAATCCCCAAAAACCCAAATGATTTGAGTTTTTTTACTAGGTAATATAACGCCATAAAATCCGTAAAGTTGTTTTATTTCATTAAAATAAAGAGAAAATGATTCAGCTTAGAAACGTGGGATATGAAAGACAAGACACTCCTGGAAGTTGGTTTAGTGTGTCCGAAATGGCAAGTTTACTAGGTAATATAACGCCATAAAATCCGTAAAGTTGTTTTATTTCATTAAAATAAAGAGAAAATGATTCAGCTTAGAAACGTGGGATATGAAAGACACGACACTCCTGGAAGTTGGTTTAGTGTGTCCGAAATGGCAAGTTAAATACTAGTCCAGGCTGTGTTGAATAGATAGCGGACATCCAGAGTCTCGTTGTCCAAGTTTTTGTTCCAAGTTCCTCAATAGGCTTCCGTATTCCAAGCAGTCTTTGTGTCGCCGACAATCGCGTGTCTACTACCATTGCGGTCTCCATTGTCTTCCCGACCCTGGGATCACAACTATTTCAGACCTTTCCAGCCAAGTTCATTATGAGTGTTTTTAATGGTAGTCGTTACTGGCGCTTATGCAAATATCAGACATTGAAATAAAACTGCCTCATTAGCCAAGTGGTCCTGAGCGCGACTGCTAAGCTAGAGGTCCTGTGTTCGATTCCCACGTTGAGCAAAGTGTTATTGGGTTTTTCTATTATATTTCCAATAGCAGCTCGGAGTTAGAAATTTCCGTCCGGTTAATAGCAATAGGCTCGTCCCCTATTACATGAGACCTAAACATACCGGCGAACTGTGGGTGTACATTAGTACGCCTCTGCCTAATCCTTCGGGCGTGATGGTAAGTATGTCTTTTATGAAATAAACTTTTTATTTTTTTATTAATCTTCATAATATGCACCTATTAAAATAACGGAAACGATGCTTAATTTATCGACAAAAACCATACTTAAAAAATTGATAGAGGGCGTTTTTTTGGGAAATTACCTATCTATGGTAAAAATTGCTGAATAAAAAGCAGATACTTATTAAGAAAAAAAAAACATTGATATTTTCAATTTAGCACAGTTTATTCCACAATTATGATTCTATGAAGACGCCTAATTATTCTTCAACATTATTGAGCTTATGTCGCCAGTTTTTTTGAGCTTGTTTTGTCGCGATAGATCATTTAAAAATGTGTATGATGGTAAAAAGAAGGTGAGTTAACAAGCATCCTCCTTTCGTATTACAAAACCCACGATCGTATGTGGGTGGGACATTATACCAGTGTTTATGACGCGTGGATAACAAGATATGCCGCGAAACTACTCCGAGAATGTCCCTACATAAAACAACCTGTAGAATTGAAGTGGTGTTGGTTTGACACAGCGGTTAATTCGTGAAGCTTCGTGATATTTCGGCGGTGATTCGTGCGGTTTCGTTAAATTTCGTCTACCTTCAGGTAACAAGTGAGGTACTAGCGATTGCGTGTATTATTATTTTTCTCATTTGTTTACTTTATAAATGCGAAAGTTTGTGAATATGGATGGGTGGATGTACGTTAGTTACTCTTTCGCGTCAGATCAGAACGTCTGTACGGATCTGGATAAAATTTGGCACAGAGATAGATTATAGTCTGGAATGACATATGGGCTACTTTTTATCTAATTCGGACCCAATTCTGAAGTCCACGTAGACCAAGTCGCGGGCAGAAGCTAGTATAGATATATATTTCAAAATATTTTTACAAAAAAATCGACAAAAACGTTTAAAAGTTAAAATATTGTAGTCCACCGGTATCGGGAACAGGATCTCAGCTTCCAGGGTGGTCAGGGCTCCAAAGAAAGCAATCTCCTAACAACACGCCCCGTATCCAGGAGTACCGCTTTCTGCATCCGGCCCTTAACCCAGCCGCCTAACGAGTGCCTCCGCAGGTGTTAGTCGAGGCTCGTGGCTATTAGACCATTGGCGGTCACAACTATAAGTATAATGACTGCCGAGTCAACATCCCACATGTCGACAATCTCATGCGCCAAGTCTAGATATTTAATTTGTTTATCTTTTGTTACAATCTTAAGATAGTATTCGGCCATTTAATTAAAGTTGGTTCAGGGTAAATTATATTCGAAAAACCAATTCACTGAATGCCATCACATCGAAAATTACAAGCCTAAAGTATCAGTGAATAAACACCGAAAGCTACTCAACCGAAGTTTGTGAGCAACCCAAGTTTAAATAAAAACACCCAGGAAAAACATCGGTTGTGACAAGCGATCACCCAGAGAAAAATGGAAGGAATGAAGAAAATACTCGCTTGAACGAAAATCTTTTGAGTATGAACCTCATCCCTCTGTTATTTGCTTTGTGTACTAGTGACGTGCATTTTAATTGCTATCCATAAAATATTTCCATAAGAAATTCGCAATACCAAGGAAAATGTAAAAAAAATATTATCTATTCGTGACGCACATACCATTCAATTGCCTAAAAAACATTGTGCCATTAAACCATTGATATAGCTTATAATAACGGTACCGAACCCGCAAAAGAACCCGAATAAACAGGGAAAAAATCTTAAAAATACATGAGATCGATTCGTTCCCAACCCTATCCACTTTGACCGCCCGTTCGTTTGGTATGCGAGATTGCAGCGCAGAAAGTCATTATTCAACAATGCTTGGACAATCCCTCTAAATACCTTCGAATTGTGATTGCTGCTCTTCCGAATACGACGGATATTGTCACAAATCCCGAACGACGGCGGAGAATGCCGAACGTTGACGATGTGGCGACCGTTATTTGATTTTGCTTGTGGGCAAACGTGGAAGGATTAACAAGGATTGTAGTTTGTGAAAGAATGTTTATACTGTAAATATAGATGGAGTTTCTCAATTTTAATCACGGTTTTGTTCCGTGTAGGGTCGGATAGTTTAAAAGTTTTTAGTAGCCAAAAGGGATGGGTATAGTGTTGGGCAACTGAAGTGCTTGTTTTAATGGCTCAAAGGACCATCCTTACATTGCTAACACTTGACATAGTTTAGTTTAGCATCGTGGCTGAGCGATCTCCTTTTCCGTGGAACAAATATTTCTATGACTTTCGGGTGTTTAGTCCGAGTTTTGTTTTATGTGTACGTGAAAGGAGATGTTTCAAAATAGGCCAGTAGCTTGTACACAACTTAAAAATAGGGAACTTGGAACAGTTTTCTTCTGACCTGAGAAAATCCTAGTGAGGATCGTTTTTTTATTCAAGAAGTTATATTTGATCTAACCTGTAAGGTGTTTTATATGTACCAACATAAATTAATAACATTACGCAATTTTCCGGATGCAAAGTATGGATATCTATACGTTAAATTAAGTTCAATAGTACACGTAAGCTGTTTAAAATAAAAAACACTTCACAGAACAATCTCAGTAAATAAAATGAACACAATACGAGTATCAGCTTAAGTAGCTTAAGCAACTTGAAATATAAACATTCTAACAGAATCACTAATATAATTCCGCTTGCCGACATTCATTTGCACTTAATCGGGAACTGTCTTGACTCTAGACTGGAACTAGTAATGGAAAAGTCTTGTATGTACGTCTGATACGATTTTTCATCTCAACAATGGCAAACAGAGAGTGTAAACAGCGATTTTACTCTTACGTGGATCAGAAGAAAAGTATCTTTCTGTTAAGTCTGATTTAACATAACATAACATACCATCACGCGTGTATTCCCTGAAGGGTTAGGCAGAGGCGTACTAATGTACACCCACAGTTCGCCGGTATGTTTAGGTCCCATGTAATAGGGGGCGAGCCTATTGCCATTAACGGGGCACAAATTCCAAACTTCGAGCTGCCACTGGGAATTTCATAGAAAAACCCAATAACACTTTGCTCGACCTGGGAATCGAACCCAGGACCTCTAACGTAGCAGTCGCGCTCGGGACCGCTTGGCTAATGAGGCAGTTATTGACATTTGTGATATTTATGACACTGACACAGGACATGTACGCAAACGAGCAGATGAGCCACCCGATGGGAAGCAAGTAGTCATGACTGGCCATGAGCTCCTGCAGCACTAGAGGAGTTGCTGAAGCGTTGCTGCTTTGAGGTCATACGTACCTACTATAGCTTGTCGAAGCCGCAGCAACCTATGGGGAAATGGCTTTCTCGCGCAAAAGTTGAATCACACCAACGTCCTTTACGACAAACTCCGACGTAAGGGTGGTCTCCTGCCAGTCATACTCCAAGAGTTCCACTGAGTCAGATATTTCCTGGGTGTGGCTTTGTGGACTTTTGTTATTTAGAACGTTTGTTGTTTGGGTATTGACATATTTGTCTATGAGTGACAAGGTGTGTGCGTGCTATCTTTTGATACTGGATCAAGCTTATCGCTTTGATCGTAATCGCGCCTTTTATATCGTCTCGTATTCAAAGAAACGAACAAGTTGACAACTGAAAGGAATAAAGTAGGAAAAAGTAAACACGTGATTTTTTCGCAAGACGTTATCGTTGTCGTCGTTCCTGTTAACGTTTTTAGTAAAACTAATATTCTAAGTTAATGACCCATATCTCCACTGAATTGTCTAATAGAATAATGCGATGATAATATTAAGGGCCACTTGCACCAACTTCTTAAATGTGTTTAAATTATATTTAAACACAATTTTCTAGTGTCATTTTGTGTTTAAATTCAATTTAAACATATTTAAAAAGTTGGTGCAAGTGGACCTAAGGACCACTTGCACCGACTTCTTAAATGTGTTTAAATTGTATTTAAACACGAAATTTATATGAAAAATTGCGTTTAAATATGACTTAAACACATTTAAGAATATGGTGTAAGTGGGCCTTAGTATCGTTATAATGATACTTAAAATTATCATTGCACCAATAAGTGCGTTAGTGCATCGGAGTTACTCAAATTTAAACTTTAAATTTGTAAGGTTAAAAGTCATATATCGAACATAACACAATCATTCACACCTATTATCAATATATCTATAAATATTGACCTTTGATGTCAAACGTGACAGGTTTAATAGGCTCAGAGAAAGGGGATAATTATTTGGACACCAACAAACTATATCTGGCCCGTAAATACTTGGGATTATTACCGGAGACCGGACCACGCCGGACCTTCAAAAGTTTAGGGTTATATAATGAGATGAGTAAGATATTTTGAAAACGGTTAGAACTTTCGTTATAAACATTTAGTTGTAAAACTATTCGTTCCATGCTCTAAGCGAGTTAAATGTTGACTTATGTTTATTTCTGTAAATACTCAGACCTTTCTAAAGACACTATTACAATACAACATTTTAAATTCTTAATTCGAGTTGATGCTGGCATTTTCTAGCTGACTACCTCTGTGATGAAACGCCGAAAAAATTCAGAGAATCATGGTCTTTTTTAGAGTCCTGGTACATAAATATTAGTTACACCATTTTGGGCAATGTATTAAATATTTTTTGGGATAGGGCCTTAGCGGCTTTGCAATATCTATATATTTTTACATGTTTTGCAATGTTGTATACTGCGTTAGATAGCTGTACTCAAAATAGTCAATTAACGATTTTATATCTTGTATATTTAGGAACATTTGATCGCGAATTAATAAATAGTGGAAAACTTTAACATACCCACATCTTGCTAAGTAATTTAATACTTTGGTCCTTTGAGCCGGATGTTTACCACCGACATATATATGAATCTATTATTATATGGCAATATGCTTTACAACCTATAAAACCTTGGTTTATGTATGTAAACAACTTATAGGTACTATGTAACCAAACTGGAAATCGCAAAAAACAGTTGTTCTACATTATGTCAAGCTTATTTCACCTTTAGTGGAGTTGTTAAGGTGATCAAATTGTCACTACCATTACACCAAGTGTCGTGGGTTGGATACCCGACTGAGGAACATATTTATTTCGATATACTATAACTTAAAAAAAAACGGTTACATTTTTTATTTTCAAATTAATTTATTCATGTTTGTCATATAGTAAAAGTTATTTATAATAATGAGTATATTGATCCCATTCAAACCTAGGGTTGCATAAATTAATTATTATTCTGGTTTCTTTCACGTACTTTAGCATTTTATTACTCTAATAATCCATTGTAGATATCCTTACGTATTATAAAACAAAGACTGTCTGTTTGTTCGCAATAAAATCATCAACTACTGAACGGATTTTTATGCGGTTTTGAGTAATAGACGGAGTGCTTAATGACGATAGTTATAAGCTATTTAACATCACTCTACGACTCTTAGGAACGGGTGAAACCGCGGGCGGGTCGCTAGTAAAATAATAAAATAAACGAATTTCGGCAAAATGTCTACTGACTACAGCTGACTGCGGTCTGTTATCGAACGCTACATAGGCATTGTAATAAATAATGAAAAACAATTGCCCTTCATGTATTTAAGCGTAGGAGCCCTTGGGGACTCGTGCTCGTAATATTGCACGCACGCTTAAAAAAGCTTTTAATTCATGAAAAGCGTTACTTCTAAAGCTCTGTTTAAGGATCCAATTGTGGCTATTATTATTATGTTCAGTTATTTTTTTGGAAAGCTCAATCGGCGCAGTGGTTTGAGCGAATTGCTTTTGCGCTAAGCTGTGACACAAACAAACACTTTATGGCTTACAGGTCTAGTGCCTCGAAAGTCTAGTGGTGGTAAGCTCGACTGGTATGATAGAGGTCCTGAGTTCGATTTCCAAATCGAGCACTGTTTTTGGGTTTTTGTATGAAATTTTGAGACGGTGAAGTGTTGGTATTCATTAGTATCTACACCTTTACCAAACCCTTCGGGTAATACAGGCGTGGTAGTATGTTATATTATATCTATTCTATGTACAATTTCTAAGCCATCGATGTAGATGCGATTGTAGTATAGTATAGTAGTAGATAGATAGTAGTAGAACACGTAGGCCTGATGGCAGTCACTGCGAAGAAAATCCCAATATCCACCACATCTTATCAAAATGGAACGCGACTATCCATACTAATAACAACTCAAAATCTACTTAAGTTAAGATACATAACGCAATGACCTAGCGGTTTTGCGTTCATCGTTTAGACAAACCATTGTGCCAAGTTATGTTATGTTATGTGTATGTAGTTAAACCCTCGTTAGCATTCTGAACGTACCTAATGGACCTACCATTACCTTGAAGTTTGAATCGCCACAAATGGGCTTATGATTTGAGCTATATTCAATAGCATACAAAGCTTGAATAAGAACAAGACTTTAGCCTCGCAGTGAATGGAAGGTGAGAGAGAAGTGAAAGATAGAGAAAAGTAGAGAAAGTTGACAGTTGATACGGAGAGTATTTAACCTTTTTTATTAAAAAATTATAATGTAATATCTCGACCTATACACGATTTTTTTTCGGTATTGCGCCACAAAATGAGTTTTCTCGATATCATTACGATCACGATATCAGATGTGAAAGCATTACAAACAGATAGGTAGAGTTACCCGCTTTTTTAATTTTAGTATGGATATGGTATTCCTACGAAAATAGTAGTGAATACGGAGCAACTGGTTGCATAATCTTAAATTCCCTTTCCGAACTCAAGCACGGTTCAAAAGACCAATAAATTTGTGTCAATGAGTCACTAACTCACAAAGTTAAGGCATCTAATACAAATGAGTACTTAAATATCTATACGGTCTTAGCGAAGATGCCATGACGTTATTAAGGGTAAAGATGGGCTTGGAGGCGGAATTTGAAATGTTACTTCAGAAAGTTCCCGTAGGCTCTGAGATCAGTTAGGGTTTCTTTGTATTGAATGTTTAACTTGGTTATCTTAGACTTACATAGTTGGTTTATATTAATACATTGAATGCTGTGAGCATGCATCCGCCATGCATGAAAATGATGCATCGTTCTCTCTTGATATCCAATTAGCTTCATAATATGATTTATATACTTAGTTGTTTGTTTAATCGAAAATAATAAACCTATTGTAGGCTTTCTGACGACAAGTTTATTGGCGTAGCGGATGCACAATAACGGAGCAAATATTTGTATGACTTACCTACCGATTATTGTTCCGGATCTGGGTGTTTGTGTATGAGAGAATTTGTGTTTGTAAAAGTACCTACGCTACAGTAGAAAATCCTAGTGTGGGGCAAAGTTATTAAAAAAAGCTGTACTAAGGGTGTAAATAACCTGCTCTTAGAGTTACGTATGTAGAGATTGCAAATACGCGACCCAGCGAGCGTACGAATAGTGTGCTAAGTCAGTCATTAGGGCGGTCGACGGTCGGATTAGATGGATGGAGGAGTGAGATAAAACTCTAAGGATTGAAACATGGAAAGGTTCACGGCCATCAAATAAACTTAAGGTTATAAGAACTCTGTTGGCTGTGTGTAAGTGTACTGCATTGTCCCTAGAAAAGAATAAAAATATAAACTTTTATTTAAAATACTTTACGATGGGAAGACAAGAAACAAATCCTTACATCTGAATAAGAAATCTACATTTCTTTTCACATCGGATCAATTTGTATTCGTATTTTTTTAACAAAAGAAAAACATAATCATACCATCACGCCTGTATTCCCCGAAGGGTTAGGCAGAGGCGTACTAATGTACACCCACAGTTCGCCGGTATGTTTAGGTCCCATGTAATAGGGGGTGAGCCTATTGCCATTAACCGGGCACAAATTCCTAACTCCGAGCTGCTACTGGGAATTTCATAGAAAAACCCAATAGCACTTTGCTCAACCTGGGAATCGAACCCAGGACCTCTAGCGTAGCAGTCGCGCTCAGGACCACTTGGCTAATGAGGCAGTTTAGTTTAACAAAAGAAAACATTTGTTTATTGTGGAGAATCTATAAGTATATTGTGTATCCCGGAAACTAAATGATGAATAGACTAAAAACACCGTAAATAAATAAATAATAATAATAATAAATATTCTGCGACATTTTACACATCACCGTCTAGTCCCAAACTAAGCAGAGCTTGTACTATAAATCTGTGGATACAAGAAAATGAAACTTGTATACTATAGCCTAAAACCCTACGCAGTGGTAAACGTAGTTTGGGACAACCTCCAACGATATGGACAGACGACCTGGTGATGGTCCTGGGAGTCGGAGTCCCAGGGCATAAAAAAAACCATAGATTTTGGATTGTGTCTATTTTATTACCTACTGGACGGGTCAAGTTTTATATTATAAAGTTTGATATATTGAAAAGCCAAACTGCCAACTGCCTCATTAGCCTATTGGTCCTGAGCGTGACTGCTACGCTAGAGGTCCTGGGTTCGATTCCCGGGTCGAGGAAAGTGTTATTGGGTTTTTCTATGAAATTCCCAGTAGCAGCTCGGAGTTTAGAATTTGTGCCCCGTTAATGGCAATTGCAAAAAAGTTCAAATTTTTGTCTGGATTTGCGTCTGACTTCAAGTGAAACTTCGGAGTCAGAGTCACTGAGAAATTTTCAATCGACAGAATCGAATTAACGGTTTCCACATCACTCACCAACTCGAATCGATGTAAAACGGGAATGTTAAACCGTAAAGTTCCGGAATTAAATTCCATTGAACGTTCTAATTTAGTCGCTCCATTCAACCTGTCGATACCATCGCAGATAATTAATAAACGTCATTTCTGATGACGTTTTAAGTGGCTGAAAATTCTTAGATTGAATTTATCGAGTTCCTCTCTAATGTTGACTCGATTTTGATTGTTTAGAACCTTATGATAACCAGAATAACCATACAATGGTTATCTTAAAACTTTCAATTCCGTTACATCGAATTTGCTGCAATTTCACATCCATTTCTCAGCGTAAAGCTGTTTGCCCACAATGCTATACACACGAAATTCCATCTAAATGTTTCCGTCTTACGATTGTATAGAGCTTGGCAACATTTTTTTTTAAAACCTTTCCCCACACTAGGATTTTCTCCTGTATCGTGGGTGCGTTTAACCAACTCTGAACAACTATCTGTAGATCATACAAATATTTGCTTCGTGCTGAGAATGATACCACAACACCTGTCGCAGAAGCAGATCGCTCAGGCGCCAAACATGTCTTCAAGATTGCTTCAAAAGGATTAGGTATCTAGAATCTAGATATTAGATTAGTTTCTATAATAGGTACAATACTTATGCAAGGAGAATGAAACCACAAAATCAAATAAATATTTTCGTTGTTAGAATAGAATAGAATATCCTTTATTGTACACCAAAAACTAAAGTCAAGGATAAGTTATCAATCATAGAATATGGTACAATGGGTGGTCTTATCGCTAAAAGCGATCTCTTACAGACAACCTTTGAATGGACTCAAGAGAAAGTAAAGGCGAAAAATAGGTAGTCTGGCGTATACAAAAGAAACTAAATAATACACAAATGTCAAATATAGCACATACACATACATAATATACATACAAATACACATACATATAATCATATAATCGTTGTTCTGTGAATTAAACGTTTTCACACAATTCATCAGAACATAATAACTTGTCATAAGAAACGTAGATAACGCACATCTACGAAATGGCATAGTTTTCTAGTCCATAATGCCGCGTATCTACATTATTCACATTCGTCTCGCTCGTTTGTCACTGACATTGTTTTAACAGCGCTTACATTTTTATGCCCAAGTATTTTCAAGCACCATCGTAAAATAAAAAGAGGTATGATTTTAAGCGACGACCATCTTCGACGAACATCTTGTTCGAAGTCACGTACACTGCGATAAGTGAAAAACTCGCGCCTCTCTAAACTACCCCAAGGATGGCAATAAATCAATCGGGACGATAAACGATCCCGAGTCGCGACTCGATTCATCAAGAATCGATTCCGAATCGAGTGCCATCGATTACCGGTGAAATATGTCTATTTGTCGTTAGTTACCGGTTTCTTATTTTGTTGTCATATGATTCAGTAGGAGTCTGTTGATGTTCAAATAATATTTTTATCTGTATTTTTGCGCGCGAATAAATCTCAGTAGCAATAATAAATGTTTGCTATTTTTTAGATTATCTGTGTACCTCGTCTACCTCAGTAACGTATTTTAATATTAAGGTTATGATTCATATTCTACAAGTGGGTTGAATATTCATACAATAGATTATCATTTATTACCTTCTTTGCGTTTCTATTAGTAGGTTTAAGGCCGCTCCTGACCATAGACAAGTAGATAGATACATAAATTTATGCGTCTGATTGTTTTCTCTTCAAAGTCAGAAATATTTATGACTTAAAACTGTAATTAAACGTGTTTAACAATTTTTGTAGGCATCAACAGTCTACCCAGTCGGGTGTAGCCATATTAAAATGTTAAAATATTAAAATCTAAAGACATTAAGGGCCACTTGCACCAACTTTTTAATTGCATTTAAATTGTATTTAAACACATTTTTCATAGAAAATTCGTGTTTAAATACAATTTGAACACCTTTTAGACGTTGGTGCAAGTGGGCCTAGAAGTGCTAAGAATACTAAATTATAAATATTCATAGGGACCCGGGACGGGAAGATTCAATGACGTTAACACCTAAACTTAAAATTAATAATTTGAACGTAGGTGTATAACTGTATATGTTGAAGTTAGCAGATTTGACTACTCGAACGGGTTAAACCATTTAAACTTCAATCATCTCATAAATATGTTCCACCAAAATTCTTAGTAGATATCGAAAAGGTTTTTTGAACACAAACTAAGATTCTCTTACATACATGAACGCAAGGTTGTAAAATGGAAGAAAGTTTCCTACAAACTTTTTCTTTTGAAGAACGGTAGGTAGTCCCCACATGTAGATAATTGGCGGACACGAGATTGAGGAAGGAAGCGGGCCACAAAGGAGGTGACAACAGAGGTCGCATTGCTTCGACCTCGAACGAACTTACTATAGCTACAAAAAGTTTAACCAGTAGCCCAAGATCGAACAACTTGCGAAAACGTATTCGTATCGAAATCGAGAATAATCTGTATGAGAAGGAGGATAATGAACGTAGATGACGAAGCGAAAGTGATGTGCCGGGATCGTACATACATACATACATAAAGTCACGCCTCTTTCCCGTAGGGGTAGGCAGAGACCACCGACTTCCACTTGCTACGATTCTGACATACCTCTTTAGCTTCATCTACACTCATCAATCTTTTCATACATGAACGTCGGTTTTACTCTTGACCGAGCAATTTTTCAGAACGTCCTCAATCTGATTTCGGAACGTTCGCCTAGGCATTCCCCTTCCTACATTCCCATTCAGTTGACTCTCGTATATCATTACCGTAGCAAGTGGAAAATCCATAGTCTATGCTTACCCCAATGAGAGACAGGTGTGAAAATATGTATTTATGAGATTTGTAGCAGAAAAATCTCGATACGTTCACGATACGAATTCGATAGTTCTTCGTGCTTAGTCTATTGTAGAGCCACGGAATATTAAGTTTCGTTAATTTTAAGTCGACTTTTGCTTGCTTGAAAGAGTACTCTAATTTGTTAATACCGTTTATAATAATATTTTCATCCCACAAAAAATAATAAGTTCAAAATTAACTTAACTACCTACATTTATAAACTTAAACTTACACAGGAAAACTTAAATATAGACTATACTGAATATGGAGGTATAATTTATTTGTTTTGGTACAAGTTATTAGGAGCCCAAACTAGGAAACCCTGTGTGATGAACTCCTGGCCCCCTCTCTCAGAAATTCTAATACTATTCCATATTATGCCATAAACAGAATGACTTTGTCAATACTTAGTAAACATAGTGTTAAAATAATAGGCTAGCTTACTGATTCATTCATGAATACAACCGTAAAAAGTAGTTTTATTTCAATGTCTAATATTCGCGTATGTCAGAAATCAATAAACAGAAACCAACTGTTCTACTTTATATCAATTCCCAAAATATTGATCTTTCTTGTGGCTTAATCTTAGTTTATACTGTTTATTGACCAACTGCATGTGTTTAAGGTATATTTTTATCTCGATAAACCCTTTTTATTTCAAGGGATTTGTGTCAATTTCTAAACGAAACGTCACGGAATAAATTCAAGGGTGGGCTGGGGAGGCAAAGAAAAACAGGCTCTATTAACATAGAAAATACTTTTTCGCTTTACAAAAACACACTTCATTCGAAACTCGAAAAGGTGCTTCAATTCTTCACTTATTGAATGTTTTATTCGGCAATACAGTAAAAGTGTCTTAGCGAATGGAGCACTCATAAATATTATAATGACACTCAACCCATCCATCTTATTTACGTTATCAAAAGGAAATTGTCACATTTTCTTCCACAAAGCACTTTTCTGAATACAATAAATAAATGATTTCACTAGCGATGGAATAACCTAGTGGATGGCCTAGTTATAAAGCCGCTAGTTTGAATCAAAACACATTTTCTATTTTACATAGTACAAAACCAAGGCACCCCTGATGATCACGCCTGTATTCTCCTAAGAGTTCGTCAGTACGTTTAAGTCCCATGATAGGGGCAAGCCTATTGCCCTTTACCGGACACAAAACCCAACTACCGTGATTAATTAATAAACGTTCAAATCATACAAACTTCTCAATTATGATATTAGTAGGATTTTGTGATTTTTTCCAATATTTTTTCTTTTTAATTTAAACGTTGCCCCATACTAAGATTTTCTCCTGTATCGTGGGTGCGTTTACAAACACAAATTCCTACATATACAAAAGCCCAGACCCGGAATAACTACCGGATCATACAAATATTTGCTCCGTGTGGGGATCGAACCCACAACACGGCGTGTTTTTTTAGTAGATAATTTTTCTGAGACATCTCCAATGTTTTTGTACGTAGGTAATTTAGGCCTTTAAATGCAAAATTATTCTAATTCGATCTGCGGCCCTTTTTCCTCGCTTTTTTTTGGCTTTTTTGGCAAATTGGGTAACGACAATGTATTGGAATATGTAAATAGGGATGGCAGTCACCGTTATTTGATAATCGTGTGTATAATATACGACCTATATTTTTTGTTTTTTCACTTTGAGGGTAATTAGATTCAATTTATTATTGGATTGTAAAATTATTAGCGTGCGAATGACATGCACTCCCATATCTAGTGGGGGCGGGGGAACGTATTAGGGGGCGCCAAAATCATACAAACAAAAAGTGCCTCCCATTTACCTCCCAACCTGTTACAGAATAAACGAAACACCTGAAAGTAGTTTTTTTCAGAATGGATTACAATAGTGTTAATATATTAATAACTTTTCCCGAAAAGATAATTACAATACCTGCCTGAAACTTTAACATACCATCACGCCTGTTTTCCTCGAAGGGTTAGGCAGAGGCGTACTAATGTACACCCACAGTTCGCCGGTATGTTTAGGTCCCATGTAATAGGGGCCGAGCCTATTGCCATTAACCGGGCACAAATTCCAATTACCGAGCTGTTATTGGGAATTTCACAGAAAGACCCAATAACACTTTGCTCGACCTGGGAATCGAACCCAGGACCTCAAGCGTGGCAGTCGCGCTCAGGGCCACTAGGCTAATGAGGCAGCAGGGACCTGAAACAATGTCCCCATAATCCAACCAGTGGCTCTAGTTATGGAAAATTAAAACCTATTTGCACAAATTGTTATCGTGATCATATTGTGTGCGTGTGCGCACCGATATCGTAGTCGTTGTGGGTACGACTGTAGTACAGCCACGCGTTTTGCGTTTAGCTGGTATATTATACTTAAAAAAATATGGTTACATTATAACTGCCTACATAACTACATAACTGCCTCATTAGCCAAGTGGTCCTGAGCGCGACTGCTAAGCTAGAGGTCCTGGGTTCGATTCTCAGGTCGAGCAAAGTGTTATTGGGTTTTTCTATGAAATTCCCAGTAGCAGCTCGGAGTTAGGAATTTGTACCCGGTTAATGGCAATAGGCTCGCCCCCTGTTACATGGGACCTAAACATACCGGCGAACTGTGGGTGTACATTAGTACGCCTCTGCCTTACCGTTCGGGGAATACAGGCGTGATGGTATGTTAAATATGGTTACAGGTCTCAAAATGTCTTGAGGGTTTCATTATTGTAATAATGATTCGATATTCTAATTGACGTGTTTGAAGTCTCGCACTTATTCAGTCACATGTTGCATCTGTGATATTATACAATTTATTTAAAACGCTGTACATGATAAATGATATTTATTTATCATTCTCTTCTTCTTCTTCTCTACTATTATAAAATTGTAAAAAAGCTGTGTCTGTACATTGAAGATATTAAAAAAAAACAAGTGGGTTAGGGTTGTATAAACGTCTCCGAAACCAAAAATGTGATTTTTAAAATTCTTGTCTGTTTGTTACGGGTTGGCGCAAAAACTACTAAATAGATTTAAATTTTGTTATCACTCTTAGAAAGTATGTGCTTCAACTTAAAAACTGGTGAACTTTTTATCTCAATTAATTGAACGGATCCTGAGATACAGCTTGACCTGATAAGACCGTAAGACGTATTGAAGTGAAATCTTCGTTAATATACAAGTTTTCATTTCTGCCGGCACTCCTGGAGTGCAACCCGTTGCCGCCCATGGACACCCGCAACACCAGAGGAGTCGCAAGTGCGCTGCCCGCCTGTGCGGGTTTTTTATTGCTCTTCCGGGAGTTCGGAATCTCCTCGGCGGAGCAGGCACACAGTGCTTTGCGATCCGCCTCCTCCTGGGGCTGTGGGTCGCACACTCCCACTTGTGACGTGGCGTACTTTAGAGTCACGGCTCGGAATGAGTACGTCGAGGCGCGGCTCCCGCTGGTGACGCCCGTCCCGCGCACCCTGTAATGCGCTAAGATTCCCGGTCGAAGGGAAGGAGGGAACACCACTACTGTACCCAATGAAACACACTACTACTGGCACAACACTGTTCCTCGGGGTTCGGTTCTCACTCGAGGTGTGTCCTCTTCGATGACTGGATAGCGACTGTGTCTGCCGAACATACGGCCATACCTTTTATACCATACAACCTTTTCGAGAATCATCTAGCGTAGTACCGAACCCTTTGGAAGCCTTTTATTTACTTAATTCCTTATATAATGTACATGTTATATATATCATTAGATGCGCCATAACTTACTCTATAATATAACATATACATAACAAATGTAGCACTAATAACAAAAAAGTTTCTAGAACATAAACTTCACATAATCATTAAACTGGAAATGTTCTATACACAAATTCTTACATATCTATTAGAGATAATGCTATATTCCGTTTGTTATCATCTATTAATTACTTTCTACACAAGATTCAACTAATTATACCAAATTATAACGCGAAACTCGTGAAATAGCATATCTCATTTCCAGAACTTTCTCGTAATAATATCGCGACATAGGAAAATTCTAGTAACATGATTCCGCTGTGCTACAATTGTTGTGACCTTATTAGATCCTTCTAAAAACATATATCCTAACATGCTTATATACCAACCTTACATAGACTTCTATATATTAACTTCTTATCACCTTATCATAAAAATATCATACCTTATCAAATTACCATAACAAATAGCAAGGGGGTGATAAGTACGTGTTAGGAAAATATACTAGAATATTATAAACCTTTCAGATGCCTAATTATTACACTATAAAGCCTACATTTAATTATATTATCACGAATATTCTAGATAAGGTACATCCTTTCGACAAAAGATGGCGTTAGCGTGCTTATGTAAGGTAAGTATATAATCGAGCCATCTATATCTATATAATCTGTATAACTAATCATTACTATCTGTAACTCTTCTATTGGACGATAGATGGCGCTCACGTACGTGCACGCTAGTAAGGTAAATAGGAATATGCTACATAACTATTATTTACGTATCTTATATTCGCTTATATCTTATTTATCTAATATTCTTAGATGGCACCCATATGTTAGCTATAGTAAATACATAAACTACGTACATCATTATTATTTACCTACGTATTGTTTATCCATTCGACGATGCGTGGCGCTAGCGTGCTAGTGAGGCTTTCTACATAATCAATATTGCCCCCATGTATTCCTCTATTCGGTGGTAGGCGGCGCCACCAGTACTTTCGTTATCAAAAACTACTAGGGTGAAATACCCAGTTGTCGACCTGCCTTAACGTAAAATATAACATTGTTTTCTTACCATGCCGACGCCATGTGACTTAGACAGGATGGTCGCCAACATTCTCCCCCTCGTGCTTCGCACCAACTCCTGGATTGGCGACCGTCCTGGTACCCGTAGCACCTCTCAGGAACTTTGGTCGTTGCAGCACCCCTTGTCGTGTTCGGACGATTCTTATCTTGCTGCTGCCATCGTTGGGTTGTTCCTTTTGCTGCGGGTGCTTGAGGTCGTCTTTGCCGCTTTCTTCTTCTCTTCTGACTCGCTCTGCTGGTCTTCGTAGTCTTATCAGGGGTCACGTGCGGCTTCTTACTCTTATCCGTGAACTTGCGCAGCTCCCCCTCGGTGCGGAGTGACGCCTGTCTTCTCGGAACCGTGACCTCTTCTGCATAGCCGTTGTCAAGTGGGTGCCGGATCTGCTTGCCTTTCTTTAATTGAGAATTATTATTTATCTTCCTTTCCATGTTCTTCAATCGATTCTCAGTGGATGTGCACCTTTCGGCAATCTCTTCTTTTTTCACATTGCTGCTGTCGTGCCGACAACTACCCAAGAAGTGTACTGGTCTTGTACCATCTGTATCGCCTCCGTGAAGCACCCATCCTAGTTCTGTCTTGGAAGCAACTGGTTGACCTGGTTTACCCTTTCTTACTTCTTGAGATATAATTAACTCCCAATTATCTTGACCGATGAGAAGCTGAGGTGACTCTGCCTCATAATAAAGCTTGTCGGCGATGTCTTCTAGATGAGGGCATTCTTCTATTCTTTTCCTTTCTAAGAACTGTGGCGCAAGCTGTAGGTTATCCATTGTCCGTACGTTTCTGAGAGTGTTCTTCTTACTTTTGTGGATCCCTCTAATCTTCAAAGTAATTCTCTGGGAATCTTTCTTCTTTACAATACTGCCACCAATAGTTACAATTGACAGTTCGTCCTTTTCACCTGATGCTCCGATTTGCTCTGCCACTTCTGCATCCAGTAGAGACACCGTAGACCCTTCATCCATCAATGCCATGATTTTCTTAGATCCCTTGGGGCCGTATACTTCTACCGGTGTCATCTTTAGGTACGCCATTGCTGACCTTGCTGTGTTAACAGGAGTCGTGATGTTCGTAGGTGTTCCTGTCTGTTCCGCTTCCTCATTGTTTCTGTCCTGCTCCTGACTGGAGTCCACGTGAAGTATGTGATGGTGCCATCTTCTACACATCTGGCATGGTGGTTTCCTGCAACCTTCCTTTCTGTGTCTTCCTTGCAAGCACTTGAAACAGACACGGCTCCTTTTTACAATCGCCCATCGGTCTTGCACTGACGCCTTCCGGAACTGCGGACAGTCCAAGAGAGAATGCTCATCTTGACACTGAGGGCATACCTTCTCCTTGGACTTCATATCTCCGTCCCTTGGGTCCCTCTCCTTGCTGGCGTATGTCGCTTGCCAATGTGTCCGTTTGAACCCACCTTTTTCTTCTAGGGTTGCATATGTACCGCACTTGTCTGCTTCTTTGTTCAGGAACTTGGACATCAACGTTAAATCTGACAATTCACCTTCTTCAGTTTCAGCAGTGAAGTCGTACCATCTGAACTTCAATACCGTTGGCATCTTTTCCACAATCTGTTTCATCATTTCCGGTGAGTGCAGGTACTGTGGCTTCTTTAACCCCTTGATGGCCGCTACGCTGTTGTTCACTTGGCTAGCGAATATACATATGTCCCTGGGGTTATCACTTATCCTGGGCAACGATTTCACTTTTTCCAATTCTGCTAGCACCAGTGCGTCCGGTCTTCCATATCTCCTTTTAAGCGCCTGCATCACCTCTGAGGGAGAAGCATCAGAATACAATAAACTTTTAATAGCTTCCCGAGCGCTGCCTTTAACTGCCCTTCTCAAGCGTGCCATATTTTGCGTATCACTAAACATAGGCGCCGTATCGTCATACACCACCTTGAAAGCCAACCACTCTCTGCTGTTACCATCGAAGTATGGCAATTCATAAATATACTTAGGTTGTGACGCTGGTCTTTCGTGTGTGGTAAGGGCTTCCTTTAACACATCTGCTAGCGCTTGAATTTCTCCCGTAACCCTCTTGGTTCCGGAGTTCTGTTCCACCTTGCCTGGCCGGAAGTCTTCTGGAAGCTGCTCACTTCGCGGCTCTACCTTTACTTGATTTTTCTCATTTGTTATTGACGTCTGGATCCACTCCTGTACTCGGGCTGTTCGGTCTTCCAAGTCTTCATCATCAACTGAGTCCTCCTCTTCAAACTGCACCATCTCTAATCTGACACGAGCTAGTTTCTCTGCTGCCTCGGCTTTCTCCAGCTCCCGGCGGGCCAGCTCCTCCCTGGCCTCTAACTCGCGTCTTCTGGCAGAGGAACTCATAGTCCGCATTGAACTAGCCCTTTTGGCTCCCACAGATACCAGGGTCTTCGCTGGTACTGTGACCGCCTGTGCCGATGTACCTTCTGTACATGACGTCTGAATGGCCTTACCTTTCCTCTGTCCCGCAATACGGGACGTGGCCATCACGACAGTCGCTTCTGAGGTTCCAGCAGCAGTTCTCTTTTCCATGTCGGTTGTCCATGTTGACACCTCCTCCGACCCTGACGCCGTCTCAACTGACCTTCCTCTGGTCTCCGCCTCTCCCCTGATCTGTTCTGACCCCCTTCTGGACTCTTCTGGTCCCCTTACAACATCATCTGACCCCTCGTGCATAGGGCCCTCATACGGAGGTCGCAGGAGTGTATTCTTCTGAGAGCGGGTGACTGGCATCTTCTCAACTCTTCTGGAATCTTCTAACAGGATCCGGCTCGAAGGACCAAATATGCGGGTTTTTTATTGCTCTTCCGGGAGTTCGGAATCTCCTCGGCGGAGCAGGCACACAGTGCTTTGCGATCCGCCTCCTCCTGGGGCTGTGGGTCGCACACTCCCACTTGTGACGTGGCGTACTTTAGAGTCACGGCTCGGAATGAGTACGTCGAGGCGCGGCTCCCGCTGGTGACGCCCGTCCCGCGCACCCTGTAATGCGCTAAGATTCCCGGTCGAAGGGAAGGAGGGAACACCACTACTGTACCCAATGAAACACACTACTACTGGCACAACACTGTTCCTCGGGGTTCGGTTCTCACTCGAGGTGTGTCCTCTTCGATGACTGGATAGCGACTGTGTCTGCCGAACATACGGCCATACCTTTTATACCATACAACCTTTTCGAGAATCATCTAGCGTAGTACCGAACCCTTTGGAAGCCTTTTATTTACTTAATTCCTTATATAATGTACATGTTATATATATCATTAGATGCGCCATAACTTACTCTATAATATAACATATACATAACAAATGTAGCACTAATAACAAAAAAGTTTCTAGAACATAAACTTCACATAATCATTAAACTGGAAATGTTCTATACACAAATTCTTACATATCTATTAGAGATAATGCTATATTCCGTTTGTTATCATCTATTAATTACTTTCTACACAAGATTCAACTAATTATACCAAATTATAACGCGAAACTCGTGAAATAGCATATCTCATTTCCAGAACTTTCTCGTAATAATATCGCGACATAGGAAAATTCTAGTAACATGATTCCGCTGTGCTACAATTGTTGTGACCTTATTAGATCCTTCTAAAAACATATATCCTAACATGCTTATATACCAACCTTACATAGACTTCTATATATTAACTTCTTATCACCTTATCATAAAAATATCATACCTTATCAAATTACCATAACAAATAGCAAGGGGGTGATAAGTACGTGTTAGGAAAATATACTAGAATATTATAAACCTTTCAGATGCCTAATTATTACACTATAAAGCCTACATTTAATTATATTATCACGAATATTCTAGATAAGGTACATCCTTTCGACAAAAGATGGCGTTAGCGTGCTTATGTAAGGTAAGTATATAATCGAGCCATCTATATCTATATAATCTGTATAACTAATCATTACTATCTGTAACTCTTCTATTGGACGATAGATGGCGCTCACGTACGTGCACGCTAGTAAGGTAAATAGGAATATGCTACATAACTATTATTTACGTATCTTATATTCGCTTATATCTTATTTATCTAATATTCTTAGATGGCACCCATATGTTAGCTATAGTAAATACATAAACTACGTACATCATTATTATTTACCTACGTATTGTTTATCCATTCGACGATGCGTGGCGCTAGCGTGCTAGTGAGGCTTTCTACATAATCAATATTGCCCCCATGTATTCCTCTATTCGGTGGTAGGCGGCGCCACCAGTACTTTCGTTATCAAAAACTACTAGGGTGAAATACCCAGTTGTCGACCTGCCTTAACGTAAAATATAACATTGTTTTCTTACCATGCCGACGCCATGTGACTTAGACAGGATGGTCACCAACACCGCCTTTAAAAGGGTTTGGGCCTCCGGTAACCTCAACTCACTCGGCGAAACACAACGCAAGCGTTGTTTCACGCCGGTTTTCTGTGAGGCCGTGGTATCACTCCGGTCGAGCCGGCCCATTCGTGCCGAAGCATGGCTCTCCCACGTGAAAAACCTCTGAGAAGAAAAACCGAAATAAACTCAGAGAATCATGGTCTCTCTTAAAGTCCAGACATAGTAGTAGCCATATGTAAGTGTTACAATGCAGGGTAATGTCTGAGATGGCCTTTAGAAGGAAGAGTCATAGCGGCTTTGAGTAGACCAGTTCCAGCTGGCGGCACGCATGCATCAGTCATTGTGTAGCTCGACCACAATCTAGGAAACTTGGGGGAGCTATGGAGCGCGACTATCAATTTACTTCCCCAGATCGAAAAAAATGCAAATAACATGCGGTTATACGTGTATAATAAGACTAAACAAAACCACGGTTAAAAGCCCCACACCACATAAGAGTTATTCTGATAAAACAAACGCCCACAAGGCTATTTCCAATCTACGCTCTGTTTCTCTCCAGTCCTGAAGAATCTTTTCAACGACGTCGTTAGTTCTGAGCGACGTCGCTGGAGTGCTCACTCGCCCAACTTCCCTGGCTATTATTGTTGCCAGATATTATTTATTTATTGGTTATGTCTTCTCAAATCATTTCCAGCCTATCGGATTTTCGGGTTCAACTTTATTGAGGAAATATTGTCGACTTCGTCTGTGTTCATGACAAATAACATTTATATCTGTAGCTAAATAGATCTTCTAAAGAAAAACTGGAACTGGAAATACCTTATTAGCTTAGTGGTTTTGAGCGCGACTACTACTCGAGGTCTTGGGTTCGATACACAGGTCGAGCATTAGTTTTTATACAATTCTCAGTAACCGGGCACAAATCCCAAACTAGCTAGTTTGGGATTTGTGCCCGGTTAATTGCAATAGGCTCGTCCCCTACTACTCGTACATGGGACCTAAACATACGGCGAATTGTGGTTGTAAATTAGTACGCCTCCGTCTAACCTCAATAACACTTTGCTTGATCTGGGAATTGAACCTAGAACCTTTAGCGTAGCCGTAGCACTAAGGACCACTGAGGGAGATTCATGAGACATTTTCAGTCCTTCCTAGCAGATAAAACTATAAAAAAAAACTTCATCCACACAAAAGAAACTGAAGAAACTTAAATAAATTCTAAAGTTTCAACATTAAAAGTCTAGATTCAGCATGATAATTGTATTTGAGCAAATCTAAGGTCGAAGTTAGGCCTATAAATCTGTCAGCGCCTTGAGATATGTAGCGTAATGTTTTGAGGGTCGAGGGTCGGTCAGTATTTTCCTTATGAGGTCTTATTCGGTGTTAAGAAAATACGAGGCAGGCTGAATATAATTCTATAACGAAAAAAATCTAAAAAAAGGTTTGGGATTAGGTTTGCTTGCTTTATTTTTCGACTACCTGTTAACCGCCGTTTCAATCCCGTCTCAAAAGTTTACTTATTATAACTCGACTTAGGTTGCTTCTCAAGATGAAACATGCACCATATTTTAAGATAGGCCTCCAGCAATAAGACTACCTCGGAAGTATATTCTTTGATACAAAAAAAGAATTTTAAAAATTGGTTATTAAATAGCCGAATAATCGCGTAACGAACATACAAAAATACAAACGAATTGACAACCTTCTTTTTTTGAAGTTGGTTGAAAATCGCACCCAATTACGTGCAGTGGTTTTTGAAAGTATTGACCACACAGTTCCTTTCCTAATATTATATTTATTGGCTGACTTTAAATGTGTTTAAATTTAATGTTATTTCCATTTTTTAAATCAAACAAATATATAGGCACCTACCACGCATCATGAATCTAATTGATATTTTTAATCATATTATATTTTTTCAATGATGCTAAAGTAGGATTAGAAATGGATTCCAAAAATAATTTAATAAAAACAAACAGTGATGATCTCTTCTTTGTATGGACCTCTATACATCAGAGAGTCAAGCTGTATCTCAGGTTCCGATTAATTAATTGAGATAAGACGTTCACCAGTTTTTAAGTTGGAGCATATACTTTCTAACAGTGATAACAAAATTAAAATCTATTCAGTGGTTTTTGCTCCAACCCGTAACAAACATAGCTTTTTTACAATTTTATAATAGTATAACTAGCTTCTGCCCGCGGCTTCGCTCACTTGAAGCTCAAAAACCAACAGGTATGATCTCTTCTTTGTATGGGTCTCTATACATTAGAGAGGTCAAGCCGTATCTCAGGTTCTGTTTAATTAATTAAGCTAAGAAGTATACCAGTTTTTAAGTTGGAGCACATAATTTCTAACAGTGATAACAAAATTAAAATCTATTCAGTGGTTTTTGCTCCAACCCGTAACAAACATAGTTTTTTTTACAATTTTATAACTGTAGAGAAAGAAAGAGAAGAAGAGAGAAGAGAAGAGATTAATACTACCACGCCACACGTTGCACGTACATTTCTCGCATATAATATACGCTGCCTTCCGCCTTATCCTATAATAGCTGCAATCTATTCACCACCGCCATATTGGCTCCGAAAAATTGTCATGAATGCCATAGGCACTCTAATATATTATTCAATGGGCCCTACTCAGTCGTATGGAAATATAATAGGTGTTTGGCACCGGGGGAAAATATCCAATATTCCTCCTTCACTCTATATTAACTTGTCCGCTCCAAGTCAAGCTTTGGCACTTTTATGTAAGTTTATTTACTTTCCCAACTCCCGATATTTCGATGTTTATTTGCGAAAATTGCTTTGATTCGACGCCTCAGGAAAGCCTCGTCACATTTGCTGCGTGTGGTCAAAGCCAATTCTGTATTTGGAAAGCCAACATTTTAAAAGGTTTTTAATGTTTACGCACAGTACCATCACGCAGGTATACCCCGAAGGGTTAGGCAGAGGTGTACTATTATACACCCACAGTTCACCAGTATGTTTAAGTCCCAAGTAATAGGGAGGAGCCTATTGATATTTACCGAGCGCAAATCCAAACTCCGAGCTGCTACTGAGAATACTATAGAAAAACCCAATATCACGACGAACGACTTGGGAATCGAAACCAGGAACTCAGCGTAGCAGTCGCGCTTGAGACTACTAGACTAATGAGGCAGTTAATCTTCCTTCCTAGTCGGACACTCTTGACAGAGTGGTCGTGGCTGTCGATGGACATTGCTGTGTTTCATCGCTGGCTTTCGAGGCCACTGCACTTCGCGCGATGTCCCTCCACTTCTGGCGACTTTGAGCACTGCGAGCACATTGTACTGCAGTGGATTGCGTGGATTTGGTGATGACGTCAATCCAGCGAGTTGGGGATCGACCACGAGGTCTTCTGCCTTCTATGCGGCCTTGTACTACAAGTCGCTCTATCGAGTCTTCGTTTCTTGAGATATGCCCAAAGAACTTCATTAATCGTAGCTGAACAGTCGACGAAAGTCTTTCTTTTATGTGGAGCTCTTTGAGGATGGAGTTATTGGTGCGGAACGCTGTCCAGGGTAGTTTGAGCATGCGTCTCCAACACCACATCTCCAGTGCATCGATTTTCCGGCGATCTTGTAGCCTAAGCGACCAAGTTTCCGCTCCATAGAGAAAAATTGGAAAAACTAGACTTTTCATTAGTCGAACCTTAGTATTTTTCGTTATTCGTCTGTCTTTCCAAATTTTTCCCAGTCGTTCTACTGCTGACCTTGTGATAGCGGATCGGCGCTTGATCTCTTCTTCACATCCTCCATTGTTCGTAATAGTGGAACCGAGGTAGATATAGCTCTGTACTACTTCGCAGTTTGCTATACGCAGTGTACCTGTCACATTATGTTCAGCCCGGTCCGCTATCATTACCTTCGTCTTATCCCTATTGAGAGCAAGTCCGAATTGGAGACTAGTGGTTTCAAGAAGAGTCAAAAGCTCTTCCAAGTCTTCTTTTGTTCTTGCAAGAAGGGTAGTATCATCAGCGTATCTCAAGTTATTTATCACGCGCCCACCCACTGATATACCTTTATTCCACCCCTCTAAGACAATGCGCATGATGTATTCTGTATAGGTGTTGAACAGTAGAGGTGACACGATGCATCCCTGTCGAACTCCGGATTCAGTCTTGAATTTATCAGAAAATACATCATCCACCCGCACTGCGGCTGTACCATCTTCATATAGCCTTTTTAGAAGTAATACTAGATGATGCGGTACCCCCATCTCCCGTAATACTTTCCAGAGACACTTCCATATTACAATGTCGAAAGCTTTGCGGAAATCGACAAAACAAATAAAGAGTGGCGTGTTGAATTCTCTAGCCTTTTCGATGATTTGTCGCAGTACGAGTATCTGCTCACGTGTGCCTTTTCCTTTCACAAATCCGGCTTGTTCTGGGGCAATTTGGCGAGTAAGGTATCCCTGTAGTCTCGTGTTGAGGATATGAAGCATGACTTTACTTGCGTGTGATATCAAAGAGATGAGCCTAATTATTGCATTTCTTAGTTGAACCTTTTTTGTGCAAGGGGATGAATATTGATTGGGCCCAGTCTTCTGGCCATACACCAGATTCCCACGTCTTACAGCAGATGGTATACAAAAATCCACCCCAGTCTCTCCTAAGTCCTTGAACACCTCGATTGGGATCTCATCCCCTCCAACAGCCTTATTGCTTTTCAGGTGTCGAATGGCCGCTCTTGCTTCATCCCGCAAGATATCTGGCTCCGGGTCACCGATTTGATTAGAGACGCATAGGTGGTCTGTCGTCGAATTATTAATGAAGAGAGATTTGCAATAGTCCTTCCAAACATTCACTATCTCTACAATCTCAGTGACAGTTGAGCCCGTATCATTCTCTATTGCCCATGTCTTCGGCTTAAACTGACGAGTAATTAGTCGCACCTTATCGTGGAGGTCCTTGGTCTGCAGTTTGACGGAGTATCGTTCCAATTCATCGCATATATTTGCCAAAGCCTTGTTGCGATCGCGTCTACAAGCAGCTTATATAAGAGAACCTTTGGCGTTCAGCTCAGCAATACTCGCACCTTTAGCTTTTAGCTCTCTCCGCTCCTCAACTAAATGCCAAGTGTCTGCTGTCATCCAGTGCTGCCGTTTTGCTGATATTCTCTTTGGCTGCGACTCTGTCACTGCGTCTACTATACACCTCTTAGCAGAAACCCACAAAGAATTAGAGTCTTTGTTCCCGATTTCTGATCGCCAAGCAGAATGTTTGTCTTCAATCGATGTGGTGAGCGAATTCCTATCCACTATCTGCATACGCCTAGGTATTTTAGCTACCCTTGCCTTTTGCAGTTTAAGCCTTAGCTTTCCGATGAGTAACTCATGATCAGATAGGCAGATGATGAGGCAGTTAATGTTTACTTGTAATTTAAGAAGCGGCGGTAGCCTAATGGCTAGGGCGTCGGACTTGCGATCATGTGGTTGCCGGTTCGAACCCCACCTATTGCACTACCGACGTGAACCCACTCGTAACACAAGCATTTAGCTTAGCACGAGGGGTTAACAAGAATACTAGTAATGTGTGACCCACATTGCTAGTAAACTTTAAAAAAAAAATTACAATAAATTATGTTTTTATGTACGTTTTAATGTCTTAATAACTTAACAGACTTAAATGTGTTATTAGAGAGTTGCGCCGTTTCTTCTTCCCAGCAATTTGGCAATTCATTGTTTGTTGTTATGTGCCCAGGTTATAGCAATACATAGGTTCACCTCGTATCACATGGGAAATTAATATAACGGCGAAATGTGGTTGTACATTAATTAGTACACCTCTGCTTAACCCTTTGGGGTTTCAGGCATTTCTACAGGATTCTACAACATCCGTCTCTAAGGACCAAATGTATATCGTCAAATGTGGTAGAATATAATAATAATATCACACACACTGATCAGAAAACCGTCGTGAAACAACCCCTACTTTTAAAAGGCGGGCGATGCACTTGTGACTCCTCTGGTGTTGCGGGTGTCCATGGGCGGCGGTTATTGCTTACCATCAGGTGATCCATCAGCTCGTTTGCCCCCTATCCCATAAAAAAAATGGCGCTGGTACGATAGAATAATTATTGCTTTGTAATTCGGACAGGAGATGGCTTAAAAGGTTGCTGTGTTCTTAGTATGCTAGTACGTTAAGACCGACTATAAAAAAATTCAAATTTGCATAAGGTACGATTTGTCTATGTCCATATTTTTGGTATGAAAAGTTAAAGCGGCGGTAGCCTAATGGCTAGGGCGTCGGACTTGCGATCATGTGGTTGCCGGTTCGAAACCCACCCATTGCACTCGTAACAAAAGCATTTTAGCTTAGCACGAGGGTTTAACAGGAATACTAGTAATGTGCGACCCACATTACTAGTAAGCTTTTTTTTTAAAAAAAAAATACGCATTTTACGTGACCGCAAATATATTGTTGCGGCTGCGTTCCTAACAGATGTGTTATGTTAAATATAAAATATGTAAGAAGTATTCATATTCGAACTAATTACTGTACAACTCCATTTTGCATGAATAAGTATATAGAGAGTGTATTTTGCCATCATGTAAAAGAGTTTTCCTTCAAGATTTCTTTGCAATATAACTGGTCCTAAATGGTAGGTACGGCTGGGTACAATTATTGTAGAATGGAGGCAAAACGTATGCTAATACACCCTTTCAAGTTGACGGTATTCATAGAAATAATCAGTGTATTAAGTGCCGATACAGGGCTGTCACCTTTCTTTATCAATCTAGTTATGTTATCAACTAGCTTTCTATAGTTCTATAAGCTATATTAGGATTGAAAATTGATTCCAAAAATAATTTAATCATAAACCAACAGTGATAATATCTTTTTTGTATGGGTCTGTATACATCAACGAGGTCAAGCTGTATCTCGGGATCCGTTCAATTAATTGAGATAAGAGGTTCACCAGTTTTTAAGTTAGAGCAGATAATTTCTGACACTGATAACAAAACTAAAATCTATTCAGTTGTTTTTGCGCCAACCCGTAACAAACAGAAAAGAATTTTAAAAATCACGTTTTTGGATTCGGAGAAGTTTGTATATTTTTATACCCTAATCCACTTTTTTATATTCAATATACCGACAGCATTTTTTACGATTTTATAATAGAGAAGATGTGATTTGCAACTGCAACTTGCATCTCTGTAACTCGCAAGACTATTTCTTTTACAAATTTTATCCGATATATTTCGGAGAGTTTGCATCAGATCTCCGCGATCTTATTCCCCCTTGCCATTGCTACTATCGGACGACGGAAAGCACAAAAAAGCGACTTTGATTCATGGTGGACTTTCCGAAAACCGAACGAAACTAAGTCCATTTTTACCGTACCACCGAAATGTGAAATGCACTTCCGGAGTGGATCTTCTCGAATAGATACAATCTGGGTGTCTTTAAATCACGAGTGAATCGAATTCTTCTAGGCAAGCGAGATCCATTGTAGATCTCAGTGTCGCTTAACATCAGGTGAACTGGCGCTCAAGCATAAACCTATCAACATAAAAAAAATGATAATAATTATAGACCAATAATGTATTTATTTTTGCTTTAGGTCTTTCATCTCAAAGCATACTTCCTCTGCGTTTGAACAAACAAAATGTAACTAACTTAGAGGAACTGCATGTCCATTTAAATTTTTTTTAAGAAAAAACAAATGAAAACATAAATCCTTTGCCATTTGGTCTAGTCATGGTCCAATTTTACAAGCGCCGTCACTTTTTGTGGTTTTCGCCGGCCTAAACGAAAATTATCAAACGTCCCCTCTACACTTTCTCATAAAGAAAAGCTTCACATCGCTCGCCACACATGCCTCACAGGGTTTACACCAAACGATTTGGAGCACAACAATCATAAATGCGCTGGAACGATTTCCTATACGTCGTAGAACGTGTCCGCACAGCCCTGTTCCCTGCAATGGCTTACAGAGCTAATGGGACTCCCGGCGCTCGGATTTGCATGTGAATGGATTCCGGGAAATAAGGAGCTACGGATGTATGGAACAGATGTAAGAAGAGTGTATGGATGAACGTAAGCCAGTTTATAGGTTGAATTTGTTTTCAAGAAGGTATGAAGGTATAGGAAACTTTATTGAGGGATTCTTGTCTACAACAAAATTAAAATTGCTTGACTTTCCATTCTGTAATCTAATCGACGGATTACACAGACAGCGTGCTGATTTAGCCTCCACTTATATTACTTCAGTAACACACCCCTCAACATATGCGTAATGCTATCTGTGTGTGAGTTAGAAAAATCTATTTATTCAAAAACTAAAATGTTCTACACATACCATTTATGCAAAGTAGGCAATTGGGCAACATCACTAGAGCCGGCTGGAGTGTCGTGTCAGTACACTTTCAGATTTCAGTTACTGCTCGTTTCGGGACTTCGAGCGAGCTTATGAGCTCGTCCCATCCTTACGAGCATTTTATACGGAAGATTTTACAGATCCCTGTAGTATGATTTTCTCGAATATTTTGAATATTATAAAATCAGGTACTCCGCCTTAAAGTATATTTTAGACGATACTGTTGCAGTAGCTTTTCGAGTATTTAGTGTTACAGGTTGTAGGATTGATTCCGCATGGAATTAATTAATTACCAACTGTAATTAGTTGTTACCGTTGTAATAAAATAAATAAATAAATGGAGCACATTTTTTTTGGGCAAAATGATTTATTTTTCTATTATGTGTGTTTGTATGTGTAAAAATACCAGTGTGTAGTAGTAGTAGTAAGTAGAAGGGGGTAACGTGTGTTTAAATAAATCAGGTATTTTCTGTATGAACTGATATTTCCTTGTTTTTATTATATTCTGCTACACTTTTTATTGAAATCATGCATACATAATATATATTCATTAAAATTGGTGTCACGCTTATAATCTCCGAAGGGGGGGTAAGCAGAGGCGTACTAATGTACATCCACAGTTCGCTGGTATATTTAGGTCCCATAGCCTAAAGAGAAAAAATTACATATTTGTTTATGCTTTGTTTTTTAATAGAGTATGATATATATTACCGAGATAAATCAATGAGTATCCCACGAAAAGAGTGAGCCCAGTTTTTGTTCAAAAAAGTTAAGTAAGTGTTTTCGTTTTGTTGGAACTTAATTGAGAACAAAAAGGTAAAGAAATAACTTAATTAAGACGTGTAGACGCGTTGCGAATTTTAAGAATACTCATGACTAGCTTATTAATGAAAGAAATAGCTCTTTGTTTCCATTTGTCAAGACCAGAGAGACTTGGAAGGCCAATGTTTTTCGTAAGACATTTCAGTCTAAGAAAGTTTTGAATTTTTTGAAGATATTACATATTATACTAGCTTCTGCCCGCGACTTCGTCCGCGTAGCGTGATGATATATAGCCTATAGCCTTCCTCAATAAATGGGCTATCTAACATTGAAGAATTTTTCAAATCGGACCTGTACTTCCTGAGATTAGCGCGTTCAAGCAAATAAACTAACAAACAAACTCTTCAGCTTTATATATTAGTATAGATTTTACAGACACTCCTTATTTTACAGGACACAGTGTAGTTTACATTAGCACACCTCTACCTAAATATTTGGGGAATATAAGTGTAAATCTTAACTACTTAATACTATAAAAAGGAAGATTTGATTGTTTGTTTGCAATGAATAGGCTCTGAAACTACTGGACCGATTTGAAAAATCTTTCATTAGAATTCTACATTATCCCTGATGAACCTATGTTCATATATATGGCGATAGAATGTGTTAATTTATAGTTTTAGAAATGTTTGTTAAATACCCGTGCGTAGTATTGCCTCATTAGCCGCGTGGTCCTGAGCGCGACTGCTATGCTAGAGGACCTGGGTTCGATTCCCAGGTCAAGCAAAGTGTTATTGGGTTTTTCTTTGAAATTCCCAGTAGCAGATCGGAGTTAGAAATTTTTGCCCGGTTAATTGCAATAGGCTCGCCCCCTATTACATGGGACCTAAACATATCGGCGAACTGTGGGTGTACATTAGTACGCCTCTGCCTAACCCTTCGGGGAATACAGGCGTGGTGGTATGCTATGTTATGTTACTTAATTATCACTCGCTCAAATGGTGAAGGTGATGGTCTCACATCTTAAGATATTTTATCGTGTGAATTGTAAGTATCATCCGCCATGTTTGTGGGCTTTTCCCTCTCATTTTGAGAGACCTGTGCACAGAAAATTCAACCTTATTGATATTTCCAGAACACCTTTTATTACACAGTAATTGCCGCCTTCCAGAACCCAGGATAAACAACCCTGGTCGTAACGTATGTATTAGACGTTCCAACACGCGTGCGGAATGATCTCCTAAGGAATTTATATGAGGACCCTCGCGTGCCGTCTAGAATTTTGTCTGCACAGGGTCAATAGAATTTCTTATGAGTTGTATAATGAAACATGATGTAATGGAAACTTAAGTGCTGTAAGTGAAAAATTCTTAAGCAATTTTGTATTTAGATTTTTAATAGATTGCATTTTAAAAAAAAATTGTTTTAATTGCTCTACACTAGAATTTTCTCCCGCGTTTACACAAATTATCACATACACAAACCCGGAACAACTATATGTAGATCACACAAATAAGACGAAGAAGCCGATTGCTCAGCCCCTGCGCCAAATGTGTCGTGAGCTGTGATAGCCTAAATTGGCATGACATAAGTCGTGTTTAAATCCAAGGCACGCACCTCTGACTGTTAACATTCATGTGCGTATTAATAATTGAATTAATATTTTCACAACATGAAAACATCGTGAGGAAACATGCATGCCTGAGAGATTTTCTTAATGGCTTTAGAAGTCTGCCAACCCGTAAAAGGATGGTGATTTATAGCCTAACCCTTACTGATAATGAGTTTTGATACTTATGCGAATGGCTTTTCGCTTACACAGCAACTTAACTGAATTCTATAAACTTTGAGGGAGCCATGAAACCTTAAATTTAAAAACTATAAAAAAACCGCCTTCAAAAACAAAAAAAAATAATGTTATGTGCAAAACAGTTTCAGAAGTCGGTGCCTTCGATTCGGTCTGATCTTTTGTTATCTCCTCCTACTTCCAAATCTGTTTTGGTCTTCATTTTTCTTGTTTTAAGGCGGTTCTACTTTTTCTTAAGTTAGTTTATTTCAACATTTTTAGTGTCGAGAAGAATATGATGTATCTCGCCGATGTTATCATTTATTCGGTAAATTTGGTGATCAGATCTTCACCAAATTTGATTGGAACCACCTTTCATAAAAGAAAAGAATTATAGAAATGTCTATGATGGGTGAAAAAATCGGTGAACATGAATAAAAAATAAAAACACACCCACAGACGGATATTGAACCTCCTCCATTTTTCTGAAGAATTAAATAATGGCGTTCGTATTATTTGATTATTCAATATATATTATATATATTCAAGTGTCACGGACTGAATTCGTTAGGATGAACAATTTAAGGCTCAGTGCCAGCTTTTTCGACCCTCAACCGTTAATCGGGGACCGCGATGAATACCGAAATAAGGCTTATCCTCGTAATATAACAAATTCAGAGTGTTAACCTTACTGGAAAGTTTACAAAGGGCAAAATTATTCAGATAAATGGTCTTTATTTCTGTTCAAATATCTTTTTATTGGATAGGCCAGGTTCGACCTCTATCTACAACTGAAGTTAAGTGACAATGGCGAACGCTTTCTTGAAACCTTTAACCTATTCATTCGTATATGGCAACGTTTGAAATTACCTTTTTAGTGAAGAGGCACAGGAGTTTTAAATTGATCGACAGACGGCAAGCCTGAATCATTGACTCATTGCGTAGATTATGTCGACAAAAAACACTGACTTCAAATTTTACTCACATAAGAGACTCACATTTAGAGACTCATGTAAGCAAGCCAATTGCCATTAACGGGGCACAAATTCTAACCTCCAAGTTGCTACTGATAATTCATAGAAAAATCCGATAACACTTACTCAACAGGGAATTGAAACCAGGACCTTCAGCGTAGATGTCGCGGTTTTTTTCAAACGCTTACTAGCAATATGAGTCGCACATTACTAGTATTCGTGTTAACACCTCGTGCTAAGCTAAATGCTTGTGTTACGAGTGGGTTCACGTCGATAGTGCAAAGGGTGGTTTGCGAACCGGTAACCACATGATCGCAAGTCCGACGCCCTAGCCATTGAGCTACTGACGCTTCCAGCCTAGTAGTGAGGCAATTTTATTCTCTATCTCTTCGATTGCTATTTCAGTTGTCACGTTTACCCAATCGTCCAGTAATTGGATTGAGTCCTAAACAAACTTACTAAAACTAGGCCACAGTCCACTCTTAAGAGAAAACATCAGAAGTGTAATTGAATTAACATTATTTGTGTTTATTTCAGGTAAGCGAGACTCGTAAAAGTTCACGGTACGAAACTTAGCGAGTTGTGAACTGTCCAGTCAGCTGGCGCGTGGTACAAGTGAAGAGAGCCGGCGATAGCAGGTAGATTCCGTAGATGCAAAAGTAACAGTGGCAATCTGTTATGTTTTTACGCCCAAACTACCCAACCAGTTTTAATGAATATTAGTTTAGAAATAGATTGAATCTTTAAGGAGAACTAAATTGTACGAAAAAATATCTTATTTGTCAACGAAAACCCTACAGACTAGGCTTGTCTTCAGGCAGGCATGAATTATCGGTTTTTATATGAAAAAAAAAACAAAGCAATGGAATACTTTCAAGCAAGTTTCAAAACATTGACATGGCTCGCAATACGCAGATAGCTTCGACATAAAATATGTCAACACTTAATATTTTACTATTTTTTTTATAATTCACGAGAAAAGTAGCTGTAGAGGCGAACAAGAAGTTGCCAAACGCTTTTCGCAATACTAAAAAAGTACCTACCTATAATTATTTTCCATAATTACGTGCTCTTGTCTTTATAGAATTAAAGTAGTTGTAACTGACTGAGCTACGAGCCCCTTATATTCAGGTTTGTATAAAATCTTTAAATAATCGCATATCCTTCTTCCCTTACACCACTCCACAAAGTGCTAATACCTATTCGCTGTAAATGGACCGCAAAACGTAACCGCTTTTAATTAACTAAAGGCCTTCCTAACTCTTCCTTTTTTGTAACTTAAATTTAATATTAAGTATCACATTTTCCTCCATTTTTGTTCTACTGCGCAATTTGCCGAAATTTTAACGGTTTTAATTATATTTTTTAACGGTTCTGAGTACGAATTATTAGGAATTTTGGCCAATTAGGTAAAATTTAATTGAGACTATTTCTTTGTAAAATACGTATGGACTTATCTATCTACATATAAAGCTCCGCTTCAGATATTCTGTTTTTTTTTTAATAGGAACGCTAGTGGTCCAATGTTGCCAACTTAATAATAATGTTACCAAGTTTTCCATAAATTTAGCTACTAAGATTTTAACAATTTAGATGGCAAGATTTTTATGTATTGAGGAGAAAAAAAGCGTTCATAAAAGGCCTTTTGTTAAAAGTAACAAGTGCCTAACCTGATTTTATTTGAAACAAAAGTTTTTGTGGTTTCAGGTCAAGGGTATTATTTTAACATGAACGGTTTTGTTAGTTTTTATAACAGTATTAATTGACGTAATTCTGAAAAATGAAAATTCAGTTTATGAGTTTTAAGTTTAGACGAGTTAATTAAACTCCGAAGCTATGTTTACAGCTTATTCTAACTAAATCCCAAATCTCATTTATTTCCTATATTTTCACAAAAACTTGCTAAAGTTGATTGGAGTCCACACCACACAGAAATAAGCTTTAAAAAAAAAACAAACAAAGCAAAAACATATCACCATAAATAAACCTAATCAACGTAACTGAAAACACGCCATATTGTTCTTTTTTCAATTTGAATAAGTGTTCCAATTCCAACCAGCCAGTTATAATCTTCATAATAACGAGTCTAGTTGCCTTTTCCACGATATAAAAAAGTACTTTTAATTTATTTTCTTCTTGGGACCGTGGAGTTGAGGAAAGAGACGTGAAATTGAAATGTACCTCGCCGCCAGTACTTATTTAATAAGAGGAAGTTTCGAGAAGGGAACATCGCGGCCAATTAGAATTACTCTAAACGTGTATCGAATGTCCAATAGACTTGTTTTACGTTAGTTGGTCGTATAAGATTAAAGACCATTTTCGGGGAAATGAAGTAATTCTAGTTTTTATGGCTTGGTAATAAAATTGCTGTGTATAGAAACCGATTTCCATGAAAAGTTTGGTTTAGTTGTTTGTTTTACTGAATGAGTTGTTGTTGAGTTGCTTCGTCTATAAAAAAAGTTGGAGGTTACCTCATTGTTTCATGAAGTTAATTTAAATGACAACATATTGAAGATATACATTTTTTTTATGTCTTGACATCCTCTCTTGCCAACTTCAATTAAAAAGAAGTACTCAGTTTAACCTCTCCTGTATTAATATTTGCGTACAACTTAAAAAACCTTGGAGACGGATATAGGTTCATTTTTTGGCCTCAAAAAGTCTTTTGGGTTGTGAGAGAACCCGCGAGCAACTACGAGTACATATACCAACTTTTAATACAAAACCCGTGTATTAACAAAAAATCGTTTCCACAACAAAACCAAGTCTGTGATGTGAGCCTAATGGACGAAAGTGCAAAACTTATGATCATCAATTTAAGTCTGTCGCCTGGATTAATGATGGCGTGGGCATGATTGACGCTTTTATAACATACCATCACGTCTCTATTCCCCTAAGGGTTAGACAGAGGTGTACGTATAATGTAGATACACCTACAGTTCACCGGTATGTTTAGGTCCTATTTAATAAGAGGCGAGCCTATTGTCACTTATCGGGCACAAATCTAAAATCCGGCTACTGAGATTTACATAGAAAAACCTAAACAGGAAACGCAACCACGTTGCAGCAGAAGATTCTATTGGGGGCACAGTATTAAAAAAAACTAAAGAATTCGTGATCTTGATATCTCCGAGAGATCTGAAAAGCATCCATAGATTGACCGTTGCAATCATAGCTTAACCCTGCATATAAATTCATCAGCCTTGTTATTACTTTGCCACAAGTCATTAAACCTAAGCTCACAATAAATTATTTCTAAAGACAAGTATTCAGTAAACCCTTTCACGTCCTTTCACTTTACAACTCTTACGACTCAATCTGGAGCCTTAAATATCCATTAAAACTGAATACATATTTACATCTAAATGACTGCTATTGTACTGGGAATAATTTAAATAGCATCTTAGTCTGAATTAGGTACAATTGAACGAGATAACACCTAAATGTTCATATAATGTGAAAGTTAAAAGGGTAAAACCCGTTTTAGATGTAAAATTATGGGCTGAGTTAAATCCCAAGACGCTTTTACGCAGACAATGTCTGTTGTTAATTATTATGTTTTTATTTTCCTTTATATTATATCGCGAGATATTATGGATGTCACATAATTTACGAACAATGGTCCTAAAAGGTTTTTTAACAACCAAATAGAAATTAAATACTAAAACAGAACTGAACATAATAACAAAAGACATACACAAAGTTTCTGACAAATCTCGCCTCTATTACAATTAAAGGTTTAAACATATAAGTAGGTAGGTATCACACGATAATTTAAAAGTAACGATGCGGAATCTAAAACTTACCTGGCTACAAATAAAGTTTATAATCGTGAAAAGGCAGTAAAAGCAGCAGAGATAAATAAAAAATAATACAATATTTCCTCTAAGAGGCGATATATGTGTTTGTAAAGTACAACCCTGTTGGGCTACCGCCCGCGGCTTGTACAATTTCATTGGAGACGAACGTAGTAGTGGGATTTATACTTGCACGTGTAAGGAGCTCGCAAGGCATTTTATATAGAGTATACTTTGTCTGTGTACCACTTCCTCGTGGTCCGATTTTATCCTGGTCCTTTTGTTCGATCAAGCTGACTTTTTGGTCCTTACGTCCTTTTCATTTTTTGTTCTACTTATGCTGTTGTCGTTTTCTTTTATTTATTTTTCAATTTTTTTTATTCAGCGGAGGCCTTCCTGCTCTTATTCCTAATTCGATAAAATCGGGAATTGGATCACTACTCCAAAAATCAACTTTCATGTCAAAATATAGCCACCTAAATAAATAAAACATAGTTACCTAAGTATCCACGAGCTATATGTTCCAAATATCTGGAAATGCAGACACGATTCCACCCATTCGAAATTGCAAACTTCATTTTACATATTTACGTCCGACAATATTCTCTACATTGAATACGGTCTGGGTAAGTTCTGATTCTATCAAAATCAGAATTTACCTGCAAAATTAACTCGATGAAGCCGTCAGACTGTATCGAAATCAGACAGTAATACCATTCAGGAATCTAGCCTAGTTCTCTATAATTGAATTTTAGTATTTATGTCATTTCTTGCTGGACTGATTCAATGGGCCATTGAAAATTATAGAGCACAATTATATAGGAACGTTTCTCACATATTAAGTGTTGCTAGTGCTCTTAATAGACATACTTAGGATTTTGATCAAATCTAGGATTTAAGGCTGAGTGCATACGGTAAAGTTTATCGTCAAGCCAAAGTTTGTCGGTATGAGGGCTATTTGAAGATTTTATTTGATGACACTTTAAGCCTTACCACTTTTTGTAACTTTTCAAAGAAATCTCACTATTATAGTGGTATATTTATAACTTTACTTTGTCTTCTGGACATTCCATAAGCAATTAAGCATGACATAAAAAAATGATTAGAAACAAAATCGAAGTTTATCGTTTTATTTCGTACCATAGGTACTTTAAAAAGAAAAAGTTGTTGCACAGTTCTAAAAAATATTACGGAAAGGAGCCGGCCACCTGCAACTGGAGAAAAACATAATTGTATAATAAATAAGCTTATATCTACTGTCATATTGGCTACAAACCTGTTTTGCCAATTAATTACTTGTAACGTCTTGTTCTCACCATAAGCGAACGACAAAAAATACACGTACAATATTACTGCGCTTTTAAATCGTAAGTACCTACTTCGTACTTCACTTCTATCATGCTTTTCAATCGCACAATCGCAAGTCCACGCTATTCCTTAAGGTAATAGGGTTGACAAATATGGCAACTAATAGCATTTGACGCCGTTCAACATGGGTATCTCGATTCGAACTTTTTATAGAAATAATTTGATACCAACAATCTCGTTTGTCCGATTCAGGATACCGGTGTTGACGTCATTAATTGGTCTTATGTACTTTTATGTAGGTGATCATGAAATTCATTGACTCAGGATAAGAAAACCAATCATGGATGTATGATGAAATGTGGTCGACGGAATCTTAATTGAAATAGCAGTTTGATAACTCCATAATGAAGTGTTATTGCGTACTTACGAGTCCGGCGAACTGAATTTCGAATACTAACGTAATACCAAAATAAATCCTAATTCTAACACAATATATTCAAAGTGTGTTTTATTTGGATTCCCATACCGTTAATCTAAATTCCTGCTTAACCATTCCGTCCGAAATACTTCACTGGAAATAATTGTAAGCGAATGCAATTCTTGATAACTTTACCACGTTTGGAACGATTTTCTGGTCGTTTATTTCCAGTGAAGTAGTAGTAGATGAAACGGCAGGAACCAATCCGAATAATAACACAATTTGATAAAATATTGTTTGGATTTCGAATTATTTTGGTATAACGTTTTTGTGGGCAATTCTAACCCCACCGGACCCTTAATGAGCAAATCGTAAGGAAATTTATTTATCTTCTATACTAATAATAAAGCTGAAGAGTTTGTTTGTTGGTTTGTTTGCTTGAACGCGCTAATCTCAGGAACTACTGGTCCGATTTGAAAAATTCTTTCAGTGTTAGATAGCCCATTTATAGAGGAAGGCTTAGGCTATATATCATCACGCTAAGACTAAGTAACTATTCCACGCGGACGAAGTCGCGGGCGGAAGCTAGTATATAAATAAATTTATTTATACCTTAAAATTTTATGGCTATTACACATAACTAGAAGTTCATAGGAAATAGGAAGCGAAGGGCGAAGTCATGCAATGAGTTCTTTAGCATCCTAGATTATGGTCGAGTCATACAATGACTGATGCATGCATGCCGTCTCCTAGGACTGGTTTACTCAAAGCAGCTGTGACTCTTTCTTTAAATAGCCATTGCCTTGCAATGTAATCACATATTTGCTGCTACTATATCTGGACTTTAAAATAAACCATAATTATTTAAATTTGTTTCGATGGTTCTTGTATTGGGTTTGTCAATGCGCTGCTAATTGGTATTGCTGGATTCTATAGACTAAGATTGCCGCTTTCCACCAGGCAGCTCGTATGAAAGAAAAGAAAGAAAAAAACATTTATTTAGTATAAAAAAAACAACACACACAAAAGCAATTTAAAAATAATTATAAAAAGGAAATGTTAGTTGCAATAAAATAAAATGATGAGAAAATAAATCTCATGCAATTCTTACTACTAGTAAGAAATTATTTCTTACTATTAGTAAATTAATTATGTCTACTAGCAAGTGACTAGTCTGTGTACCCAAAATTTTTAAACATAAAACACAGTGTGTTTCATTAAAAGTTTTATTAACAATTTAATAAAACATCTTAGAAGCCTAACTTAGTTTATTCAAGCTACCAAAATTAAATGAGACAAAAACATGTCCTACAAGTAAGCTTCGGGGTACAGACTAGGTCTTAAGGGATCTTTTTGTGCTTAATTGAGGCTAACTGTAAACTCAGTCGGATCCAAGGCAATTTAGACGAATAATTTAATATTTAGCCATAAAATTCTCAGATCTATAACGAAGGTAAATTGTAATATAAAAATAATTTAGAACTACCTTTTGTAGTCATAAAGTCGTGAGCGGGATTCCTACGCTAGAACTTCGGAGTTCAATTCCGAGGTTGAGCAAAGTGCTATTGGGTTTTTATAACAAACTCCCAGTATTATAGGCTCATCCCTATTATATGGGGCCCAAACATACCGGCGAACTGTGGGGGTAGTACAAGACTGGCAAATCTTTCGGGGACAAAATCTTACAGGCGAGACGATATATTACGTAAGTACTAAAGTGCGTAGCCGACGATACGTGACGCATCTTCCATCTGTTGTGCCTTAAACCTCATCCAGTCCTCTGGTAAAAATTCCAAGCCTGGAATTAAGATTTTCTTGAGCAACTTGCTCGAAATAAGAATTGAATTGGCGTTCCGCAATTGGTAAAACATTAAACCAGGGGCCGAAGTCTATTATTTCAGTTGGTTACAATGGTTGTCCTTTGGTTATAAAAATAAACTTAAAAACTGACAGATTTTGAAGGTGAATCTGTCAAAATTCAACAATTTTGACGATTTGTGACGATTCTAACACAATAAAATAGTAGAATTGGGACCCAGTTTGAGCAAATAAATCATCGTGAACTCAAAATACCTATAAAATTAAAGATCATCACACCATTGTGCATGATTTTGTTGGTGGCAACACTGTGAATATTTAACCGAGGTCTCTCGGGCCCTGGCCGTGCCCTCGCTCATACATCGGCAGGCCTTCCAGTGGTAAACTATAGCTAAGATGTTTGGAGCTATAAGCTTGGAACCAATACTTTGCTTTTTACTTTTATATTTTGATCGTATCTGATTCAGTTCTAGAAATACTTTTGAATTGCGTTTTTGGGTGAAAAGAAACACCAATAAATTTGAATTGATTACATTCCTTTACTGATTTGTACTAGTTTTTATTTTTACTATCCCAAACAATAATAACCAAGCCATGTTTTTTATTAAGTAAATATGAATACAAACAAGAAAACAGTAAAGTATTAGGTACATTATTACGAAGCATAATTTGACTAGCAATACATCAGCAGTGTTGCAACATCGCACGGCTTGTCACAGCATTCCTCGACAATACCTTCTCGCTTACTTCTGTTGACGTCCAAAGTTCTTTGGCTATCGATCCATGGCCAACTATGTCGTGCCATCACCCCGTACATTTTAGCCTTTTTCAACAACAGTTGGTCTTTACCACAAACTCTGGCCACAGCCTCGGACAAAATTCTCCCACAATATGTTCTAGAGTCTTTAGAATTTGAGAGCACGCACTCAATAAGGGCGAGTATAACGAATATACTTAATATCTTCATGGTGTGCATGGTGGAGAGTGAATGTGTGGAGATCGAAGTAGCTGACGTTTTTATAGCGGGGAAAGGTCATGAATATTCAATGTTATTCTGCACCAGGTTATGTTAATGAGATGTCATTTTACACCTACCTCAATTTGACGTCATATAAGTTCTTTCAGTTCAGTGGACTCGCTGAAACATGTTGAGACTTAAAGGCAGTAAATATAGCTAGAATGGATGATTTCTAACTGCATCACAAATTCAAATTCAAATTCAAATAATTTATTTGCAATAAATAGGGTACAAAGAATGGTGTTATATGAAAATACAATATTAGGTCAAGCCCATTTAGCCATTAAAGATAGCATGCAAATTTTACTTAAAAACTAGTAGAATTCTTACTGAATATTTAAATAGATAATTATGCTTAAACCGATTTTCAAAAATGCAAAAACACAGTATACATTCAGGCAACGAGGTAATGCTTGCAATGTCATAATACTACTCAGAATAATTTAAAAACTCTTTGATGGAGTAAAATCTGTTATTTAATAACCAATTGCTTAAAGCTGCTATAAACCTATTTATCGGTAGTTCTTTAAAACGTGTAGGAATTTTATTGTAGATACATATGCACATTACATAGCAGTTTTTTTGCAACCGACTAGTTTTAGGTATCAAACTCAGTACTAATCTGTTTGGGTTTCTGATATTCGTCCTCTGAGTAACATCTTTTGCGTGTTTGAATAAGCTAAGGCGCTGTTTAACGAATTTACCTACCTCTAAAATGTATAGACAAGGTAAGGGGAGTATTTTTAAAGTTTTAAAGTATGGGTAACAGGACACATCCGGAGCAATATCGCATATGGACCTAATGCACCGTTTTTGAGCAATAAAAGCTTTATTTATATTAGTTCCATTACCCCAAATTAGTAACCCATAACGAAGCACGGATTCCACATATGCAAAGTAGGCCGTACGTGCAGTATTTCTATTCGCCACTTTTACAAGTTTATAAAGAGCAAATGAAAATCCGCTTATTTTATTACTTACTTTCTCTATGTGTTCATTCCAATTTAATTTACTATTTAAGTTTAGTCCGAGAAATGTTACATTAGTTGCATTTGATAGACTTTGTCCATCGTAGTTTATATTTAAATTTTGATTTTTTAGATTATTAAAATTTATAAAATTTGTCTTTGATAGATTAATTTGTAAATTATTATTATTTATCCAGTTTATAATTAGTTTCAAAGTATTATTAATGTCAGTTTCATGTTGCGATAATGTCATTTGTTTATTAGAAGTTACTATGATCGATATATCATCAGCAAATAATATTGTCTTATGGTGTGTAACATCAGGCAAGTCATTTATGTAAAGTAGAAATAGCAGCGGACCTAGCACGCTACCTTGGGGTACTCCAAATTCATTACGCTGATAATCTGACCTATGAATTTGGATATGATAACACACATATGATAACGTGAAAAATACACAAGTGTAAGGAAATATTGATAAAAAAATATCATCACATATCTTACAGTGATCAACGGCATATCTTTGAGTGTACCACAAGCCTATGTTTTGTTAAAGCCACATTTTACATAATTGATGTCTGACTGAGAGAAATGGCTCAAAGTCAAAGGTCATGCGGGACATTTTAATCACATTATAGTACATATTTGATGAGCTAAACCATGGTGGACTGGGGTTATTCATAAGGAGTTTTTAGTGGCATGGTTTGGATAACATGTTCAGTTAGCACACGAATTTCCCGCAGGTACTTATAATAACGAAACCCTAAAGCCATTTTGAGACAAGTAAGCATATTTTTTTCAAGAAATTAGTTATACCAATTAAACGCAAAACTACGTACCCACAACGACTACGTTATCGGCGCACACACGCCCACAATAACAATATGTGCAAGTAGGTGTCAGTTTTCCATAAAAATTTGCACATATTAAAAACCACTATAATCGATTCAGTAGTCGATTCTGAATAAACAACTTTTAGGACTAGCGCTTATTAAGTTACAGGTTGTTTATCTATACTTTCTATCTATACTAATATATAAAGCTGAAGAGTTTGTTTGTTTACTTGAACGCGCTAATCTCAGGAACTACTGGTCCGATTTGAAAAATTCATTCAGTGTTAGATAGCCCATTTATTGAGGAAGGCTATATCATCACGCTAAGACTAAGTAACTATTCCACGCGGACGAAGTTGCGGGCTGAAGCTAGTAACACATATTACTGGTTGTATATTATACATATTACAAGGCTTACCTACTTGATGTCTTTAATAACTTCTAGACATAGTTGTTACTGTACTGTGCATAAAAAATATTTTATACCTGTTTTTGAAGGCGGTTTTACATTTTCATGAAAGTTATTTTATTTCAACATTTTGAGTGGCGCGTAGAATTTAATTTATGATTATTTTTATTGATTGATGTTCTAGTTTACTGAGTCGGTATGTTTTATTGTCATTTTCTTCCGAGTTTGTGTTATTCCTTTCCGAGATCAGATCTTCACAAAATTAGAACAGGAACACGGTTTAGGAGTATACTAAAGTATCCAATAAAAAAAACCGTTTATAAATGGCAGAATAATTCTGTAACAAATATAAAAATAAATTAAAAGCACCTACTTTTTGAAGTCTTTTTTTTATAGCAAACGAGCAGACGGATCACCTGAAGGTAAGCGATAGCCGCCGCCCATGGACACCCGCAACACCAGAGGAGTCGCATGTGCGTTGCCCGCCTTTTAAAACGGTTTGGGCCTCCGGTAACCTCACTCACTCGGCAAAACACAACGTTAGCGTTGTTTCACGCTAAAGTTGTTTAAAAGTAGCCTTGTCGGCATTGTCGTTCAGATTGGCTTATCCTGTCCTATTCATCCCTCAGAGGTTTATAATTTACATGTTAACACTCTTGTACAGTAAACAAAGTTAATTAACAGTCAGAAATTACGTTTGTAATTACTGAGTGGTAATTAAACCACGCTCTGTTACCATACCTAATGGAGTGTTTTCAATGGAAATTACTGTGCGTAAGGATTTAGGTTATATCCAAACTTCGGCTGGTATGAAAACAATTTTGGGATAGTAATATTATTGATTCTTTTATTATTACTTACCTATTATTATGGTCTGATTTTTTCATTGGAATTAATTTTTATTTTAGCAAAAGTGCAGTGATCTGACCATTAGAATCTCTAGAGTTTCAATCTAAGGCAAGCACTTCTAAGCGCAATTCAAAAATACTTTTTGAAGTGCACATTGCGCCTGGCTGAGAGATTTTCTGGACGGCGTGTGAAGTCTGCCAACCCGCATTAGACTAGTGTGGTGGAACATGGCCTAATCCCTCTCATTATGAGCGGAAACCCGTGCCCAGCAGTGGGACATATAATGGGTTTATTATGATGACTTTATTTTTATTAATGTTGAGACTGATAATAATTGATATAATTGCTGCTAATTGCCTCATTAGTCTAGTGGTGTAAACGCAACTGCTACTCTAGAGATCCTGGTTTCGATTCCTAACTCAAGCAGTAGGTATTATTGTTGTTCTGTATTTTTTTCAACTATAGTTCGGAGATTGGAATTTGTGTCCGGTTAATGGCAATAGGCCATCCATAGAACCGAAGCAGACCGTGTAGGTACAATCGACAATCTTGGCGGTGAACCACCCCTATGGCTAAAATCGCTTGCACTGAGCGAGTTGCCCTTTATATTTCTATTAAATCGTATGAAATGTGGGTGTGGCCGACATATCGAGAGTCGAAAGTCAAAGCATTTTGTTAGAAAAGTGGCCAACCGCCAAGTTTCGCGACTGTACATTAAATACGCCTCTGAATAAAAATTAAAACACTTTACAGAAACAATTAGCGGTATCTCGAAAAATATAAGAAAATCTTAAAACGATTTACTGACAACGTAATTAGTTATTCAGAGGGAAGCGTAATAGAAAAAATCCTTAAATAAGGAAGAGAGCACCTTACATTTTTTAAAGATACATTTTACCAAGATTACAGGAGATGAAACGGCCATAGATTTAAAAGAAAATGAGACGCCTGGGGATGCCATGACGTCGAGTAAAAGGAAGGGACTGGAATAAAGTACCAGCGGAGGTATTTTCTGAACCGCTTCGACATGGCAACCTTCAAGAAGCGAACCTATTCTTTTCTCAAAGGCCGGCAACGCACCTGTGACCCGTCTGGTGTTGTGGGTGTCAATGGGTAGCGGGGATCACTTACCATCAAGTGACCCGCTTGCTCGCTTGCCTCCCTCTTCTATAAAAAAATGGTTTATTACGTCTCTGCATTGAAATATTTCTCTATTTTCTGTTTTGGGATGAAAAATGAGTGACGTCATGCATTTAATTGTTCATTTCGATGATAACATACCATCACGCCTGTATTCTCCGAAGAGTTAGGCAGACGTGTCCTAATGTATGTTCACCGGTTTGTTTAGGTCCCATGGAAGGAGGCGAACCTATTGCCATTAACCGGAGAATTTCATAGCCAAACTCAATAACATTATGATTTCTGACACTTACGCGAATATAAGACATTGAAATAAAACTACCTTTTACTCGGGAATTAAATAATGTCAATATAACGCGATAAAATCCTTAAAATGTAGTTTCATTTCAATGCTCAATAACAGATGAGGGGAGAACCCTCACCCGCATAATATGCGTCTTGAACGCCAAGAAGATTCGCAAGAGTTCTGTTGAATTTATATAAAAAAAAATACATTAGATTTTTAAGTATTAACTATAAGGTAGATTAAATTATAATATGTCGGTATACAAAATTAAACCATTCAATATCTTTCCAAATGAAGCGGTCTTAAACAGAAATTATACAAAGGTAAATACTTTTTCTTATAAGATAGGGGAGCAAACGAGCAGACGGATCACGTGATGGTAAGCGATAACTGCCGCCCATGGACACCCTCAACACCAGAGGAGTCACAAGTACGTTGCCCGCCTTTTATAAGGGTTTGGGCCTCCGGTAACCTCACTCATTCGCGAAACGCGTTTCATCGCAAGTGTTGTTATATATATTTATAACTTTACAAGCCTGTCATAACGATGCTAATAACTATATATTCATTATCTTCCGAGCCTTTTCCGACTATTTTTGGGGTTAGCTACCAGTCTACCCAGATGGGGCTGAATATCAGTATTTTACACGAAGCTACTGCCATCAGCCATCAGACCTCCGCAACCCAATTTCTGGGCAATACCGATATTCGGAGGATAGACTTGTTGTCAGGCGTTGTTAGGCTTCTGACTACCACTAACAATTGTCAAAGATGTTCGTATGACAACCGGGATCGACGGCTTTACGTGCTCTCTGAGGCACGGAGGGGTCTCGGTGTGTTAAGAATGGACACCCATCCACACACTGACCCCGGCGAGCGCAGCTTCAGCTAGTAATTACTTAGCCACGAGCCCCTCGCTAATATAACTCAATACTATTTTATATTTATTCGGATTCATGAACTCTGTATGATTTACACGTAAAATATAAAAGACATAAATCCGAGCTGTCATATGAATTATATATTATGAATGTAAAGGCTGAAACATACATAACAACTTTTATACAACTACTAGCTTCTGCCCGCAGCTTCGCTCACGTGAGTATCAGGAGTAAAAATGGAAAAACCAACATTGATGATCTCTTCTTTGTATGGGCCTCAATACATCAGGGAGGTCAAGCTGTATCTCAGGATTCGTTTAATTAATTGAGATAAGAAGTTCACCAGTTTTTAAGTTGGAGCATATACTTTCTAACAGTGATAATAAAATCAAATCTATTCAGTAGTTAGTTAGTAGTAGCTCCAACCCGTAACAAACAGACAAGAATTTTATAAATAAAATTTTCGGATTCGGAGACGTTTATATACCATGACCCACGTGTTTTTTTTAAATATCTTCAATGTACAGACACAGCTTTTTTACAATTTTATAATAGTAGAGATTAAGATTATAATACGAAACAAGAGTACATAGTTATACCAACAACTTATTTACATGGTAGATATATTTACTTAGATGTGTGTGGATTGCCTTGTGATATGTCCATTGGACTGGTCAAAGCTCTTGAGTTCACATCCAAGGCATGCCTCCGACTTTTCAAAGTCATGTGCATATTAAAAGTTAATTATCACGGTGAAGGAAAACATCGGGAGGAATCCTGCTTGAGAGATTTTCCTGACGGCGCGGCGAGTGAAATCTGTCAATTCGTCCGGCAATGTGCTCGCTTAATGGCAATAGACTACTGTGGGTGTACATTAGTACAACTTTGCCTAATCCTACGGGGAATATAAGAGTTCTGAACACGCATTCTGTGTACAACAGCTTTAATTCTTGTCGTGTTACATATTCGGATATGTACACACATAAAGAACACACGAATTTATTGTAGGTCCTATATTTGAATACAAACTTTTTACGAAGAAAACCTTTGTTGTATTGAATTATTTAAAAAATTGAGCTTATATTCACTCCATGTGTTGTATGTTATATCGAACTTCATTACTCGTGTGATAATCAACCTAGTAACACGCATATTAGTGCGAAAAGTCTTGGATTCGAACTCGAATAGGCTATCACTACTGCTACTGATACCTTAAGAATGAGTGTTATCCCGTAACAATCAATTCCTATTCATACATTTTGCAACAGAATTAATCAAGCTTAAGGTACAAGCACTAAAAAGCGACTGTTCAAGTAAAATAATTAAAACACAATTTACAACGCGCCATATCTAGCAAAGCTGTACTCTTGTAGTTTTAGCTCAAGGTGCTCGCCCGCTGCGATTTAGACTCCTTTATTTATGTAATGGCAGGTTTTTGTGCCTCCCACCCTATATACGGACGGTAGCGCGTATAGTGCAAATTAATTAGCCCTGCAGTGTAATGTTTGATTTATTGTTGCATACAATTAAAGTTAATAAGTTCGTTTTAATTAATGTGCACAACTTCGTAAATGGTAGCACCTGTGCGTTTGCCTCGGTTTTAATAAGGGCTTCTTCACACGTACACGAAACAAAATTGTTTGGTTTACATACTACTAGCGACCCTAGCGGATGCTACAGGCAACCGGTGTTGTCTAATTCAATGTGTGCGTATCTACGTACAGTGCGTATTATGCACACGCTCAAGCGAGGATTGATAAAACGACTTGCACACAACTATAACCAAACCAGAAATTAATCTCATACATAAAAGGAATATGATGCAGTATTTTAGCTGGCAGAATAATAGCTTCCGTAGCGTTACGGTGAGGTGACTGGAATCGAAGCACAAGCGGCGTGTCGTGAGTTCAAATCGCGGTAGAGGAAATTATTTTTGTCATTATGTCATACTTTTTATATTTTAAAAAAGTAAATTGTGTAAACTCTTTTGGTTTAATTGACTTGTTTTTATTTATGTTGTATTGATTTGTTTGTTATTGAAATAAAACAACAAAAATGGTATATTAAAACATTTAATTAACTAAATAACGGATCGATTAATATACACAATAGAAAAACAATTTTATCGAGCCTCGAGGCAGTTATTATTTATTTATTTATTATTACACCCACTACTCGTATCGTTACAGGATAACCTCCACTACAATAATGGTTGAAAAATCAACTTTAATGAAACGGTGACTATTTTATCAGTTATGAATACAAAGTTTTGTTTGATGGGTAAGTATGAGCGTAATATTTTGTTAGAGGTGATCAATTTAATCAAAAATAAAGACGTCAAGTAAGTAAATAAAAATTTACAAGTTAACTTTTCACATCATAATAAGACAAAGTTATTTTTGTTGGATAAGGATGGACGTAATATATTTTGTCAAAGTATTGAGTATAGGTATATCAATTTAATCATAGTAAAATAAAATGTGAAGTGAATCAACATGTTAGAGGAAGAAATTATGGCAATTTCTAACCTCAGGAACAATAACATCACTCACATTACAAAATGGCTACATATTAACTAAAGACTTTCATTATTTATGATACAATGAAAAGTGATCACACTGTTTTAAACGACGTCGTTTAAAACAGTGTGATCACTTTTAAAATATAGTGTGAAAAATATAACACGTCATCATCATCATCATCATATCAGCCTATTGCCGTCCACTGCTGAACGGTATAACACGTCATGGCAATTATTAATGTGTCGGCAAACCATCGTTATCAATTACCTCTTGTAACCTTCTAGGCATGCTGGCTACCATACTAGCGCATATATTGCTACCCCGTAGCGACTCCCAAGTGGATGTAACTAGGTCATCTAAATTAGATTTTGATCTTGTATTCGATGCGTCCCAGTTTAGCACCATGTGACCCCATAGGTTTTCTATGGGGTTTAAATCTGGACTTTTAGCAGGCCAGTCAATAATAGTCATGTTTTCTTGGTTGTCAAATCTTCTGTGCTGGTTTGCTGCATCGTAAACCAGCTGTACGCAAGTGGTTTCGCACGGTTTGTAAGCACACATTATGAGCTGTTGCGGTTATTCGGGTGGGGAGGAATGGGTCCACTCTGTGCCTAGATATGATGTCCCGGAGTCATTTGAAAAAATCGCCGATGGTTTTGGCCCACGTCGGCGATGGTCTACGTCACCGGAATCTGCAAATCGTCGAACCCATAACTGCACGGTTCTTCTCTGTAATAAAAAAGAAATGCTCAGAAACCAGTAAGTATATAAATGCTGATATGTGTAAATAAATATTAATCATAATTTAACATGTCATATTAATATAATTATAATACTCAAAACATTGATTCCAATGATATACCTATTATTTGTATCATCATTAGTAAACATAATTAATATTAGTTACTTAATTCGATTAATTGAATCTTGGCTCAAATCCTATGCCATAAATTTAATTTATTTATATATTGTGTTAAGTCAGTATTACTTATATATTACACTTTCCTAAATGAATTAATTATTATGTGTTTTAATATACTATATTAATTAATAATATAATTAATTATATTATATTATATATACATATTATAATCAACCCATTATATGTCCCACTGCTGGGCACGGGTCTCCTCTCACAATGAGAAGGATTAGGCTATATATACATATTATTATATATATTATATTATTAATTAATAATATAATATATAATTTAACATTTACAGGCAAGAAGAGCATAGGTTCATAATGAAAATGTCCATAAATGTTACTCACCGATATCATTAATCGCCTCGCTATTTCACTGATATAAATGTTTTGCTCGTGTAATACAACAATTTCGGCCTTCTTAAACATCGTCTAGTATTCTATTATCTGTGACATCGTTAAATGTTGCATGATGAAGCAATAAAAAATAGGATAACACCGCACACAAATTATTACAGGAGTTGTAAGAAGCAATCTATGCTTAAACGAAGATCGTAATTGTTAATGCAAATAGACGACAAATGACGACGTTCAATTTTTATAAAATAAAAAATAATTGAAAAATTGTGGGTAGCTTTGTCTACTAAGGACACAAAATAAAATGCTTAGTTAGTTTCGATGGCATATCTCAAACGTTGCAAAACTTCGATTGTCTTATGAACTGGATTAGTAACTTGTAAAAAATTTAAATAATATTATAAAAAGAATATAATTCGCAAGTGTGGTTTGATCATACAGCATTCGACTTACCAGTCAGAGACATTAGCAACGGTGCTAAAGCTGCTCTGGTAATATTGTTTGAAATAGTGCTATGGATTCAACCACACCAATTAGTAATAAGGACTATTATAGCGTGTCAGCCATGCCTAAGTATTGATGTAGGTGTGTGTGTAGTAGAACTCGCTCGCTTGGACGTTAGTATGCGTACTGATTTACATCGTCTTATTAGTTTACGCACACAATAACAACGGCAGTTATCCATGTGTTGATGTAAACTAATTAGGTGGTTTAACTGTACTACAAGCACACCACGTACCACAACCACACCAAGTACCCGGGCGTATATTTCGTATTGAAAATGAATAGGACTATTCACACGTGCCACATTTTGCAGTCCTTATCGACTGTGTGTGTGATACCGACCACATCGCAACCACCAGCGACACCGCGAACTAGCATCTACATTTTGTAGGAACCACAACGCAACTGCAAAAAGCTGCAGCGACGCTTTTCACACGTAACCACTGCTTTACCACCTTTTGTCGCGTCGTTGTGGTGTGGTTGTGGTACGTGTGAATGAAGCCTAAGATGTAAGTTTTCCAGTGTATTTGTGTGTATATTGCAGCTATAGACTTGCGACTATTCTGGTGTTGCGGGTGTCCCTGGGCGGCGGTAATCGCTTACCATCAGGTGATCCGTCTGCTTGTTTGCCGCTCTATGCCATAAAAAATGGGTTGGTTTTATTCCCAGGTCGAGGAGTGTTATTGTTTTTTTTTAATTCAGCAGCTCGGAAACTTGGATTTGTCCCCTGTTAGAGGCAAAAGGCTCTCACCTAAACATACCGACGAACTGAGGGTTTACATTAGTACGTCTCTGCCTAACCATTCTGGGATACCAGGCGTGTTGGTATGTTAGGTAAAAAAAAATACTTTTGTAATTAACAGAGTTTCAACTACGTTATAACTCAACACTTCACCGCTCGAATGTTACAACCCTCCAACGGCTCTTAGCCAAGTGTTAACCCTTAAAACTTCGCTAAGAGCAGATTGTATCGTCACAGGGTCTCTAGGGCCCGCCACATGTTTCTGGCCAATCTTATAGTCAGTTTGAGCAGTAAATAAACGGAATTTACGAAGGGTTTTCAGCAAAATAAATAGGAATATTGCATGGCTCTCGTAGGAGAGCACAGGAAGATAGTAGTATCTTCCTGTTATTAATATCGGTTATAGGCATGAATATCCTGGGCCATGCATGCCTGAAGAGTTTGTTTGTTTGTTTGTTTACTTGAACGCGCTAATCTCAGGAACTACTGGTCCGATTTGAAAATTCTTTCAGTGTTAGATAGCCCATTTATTGAGGAAGGCTATAGGCTATATATATCATCACGCTACGCGGACGAATTCGCGGGGAGAAGCTAGTCGCTAAAATGTATTTTAGTTACCTATCTAAAACTAGCAGTTTCCCGCGGTTTCACTTGCAAGTTGAAATGACGTTACTTGCAACTAGATTATCAATATAGCCAATATTACTCCGGAATAATGTAGCTTTCCAAAAATGAAAGAATTTTCAAAATCGGTTAAGTATTTTTTGAGTTTATTCATTACAAACAATCGTCTTTCCTCTTCATAATAATACACTTTCATCATACCATCACACCTGTATTCCCCGAAGGGTTAGGCAGAGGTGTCATGTACACTTACAGTTCACCGGTATGTTTAAGTCTCATGTATTAGGGGGCGAGCCTATTGTCATTCACCGAGCACAAATCCCAAACTCCGAGCTGCTACTGAAAATTTCATAGAAAAATCGAACCCAAGACCTCTCGCGTAGCAGTCACACCCATAACCACTAGGCTAAGGAAGCGTTACAATATATTATTACTATACATATATACATAATAGATAACTTAATAATAAATAACTTAAGTACTTAAACGAATGTATGAATAAAATACCACACGTGGGAGAGCCATGCTTCGGCACGAATGGGCCGACTCGACCAGAATGATACCACGGCCTCACAGAAAACCGGCGTGAAGCAACGCTTGCGTTATGTTTCGCCGAGTGAGTGAGGTTACCGGAGGCCCAAACCCTTTTAAAAGGTGGGCAACACACTTGTTACTCCTCCGGTGCTGCGGGTGTCCATGGGCGGCGGTTATCGCTTACCGTCAGGTGATCCGCCTGCTCGTTTGCTCCCCTATCCCAGAAAAAAGAACATATAAATGGCTGAATAACATCGAAAATGGCTTAGAAAAGTGGCATGGCACTTTCCCCACACGACATAATCCCCAAACATATCTATTTACACCAAAAGCGAGTCCACATATTTACCGTTCACTAAAGCATATTTACTTATGTGCCGTCGTACGTATGTAACTTATAGAAAATACGCTTTATTCTGTGGAACTCCTCATAGAATCCCGGGGGAGTTGACGGACGCGATAAGTGGTATTTATCTGGTAGCTAAGTGTAAGGAGATGAGACGGTAGGGATGACTACAGAAGATTATTAAACTATACTAGTGGTCGCCCGGTGTTCGAAATTCGATTCGACCATAAAATACTCCATGCTTTCAACCTTCATACGTTAACCATAAACAAAAGGTGTGTGTCAGTGTGACAAACGTGTGTCAAACGCATGGTAGTGTGGGTACTGTTTTTTATAAATATAATGTACTAGCTTCTGACCGCGGCTTCGCCCCCGTGGAATAAAAAGTATCGGGAACGGGATAAAAAGTATCCTATGTCCGTTTCCTGGTTCTAAGCTACCTCTCTACCAATTTTCAACCAAATCGGTTCAGCCATTCTTGAGTTATAGTAACTAGATGATAATAATACATATTTATATGAAAATATAATCTTAATACCCGCAAAAATGTTCGCTGTGGACGACATTGTGGAGTTCTAAGTAGTTGGGGGTTACTAATTAAGGTCGTCACTTATATAAATTAATAGTATCATAATATTTCAAATATATACATGATATATTATATCTACGGACGACCTAACTGCCTAGGTGCGGGGAGATGACTACGGCGCTGCGCAAACAAAAACCCTCTGACATTGCAGAACAGGCCACCGCTTTCAATAAAAAAACGCAACAAATAAAATAATCTTGCACCCCAATTTAAAAACACGACAAGGGACGTGACGTGTCACAAAAACCTTCAAACCGCTGACAGCCCTGAAACTGTATTCGGTAAAAACACTCAAAAAACAAACTTAAACTCGCTCAGGAGCCGTAACTCACTTGACCAAACTTTGCCGAAAGTTCCCGAAGTTTCCCGAATAAGATTCATTAATAAAGTTGGATGGTACATTCCTTCTGTCGGCATCACTTTAATTAGTCGGCTGAAACTCCACATTTGAACAACTGACGGCCTTTGAAGACATACACATCCTAATTATGTTAAGAGCCTTCGCAGATCGTTTTGAATGCCATTTAAATAATCTTCACATCAAATAAGTTGGGTTTCCTTATCGTAAAGGAAAATTTCGACTTCGGGACTTAAAGATTGATGAATAAGATGCCTGCTTATCGCTGTTTTACTTAGTGTGATTAGATTTACGAGCATAGTATCATCATTTTGGCAATTTTCATCTTTTATTTAAGCCTTTTCTTATTGCAATTGAAAACGGTGCATATCGTTCTTGGCATTTTAGGATTATCGAATGCTCCAATCACTGCGCTGCGATATCTAAACGTGGATTCAGCATAATAATATGATAGAACTAAATTAAATGAAATGATATTTATTTCTGTAAATAGATCTTTAGAGACACTTTTACAAGTCAAATGGTTTGTTTTTTTTAATAGCTAGATGGCTTCGGCATTTCTTATCTGATGACCTCTGAGAAGAAACACCGAAACAAACTCAGAGAATCATGGTCTCTTTTAAAGTCCAGACATAAAATAATGTGAGTGGGACAATGCAGGGCAATGTCTGAAATGGCAGCTTTGAGTAGAATACAAAAATAATCCCCCCGAGTAGCTTTGCTATCGGCATGGCAGAATAAGATTTTCCTTACGCCCAGGTATTCTCTTCCCGCAATTGCTTGCAGCGACGTCACGAATTGCAGGATCAGTGTTGCCGTTTACTGTGAACTTCGATACCCATAGAGATTCTATAAATTCTGGGTGAATATAAAATCAATTGCTTACTACGAGTAACTCAACTATATTTTTCTCGTGTTCTTCGTCTATCATTGGTGGATGCTATGATTATCGAACGATGATGTCGACGGGAGCCAATGATGTCCCTCAACTCAGCTGTCACAGGAATAGAAAACATATTGTCGTTTTACCATGGTTATTAGTATATAGATATTTAAAGACGATATTACTATAATAGTTTTTGGATTGTTAAAAATGTCAGCCTCATTAGCTTAGTGGTCCTAAGGACCACTGGTAAGCTGGAAGTTCTGGTTTCGATTCCCTGGTCGAGCAGTGTTATTGGGGTTCTTTATGAGATCCTCGCTCAGTAATGTGCCCGATTAATGGTAATACACAAGCTCTAAGTCCCAGGTAAAAGGGTGCAAGCTTGTGTACGAAAATTGAATTGTGTATTCTAGAAACTTTCTGCCTCGCACAACAAAACTGTGGAATGAACTGTCGCCTGCAGTATTTCCGGACCAATACGACCTTCAAACCTTCAAGAAAAGAGCGTACTCCCTTTTAAAAGGCCGGCAGCGCACTTGTGACTCCTCTGGTGTTGCAGGTGTCCATGGGCGGCGGTGATCGCTTACCATCAGGCGATCCGTCTGCTCGTTTGCCTGCTATCACATAAAAAAAAAGTGTCTAGAAAATCTATTTACTGATATAAAGTTCATTTTTATTTTTTCAGTTTTCGCACCATGAACTCAATATTATCTCTCAAGTTGAAAATAATAATTCAAACGCATAATTAATATGAAAAGCACTCAATGAAACGCTAGTCAACAGATGACGTAACAAAATTAACTTGAGTTTAAACACTTCAGGCGGCTCGTGGTGGCTATAAGTCATCAAAGAGGTTCAAATTCAATTATTGGCGGGTAATGTCCTGTTGAAATGACTCGTAGACTAAGAGCTAGCAAGTTTTATTTAATATCGTCACTTGGAATAAATTAAAATTTATTGGTATAAAATATATTAGAGTTTTATATTTCTATCGCATCTCGTACACTTACTGTCCCAACAAAGTTGGAGTGTGGTATGAGGAGTACATTGTATGTTATCTATGTTATCTATTGTATGTATGTTATCTATTGTACGTTATTTTTGTTTTTTCTAATTCGTTGTGATTTTAACTTGATTGGTGATTTTGACGACACGTTTGGTGTAGCGGCTGAGCAATCGGCTTCTGCGACACGTGTTGTGGGTTCGATCCCGACACGGAGCAAATATTTGTATGATCTACAGGTAGTTGTTCCGGGTCTGGTCGTTTGTGTATGTGAGGATTTGTGTTTGTAAACGCACCCACCATACAGGAGAAAATCCTAGTGTGGGGCAACGATTAAAAAAAACTAATTTTATTGTTCTATTTTAATTTTATTTGCGACGTATAATTAATGTTATTAAAATGGATTTTACTGACTATAATAAATAATAATAAATAAATATGTGTCCTATATAACCTATCACTAATTTTTTGTAAAACTTTTTTTAGATGATAAGCAGGGAATCAGTTTATAATTATATTTAGTAAAAACCGTTAGCAATTACTAACAACCTCGCGACCAGTGGCGAAGAAACCCGATGGCTAAGCCACTACGCCAAACGTTCCGTTTTACCTTTAACCATTAAAATTCAGTGCCATAACTTCACTCTGACGGACTAAAGGTAGTTGCCAGCTCTTAGTCTAAAACTTCTAGCATTTCTACTGTAATTATTGGACTCGCCCACTCCTTCCTTGAATATCCACGACTCCAATTCCATTTTCAATTAAAACTATATTTTGGTATATTCGGAACTTTTGTGAACACAAGTGTATTTGAAAATTAGCTTTCTTTTATCATTTTCCAAATAGTTAAATACTGTTATATCCGTTCGTATTCCAAATTCTCATAGTGGGTAAATTCGACCTTTTAATGTCTGTTTATTCCGGCTAATTTCCGAAACAGCTGGACGGGACTTTCACTGGCAGCTAGCTGATGTTATAACAAGTAACTTAAGCTTTTATTGTAAGTAAATACCTTTGCGATGCGAGTGAAGCCACAAGCATCAGCTAGTCTAATATAACAGCATCGTTAATTGAAAAGTCTATTATATAAAGAGAAGAATTCATTAATTGGAATAGTTTGCAAATTGCTTTTCAAGAAGTCTTGGTAATGATCGTACAGATCGACATTCTTATTACAAAAAAAAGGACTCAAATCTGCTCCAACTCAGAAAAAGACCGACAAGAAACCTTCTCGTGCTTTCAAGAATTATCTCTAAAGTCTTAGATGCGTTTACAAATACGTATTTTCACATACACATACAGACCCGGAACCTGTAATTTTGTATTCCGAGCGGGAACCGAACCCTGTAGACACCTGGCTGAGTAATTGCTGCTATACTGCCCACGGACACGAAGCTTCATAGACGCGTATTCATCATTATACACTTAGGCCCATTTGCACCAACTTTTTAAATATGTTTAAATTGAATTTAAGTACAATTTTTCATAGAAATTTCGTGTTTAAATGCAATTTAAACACATTTAAGAAGTTGGTGCAAGTGGGCCTTAATATGCGTGCTTGCAGCTTACATACAAAACTATGAAACTCTGTCGACGAAGCGGCAACGTCGCACTTGCGTTGTTGCATGCAGGCTTCATGACGCGTACCGTACCGCATGTCGGGGCGTCCGACATAGAATGTAGTAATGTCAAAATAACGCCTTCGTCGTCCGATGGTACTGTCAAAAATGATGAAAATGTACTTAACTATGCGCCTAGTTGACAAAGGTTCAGTAGGGTAGGTTGCTCAAGCTGCTTTGCGTCTATGAAGTTTTTTTTTTTATCACTGATAGGCTTACGCTTGACCACAACTTGCCTGATGTTAAGCATCGAAGTGGTCTACGATGGAGCGCGCTTGCCTAGAAGGTACCTATTCACTCTCGTCTTGAAGATACCCAAATTGTAGGTCTCAGGGAACAAAGATTCCGGTAACGAGTTCCACAATAAAGCAGTACGCACTATAAATGTAGACGCAAAACGTTTCGTGCGAGATTTAGGCACTTCCACCATGTAGCGGTGGCGCCTTGCCGTAGCTCTGCTCGTCCGATAGTGGAACGGGGATGCTGGAACTATTTCATGTAGTTCCGATGCACACTCTCCGAAATGCAACTGGTAAAAGACAGAAAGACATGCAACTTTGCGCCGATGCTCAAGGCTTTGCAGTTTGGCATTGCAAAGTGCATCATTGCCAATTAGCTTCTTGGCTCTCTTCTCAATGGACTCCAATGCCTCAAGCTGGTATTTAGCCGATCCATCCCAAAGGTGCGAACAGTACTCCATGCACGACCGAACCTGTGCTTGGTATAGTGACAGCAACTGTTCCGGCGTGAAGAATTGTCGCACCCTTGAGAGGATACCCATAATTGAAGATGCGCGTCTGTGGACAATACACCTAAGTTGATAACCTATTTTTTTTTTTCGTCGGTTAAAAATATCGTAGTGGTACTGGTGGTTAATACGTGTTACCTACACTGCAATAAATAATGTGCTTACCTATTTTATTGTATGACATGAATACTTTAGTTCGATCTGTGACATTTCGATTTTTGTCCGACGCCGACGGCGACGCTACTCAGAGCACAAATTAACTTTTACTTCAACAATAAATGTCACAGTCAATAGTCAAAGAACAGACAGTTTGATGTTTTTCTAGATACCTATTAGATTGAAATTGTATTACTTAGGTACATGAAATATTTAGGTCGTTTTTTCCTTAAGTTATTGCGGAGCTGTTATATGACATATTTAGGTAAGTAATAAATTCCTTTTTCGTCTGAAATTATTTTGTAGATTTTTTTGTCAGTACATTTCACAACACTCTGGTGTCCATTTAGTGCCAATTTGGTCCATCAGTACAATTGAATTTGAGCAACGTGTTCTGATATCAGAAATTCGACATTAACACATACCTACTGTATTTTCATAGCTCAATTTGTAATACTGATTTTTTCCTTCTAAGCCCTGCTAAGTGAGTTATTGTACCTTTAGTAGTTGTACCTTTTAAACCACCTAATCTCGGCAACGCTACGAGTAGTAAAGTTTTAAAAGCACTTCTAATGTCATCCATGCTAATGCCTGATTACATATTCGTGGCTTTCATCTCGGCGCGTGTTACATGAAAATGCACTAACTAGAGATGTGGTGACGGACTTCAGCTGACCCGTTTTCTACCCTTTTCTAGTAATTAAGCGATTTGATAAATTATTTTATATACCCTAAACGTTTATGTAAGATGTTTGGCCACTTGATACGACATGACGACTTCTTCAGAAATAAAGTAAGTAAGATTGGCCTTGATAAATGTCATTTTGACAGTTGTCAACATTATGTAATTATTATTCTTCGTTTCAATCGTAGTGATGGGGCCTGTTTTCGATACATTTTTATCGATTAACGCAAGATTTCATCTAACCATTTTCCATAAATAAAATATTTTAGTTTTTTATATTCCTACTAGCTTCTGCCCGCGACTTCGTCTGCTTGGGCTTCAGATAAAAAGTAGCCCATGTGTTATTCCAGACTATAATCTATCTCTGTGCCAAATTTTATCCAGATCCGTTCAGCCGTTCTGGCGTGAAAGAGTAACAAACATCCATCCATCCATCCATCCATCCTCACAAACATTCGCATTTATAATATTAGTAGGATTTCGTTTTTTTTACCACACTATGTATCATCATCTTCCCAGCCTTTTCCCAAGTATCTTGGGGTCGGCTTCCAGTCTACCCAGATCTGGCTGAATATCCGTATTTTACACAAAGCGAACCAATTTCTGGGCAGTACCGATATTCGGAGGATAGACTGGTTGTCAGGCTTTTTTGGGCTTCTGACTACCACTAACAATTGTTATAATTGTTTGTATGACAACCACACTATGTATTTTTATGGTAATTACTAGCGACCCGCCCGCGGTTTCACCCGCGCTGCCCCGTCCCTAAGAGTCGTAGCGTAATATTAAATAGCTTAAAACCTTCCTCTTGAATCACTCTATCTATTAAAAAAAACTGCATCAAAATCCGTTGCGTAGTTTAAAAGATCTAAGCATACATAGGGACAGACAGCGGGAAACGACTTTGTTTTATAAAAAGTAGTGATGATTCACCGATTTAATATTGCTTAAAATATTGGGGGACCCTTGTTACCATTTACCGGGCATAAAACCAAATTCCGCCCTACTGAGAATTTCAAAAATAAAACCTCCACACATGTAAATATCTTGTAGGTACATGACTCTAATATTCCCTAAATGATGGTATCCGAAACCAATGATTCAGAAGGTATACTTATTCATATTCATCGATGTGCCTAGCTGAAATGGATAGGAATTTATTCGCTCGGTTGGATAAACTGAGAACGGGAAGTCTAAATTTCAATTCCCATTGAACATGGTAATTTTTAGCTTCACTAGCCAATCACAATTCCTATAGATTTGGAAAGATAGACTGATTTAAAGTTCAAAAAGAAGAAAAAAATTAGCTTAGTCTACCTATATTTGGGACCACTACTGACTAATCTTTATCGAAAATTTACAATATAACATTTATTCGAAATTCAAAATATGTTACGAACACACTAGCCAATCGATATCGTAAACGAACTTTTCGTGCAGTTTTCACACGAAAGTTCCAAACTGAATTAAAAAGAGGCTCATCCAATAAAAAAATACAAAGCAAACACATTGAAATTCCGTTAGCAACAGGTATGCAATTATTTTTGGCTACAGTCTTTGTTGGCAGACCTCTAACCGCACACACCAAGCGTTTACCTCCTTTTATTGCCTTTTGTATTCAAAATGAAACTTTTCCTTTTTTATATTCGAGATTGTATGCCGATTTTGAAGGAGTATAGTCATTTATTATTCTTTATTTGCGGCTTTCGGATTCGGAATTCGAATTTTATTTCGGCATTTTACCTTCATCGATTAATCTTTATTATCTATGGCAACTCATAGAAAGAAATTTTCGTTTGAATTTAGAATCTTGAAACTCTTTTGTTGTCCAGTGAACCACGGAAGGGTTAAGTTTCTAATTTGTCCAATGGGCATTTAGTGGAGTACTTTATATTTCGATTATTAGATATTATTAGGCCAATTATGCTTCCTGATACTGGATTATTGATTAATTTGCCTAAACAATCAAATCATCTCGATTTCCAACCAGATTTCATACATGGCACAGTAATTCGCAAAACTTCACATAATTACCATGTCCGAGTCCCGAGTCCCGTTAACCTGTTGCGGCGCGCGCAGATCGACCGCCGCTGCATTGTGCCCGATTGTTAACCCTGCAGATGTGGGTCGGCGCTTGTTCCCGAGAAACACTTGACAGAATTGTGCCGATCGCTGCGCTAGTAATTTGATAATACCGGGATTTGGCACAATCCCTACACACCTTACACTACTCCTTTCTCCCACCGGGCAGAAACTATAGACCGCTACTTGCTACGATTCTTGCATACTCTGCCACATTCATACACCTTCCCATATATACACACCGGTTGTGAGTACTACGCACCTGATACTTTCAATCCTGGTATTCAGGTAATTGTGAAAAAATAAAAAATATTTCTTGTCTCATTAGCGAACCTTATCTTGTTTCATAAAATAAATTTATCTATATTAGAGTATGTGTCGACAAGTAGTCAAAATGTCAAAGATCGCTTCATAATTTTTTTGGTCCTTTCTACCACAAGAGGACCAAATTTGTATTAAGTGGAAAGTTATACTGGGTGTATATTGAAGTTTATTCTGATTTTTCGTTCAAGCACTGTAATTACGTTTTTATATAAAATTCTCAATAGCTCAGCTTCGATTTGGGTACAAATCGAAGCTTAAAGGATACAAATCGCCCAAAAAACATCCAACGGCCAATACATTAATTCCTTATATTTTTTCTACCGTATCGCTTCAGTTCCCCCATAATTTGCTAATGAAAGGTTCAATATGTTAGCCAATAGAGAAGTCATTTACGTAAGTGCCGTATTTGGGTCACTCCCTAACCAAAACACTTGACATGACACGCTGCTGGCTGTCCAATCAGGGCACGTGATTACGGGAAATCGTGGCGTCGTATGGTGAAAAGTGACTGAATGGTGTTTACTTTATACAACGTTTAACTGAATAAGCGCAAAAAGACCTCAAACACGTCAATTAGAATATTTATTTATTTCGAGACACTTACACTATCTTTACAGGAGATTCCTAATGCGATAGAGTAGTTACACATATTTATATTATTAATATTAATTTTCTTCTTCTCTTCTCTACTATTATAAAATTGTAAAAAAGTTGTGTCTGTACATTGAAGATATAAAAAAAACACGTGGGCTATGGTATATAAACGTCACCGAATCCGAAAATGTGATTTTTAAAATTCTTGTCTGTTTGTTACAGGTTGGAGCAAACACTACTGAATAGATTTCAATGTTATTATCACTATTAGAAAGTATATGCTCCAACTTAAAAACTGGCGAACTTCTTATCTCAATTAATTAAACGGATCTTGAGATACAGATTGACCTCCCTGATGTATAGACGCCCATACAAAGAAGAGGTCATCAATGTTGGATTCCAATTTTACTCCTGATATAGCTTCACGTGAGCGAAGCCGCGGGCAGAAGCTAGTACTATTATAAAATTGTAAAAAAGCTGTGTCTGTACATTGAAGATATTTAAAAAAGAACACGTGGGCTATGTTATATAAACGTCACCGAATCCGAAAACGTGACTTTTAAAATTCTTGTCTGTTTGTTACGGGTTGTAGCAAAAACTACTGAATAGATTTTAATTTTATAATCAAAATATCTAATGTTAGAAAGTATATGCTCCAACTTAAAAACTGGCGAACTTCTTATCTCAATTAATTAAACGAATCCTGAGATACAGCTTGACCTGCCTGATGTATAGAGGTCCATACAAAGAAGAGGTCATCAATGTTGGATTCCTTTTTTACTCCTGATGTAGCTTCACGTGAGCGAAGCCGCGGGCAAAAGCTAGTATACTATATTATTCATATTATTGAACAATGTCCTAAAGACTTTTGCGGTTTTCTCGGTTGCTGCGGCTCTGGCAGTCCGCAGTCCGTAGGGGCTCATAAGGATCGGCAACGCATTAGCAACAACGGTGTTGGTACAGAAACGTACAGGTTCTTCTTTTTAACTGACTTCGAATTAAAAAAGGAGGTTTTACGTTTGTCCTGTTTTATTCATGGTCAGTCCTTGTGCTGCAATGCACTGAGTATTATTTATTGGGTTGATAGAAACTGATGAATAAAGTAGAGAAATAAAAAGAATAAAAGTAGACGCAAGAATACTCATATCATATTACATCCTCTGCCCAAGGAAGGTGTGCGCCTACGTACCCATGTGCCTCGTGAGAGAATTTTGAGCAAATGTCAAAGCTGTGACCACATAAGGTCATTAGCTCAAAATTATCTTCTACCCCAAAAACACAATGATAACCTCAACACATAAACTTTTAATCGACTATCCCAGCTCTTGTTAAACAAAACCAACTTTCAAATTAGCTTCAACAGTTTTACAGCGTGCTGAGACAAACAGCCATAAAAATATAATAGGCTAAACAAGTCGTAAAAAGGCCGTCAATCTAATGGAATGTAATCAAATAATTTATTCTTTTGACGATACGATTGCGAACGGAAAGGGCCTGGTATTTTTGTAAAGAATTTCCTTTTTATTCGGCTTTAGCTCAGCTTTTGGATTTGACTTACGGCTTACACATTCTCTGATCAACCTGAATGATTTATACCCGATACTTTGAATTTTACCAAAAAAGAATAGATACATTCGTACTATCAAAAATAGCAATATTATCGAAGTTGGCACTATTGTCGCAGCAGAAATTCCTAATTTTTAATTTTGAAAAAAAAAATGTTTCACCTGTTATTCATAAATCGAATAAGTAAATTGGAATATTAGGACAACAATTTATAAATTTAAATGTGTTCGATTGAAATACTTATCGTCGCTGTAGAAAGATAATCTCGTATGTCCAGCGATCCAAACTTTACAGAAAACATGTGGTCGAAAAGTGGTTCATTTCGTTAATGTTTAAAATATTGTTGTGTAATTGTTTTATGTAGTGGTCATCTATGGGGTTCACAGTTTCGCCGTATTATAAAATAAGTATTTTCATTAGATTTTTACAAAAAAACATAACATAACATACCATCACGCCTGTATTCCCCGAAGGGTTAGGCAGAGGCGTACTAATGTACCCCCACAGTTCGCCGGTATGTTTAGGTCCCATGTAATAGGGGGCGAGCCTATTGCCATTAACCAAGCACAAATTCCTAACTCCGAGCTGCTACTGGGAATTTCATAGAAAAACCCAATAACACTTTGCTCGACCTGGGAATCGAACCTAGGACCTCTAGCGTAGCAGTCGCGGTCAGGACCACTTGGCTATTGAGACAAAAAAAACATATGACATATTAATCTTACAGCGACGTTATGCTTGAAAAGTCGACATGGCAGGTGACGAATAGGTATATATTGATCAACGAGAATCAATTACATCGATTCAATATGGATCACGTTGGTGCAACCAAACCTTTACAACTTATCCTTATTTATAGGTTAACCCTCAATCTGCCAAGTCTTTACGCAACACACCTTTATGTATTAAATAATAGTTTATAATCTACCGGTTGAGAACCCTGATAAGCCCGTAGGGTTCGACTGCTAAAACTTTTGATCAAAGCAAAATTTCTTAGCGAATAGTAAGACTTCGGTAATGAACGGCCACAACACGCTGTTTATTCATTATCCTGTTAGCCGCACAAAGGGTTAGAGGGTTGTAGATACTAACAAAACTAGGAAACTATTCATTTTATATTTATTAACACTGATGGGGTGGTCGACTATGTTCTTTAACGAGATACACATCAATTTTGCGCATATTTTCTATGAAAATTTAGAGCAGTCTATGCATAGTTTCTATTCGTCCAAGCAGTCTGGGGTTTTTTTTTTGTTGTTTGAAAAAAAAAATTGGTTTAGATTGTTGTGTTCTATAAATGCTAAAATAAAAGAGATCGAAGAGGTCCAAGTTACCTAAAATAAAAATCGATCCGTCGGTATCATGTTATGAATTGGTAATATGTAACATAACATAACATACTATCATGCCTGTAATCCCCGAAGGGTTAGGCAGAGGCGTACTAATGTACACCCACAGTTCGCCGGTATGTTTAGGTCCCATGTAAAAGGGGGCGAGCCTTTTGCCATTAACCGGGCACAAATTCCTAACTCCGAGCTGCTACTGGGAATTTCATAGACAAACCCAATAACACTGCTCGACCCGGCTATCGAACCCAGGACCTCTAGCGTAGCAGTCGCGCTCAGGACCACTTGGCTAATGAGGCAGCAATATGTAAGTAGCAATAAAATTAATTCTGTTTCTAACCACTGTAATAAAAAAATCATAAAATAAGAAAGCAAAATATCATTTACCATTTATAACAGTTCCGAAAATTAATTGCTCATTAAAATTAATTTTGATATACTTCCTCCTACCCACTTTCGTCGTGACTCGAAAATTAAAATTTCACCAATTAATTTAAAACGATATCCATCACACTGTTTGCTATTCCCTTAATGAAGAGTGCTTCAATCTGAGTTCGAATTGTAAAAAAATATATCATCGCGCCTGTGTTCTCTGAAGAGTTAGGTAGAAGTGTACTGTGTTGTATACACCCACATTTCACCGGTATTTTTAAGGCATAGGGGCGAGCCTATATTGCCATCAACCGGGCACATTTTTTAGGGTACAAACGAGCAGACGGATCACTTGATGGTAAGCGATAATCGCCGCCAATAGACACCCGCAATACCAGAAGCGTACCAAGTGCGTTGCCAGCTTTTTAAAGGGGTTCGGGCCTCCGGTATCCTCACTCACTTGGCGAAACACAAATAAAGCATTGTTTCACGCCGGTTTTCTGTGAGGCCGTGGTATCACTCCGGTCGAGCCGGCCCATTCGTGCCGAAGCATGGCTCTCCCACGGTAAAAAATCCATAATACTGAGACTTTCATTGATCAACCAAATAACCTCGACCTGGGAATCGAAACCAAAATCTCAAGTCGCGCAGACTTGTCTAATGAGGCAGTTCGAAATATAAAACACTAGCTTCCGCCCGCGACTTCGTCCGCGTGAAATAGTTACTTAGTCTTAGCGTGATGATATATAGCCTGTGTCCTTTCTCAGGGTCTAAAGATTGTCTGTGCCAAATTTCATCAAAATCGGTTGAGAGGTTTAAGCGGGAAAGCGTAACAGACAGACAAAGTTACTTTCGCATTTATAATATTAGTAGGGATTGACAAAAATAAGTGGGTATTTTAATTTACAAATAATCTCATGAATTCCTTTGTAAGAGATTTTGTATGGAGCTTTCCAGACATTATAATCCCTACTACACACGTGGAGTATCTATATATTTAAGGTAGGCGATCAATTATGTACGTGTAGATTTTGCATGGAAATGAGCTCTTTTTACGATGGGCAAAGTATCTGCTTGAAATATTCCCGGTTTGTGTAAATTATTATTATTGACGTGGGAGAGCCATGCTTCGGCACGAATGGGCCGGCTTGAACGGAGTGATACCATGGCCTCACAGAAAACCGGCGTGAAACAACGCTTGCGTTGTATTTCGCCGAGTGAATGAGGTTACCGGAGGCCCAAACCCTTTTAAAAGGCGGGCAACGCACTTGTGACTCCTCTGGTGTTGCAGGTGTCCATGGGCGGCGGTTATCGCTTACCATCAGGTGATACGTCTGCTCGTTTGCTCCCCTATCCCATAAAAAAAATACATCTTAAGGATCCGGTGGAGCTTGAATTGCCAACAAATACGTAATACTAAAATAAATCCAAACAATATTTTATCAAATCCTGTTATTATTCGGAGTGAGATACCGTTAATCTATGTTCCTACCGTACCATTTCGTCTACTGCTACTTCACTGGAAATAAACGACCGGAAAATCGTTCCAAACTTGGTAAAGTTATCAAGAGTTGCATTCGCTTACATTTATTTCCAGTGAAGTATTGTATGAAATGGTACAGCAGAAACCTTGATTAACGATATCGGATACCGAATAATAATGCACTTTGAATGAATTACACATTTTGAATTATTTATTTTTATGATTTATAGCTTCTGCCCACGACTTCGTCCGCGTAGCGTGATGATATATAGCCTATAGCCTTCCTCAATAAATGGGCTATCTAACACAGAAAGAATTTTTCAAATCGGACCAGTAGTTCCTGAGATTAGCGGGTTCAAGCAAACAAACAAACAAACTCTTCAGCTTTATATATTAGTATAGATAGATTTTGGTAGTACGTTTGTTTGTTTTGATTGTGCGTTTGTTTTGAAAATTCGGTTGGCCGCCCGATTGATTGATGTTTGATTAAGATTGCTGTAATATAGTGGTTTCTGAAAATCTTCTAAGCCCTGCAAGATTCATAGAAATTATGTAGACAAGCTTTTGTAAATACTAATTTAAGGTACGAAACATTAATTGAACATAATATTCGAAGCAATTTTAAAGACCAACTTTTCTATTATATCCAAAGATTCGTTTCAATGAGCTTCAACGGAGTCTATATCGATATCCAATATCTTAATTAATTTTATAATTTCTTGATTGGTGTTTTTCATTTTGGGTCTGTTTTCCTTTAAAATAATGTAATTGTACGAGGGCATTTAATTATTATTGTGTTTGCACGTGCCCCAAGATGGCTAGTACAACCTTGTAGAAAGATAAATATTTCTATAATAGAAATAAAGATTTATTTTTGTAATACTCTAAGCTGTGAAAGGCCATGAATTCGTGGGTCGGGTATAATGTTTTGGCTGGGAATCGAACTCAGGACCTCTAGCGTAGCAGTCGCGGTCAAGACCACCTGGCTAATGAGGCAGTTTTTCAAAATGTAGCCTATTCTAATCTGGAATAATGTAGCATTCAAATGGAGAAAGAACTTTTGAAATCAGCCCATTAGTTTTTGAGTTTATTCGTTACATACATACAAATCTTTCCGCTGTATAATATTAGTATAGTCTGACAAATGCAGCCCGGGTTTTCGAACATCTGCGAAGCTTAGCGAACTTTCCAGTAGTAAAGAAAACAAAATCCTAAAAGCACCGCCAAGTCTGTTAACATCTAATAAATATTTAACAACCGGTCTTCTGTTAATATATTAAAATTCTCTTACAATTCCAAGTTAGGAAGGGAATTGCAAAATGTATTTGCTCAAGTGTTTGTTTCAGCCATGGGACTTTGGTTCTCGCCTCATTTTCTTCAATATTTGTGCGCGGTACTCGCAATTTGGTGGAAATTAGTGTAATTGTGTGAATCTTGAGACGCCCCGGGGATCCGTCGCTCATTCGGCAGTTTCTGTGCGTTATGCAAGTGGTTTACGTCCTTGTACGGTAATTCGCGGTTAATGAAAGGTAATTTTCAAATCATGGTATTTGTTGTTGCTTATTAAAAGAAGAAGAAGGAAGAAGAACGTAGTAGTTAGTTACCATAAAAGTGTCTCTGTTATGTTTTGTATATGTAAAACATATCATGATAATATTATCATATTGTATTTTTTTAGCATTTTTCTTGCTAAGATTTTATAGTTATTTGAGTGAAGGATAAATTCGTCTTGCGGTCTGATCCCACATACCTATATTGATAGCAAACAGAAAATCTGCTAAGCAACGTTTTCAAATGCTTCATCTCAAACAAAACCCACAATTCCGATGTAAACGGCAATTTTCAACAACAACAACACCAATTTGGAAGTACATCCGACACAAACCAACGGTGTATAACTACAGATTAGTTTCCACGCTGACTTGTAGACGTTCCAATTACGTAGCGGTCACGTTGTGGCCTACTGTGTTGCTATTGGCTAGCCGTACCATTGGATTGTAAGACAGGGCACTAACTAAGACTGATTTCATACTATTTATCCGATACCATGCCGTGTAAAAGCCTCAATTGTATTAAATCTATTTTTTTTAACATAACATCGCCTCTTTATTCCCCGAAGTTTCCCAGAGTTCGGCAGGGGTATACTATTGAACACCCACAGCTCGCCGGAAGGGGTGAGCCTACTGTGGTAGTTAGGGTACGGAGATATAAATATTGGTCATTACACTTATTTTTTTATTCTTATTAGTAACTACTTACCGATTTATATATTATTATAAGTATATAAAAATTCACACTCACAAAGGTTCAGTTGAATATCAGTATCAGTCAGTAGTCGACAATGGCAACAATGCTGAACTGGACCTAGTTGACGCAGCCACGAGAGACACAATAATCTTGGTAACTAGTTATCAACATAATTATATTTACTATTTGATATAACCTGTTTGTTTCTTTTAGGTTATCATATGAACCAATTTGTGCCCAAACTGTGTCAGTAAAATTATTTATTTCTTTCCTACTGCCATTAAGCGGGCATAAATCCCAAACTCCGAGAAAAACCCAAAAACACCTGCGAGTCGCACCCAAGATCTACTACTTAGGACAACAAAATAAAAATAGAGCTAGTTCAATAGAGCATGAAAAATTACAATGAAATAAATGTGGTTAACATGTCTAGAGAGACACAATACATTTACAAGTTGCGTGAGGTAATCTGTGGTTACGCTTCTGTCGCGTGGGGCGTAACCACAGTCACCACAAATGTTGACGCCACTTACCTGTTTCAGAATGTTCTCATTATTCTATATATTCGTAAATGCTATAGAGAATTGGATTTTTAGGTATATATAAATATTGAAGATAATCGTTGTCTATTTCTAAGATTGCGTTTTTATACCATCACGCCTGTATTCCCCGAAGGTTTAGGTAGATGCGTACTAATGTACACCCACGGTTCGCCGGCTTATTGCTGCCCCACAGTTATTGTAGCAACTAAATCTTTAGTCGTTGTTCAACCTTTATCATTGTTCTTCTGGAAGTAATTGTAATCCCAAAACGAATATGGGCGTGAAATATATTTATCGTCGCATTATCTCGCCTCTAGTCATTATCTCGGTACGAGATATACGCTGAGAATATAATTTCTCGGCGCGCCGCCGTTAGCGCTAGAATCGGCGTACGTGATGAACGATATAATTATCTCATGCCTATCTAAAAAAAGGAGATGAAAGAGGGTGTGAATGTTTTCTAAATTAGCGCAATTTGAATCGAAGCATACTACATACTAATACGATTGCTTCGCTTTTTAGACACGCCCTCATTATTTTTTCTCTTTGTACATGCATAAATACCATCACGCCTGTATTCCCGAAGGTTTAGGCAGATATGTACTAAGATACACCCACAGTTAACCTGTAATTTAACATTTGGCATAGTCTTTAACCATACACAAATTCCAAACTCCGAGCTTCTACCGAGAATTTCATAGAAAAACTCAATAACACTTTTTCGACCTGGGAAATGATCCTAGGACCTCTAGCGTAGCAGTCGCACTTGGAACCTAGACTGATGAGAAACACACAACGCAAGCGTTGTTTCCGGCGTGAAACAACGCTTGCGTTGTGTTTCGCCGAGTGAGTTGAGGTTACCGGAGGCCCAAACCCTTTTAAAGGCGGGCAACGCACTTGCGACTCCTCTGGTGTTGCGGGTGTCCATGGGCGGCGGTTATCGCTTACCATCAGGTGATCCGTTTGCTCGTTTGCCCCCCTACCCCATAAAAAAAAAAAAATGAGACATTTCTTCTTTGTATCTATAAAACATCTGATCATTATTCATATAGAAGCGAAGGATTCGAAGCGTCGGTAGCCTAATGGCTAGGGCGTAGGACTTATGATCATGCGGTTGCCGGTTCGAACCCCACCCATTGCACTACCGACGTGAACCCACTCGTAACACAAGCAATCTAGCTTAGCATGAGGGGTTAACAAGAATACTAGTAATGTGCGACCCACATTGCTAGTAAGCTTTTTAAAAAAAAAATGAAAGCTATATTCCACATTCCAACAATAAAATTACGCAATTGATTCGCTTAGTATCAGGTGTCAGATGACGTTAATATAACAAGTGAATATCGAGTGAGACTAGCAAGCAACTAGGTAACTGGATTCATTAGTGCGTCGCCCGCGCCGCCCGTACATCAAATAATGAAATCCCCATCAACTGACACTACCCTTTTTTATTTTTTATCACGCTTGCGTGGTATTGAGTGACAGAGAGGCCTAATTGTTCATGAATAATTGAGATTTATATTAATTAGTCGTAGATTATATTTTTTTTATAGTATCTGCCTCGATTATATTAGTCTGGTGAGCGGTCACCAGACTAATATAATCGAGGCAGATCAAGATATCCTGATTCTGATTCACAGGTCAAACAAAGTTCAAAGTTTTTTTGGTTTTGCAATTGAATTTCGGTTAAACGCAAATACGGTAGCAGTACTCCTCTGCTTGCTTCGGGAACTAACTAGGGCTAACTCTTCGGGGAATACAGATTACGCTACAGAATGTCGACTATGCTTTGCTACGCAGGCTACGCTGCACAAAGTGAAATACGCTTTGCTACGCAGGCTACGCTACACAGAACTACGCTGTGCTACGAAAAATTTGGTTCTACGCTTTGTATACTTCAAGATAACTTTAACATAAAATTTATATTATAGGTATTAGCCGCTAGTGTTTTATCAACTGTGACATAACATGATTTTTATCGGCTAAAATGTCAAAATACTTCTTTAATTACATGAATACATTAATATTATGGCAGCAGCTAGCATCGAAATGCACGCGATCAGCGTGGACATTCAACTGACGCGTCTGATTGATTCGAACGATGCATTGCTACTCGTCTACAGATACCGAATATATTTAATAATATATGTAATTATGTTGCTGCTTCCTTTAACCAGAGTAATACACATATTTCGTTCATGTCGTGTCGACGCATAAAATAAAAAAGTGCAGTCTGACGCCTATAATTGTTTATTCAACAAACATTGAAAGATAATAAGGATAAATTGGTTGTTCCCATTTTGCAAATCAATCCATCTGGGGCCCAAGTCTGCTATTTCAGTTGTATCAAAATGGTCGTTCAATGGCACTAAATGACATAAGAACTGATAGATTTCGTAGACAAAACTGTCAAAAATCAACAATTCTGAAGCCATTGAGTGACGATTTTGACACGACAAAATAGCAGACTTGGGGCCCTGTGTATTAGCTAGCGACTACTGCTATTGTAAATTTGAAAGTATTTTAAACTTCAATGACAGCTGTCAAATGAGAGTGGCAGCGGCATTTTTTGAATTCTGCTTAGAATCCATACTTACATAATATTAAATGCAATAGTAACTATTTATTTTTCTATCTGTGACGTTTCCATGAATCTATTAATGAATATTGGTATAGAATTATGCTAGACTTTGAAGACGAACTAGAATTTTGTTTTTTCAATGCTCTTTAAAAAATTAGGAGCAGTGAATGAATTTGAAAAGCCTATACATACATATTTAGTGTACCTAATTATTATGAAGCTTGCGTGCATCTAACCTAACCTAATGTCACAAACCCTTCATCAAATATTTTCATAATCGTAATTCACCTGTAGTTTAAAAGTCATCGAACTCTTTAACCTATTTCCTAATACATACTTAAGATAAAATTATCCGAGAATTATAATAAATATACATAACATTAAATTCTACACAAAAATTACGTTGACAGAATCGACGCCTACACACGACAGAGCCATTAAAGAAAACAACGACATGTCATCCCGCCAAAATAATAGCTGAAGATGCTTACTTCAAATACGTCAGTGTGACGTCAGTCTAGTGTTGCCCCCATCAGCTGTCACTCGCAGAGCCACAGCGAATAGACTTATTAAAGTTTGACAGGGCAATCAAACTTGTATTGAGTGATTTCAATACGGAACGCCACTTAAATACCGATTGCTTTATTTGAACTGGTGCTCAAGATTAATATTTTGACGTTAGTAGAATAGTTTTTGATGGATTTATAAGCTTTTAGATTTATTTGTCAGGTAGAAAAGGTTTTGTGTTTGTAATAATATTTTGACAATAACTCAACTGAAGTAATTAGATCAACTTTTAGTTTTAGTAGTCTATTAAAAAATAGTTCTAAGGTATTTTGTGCCCAGCTGTAGGATTTACTCCTATATCGTGTACAATAACAAATTTTCACACACACACAACCATCCCGAGGACATTGACCCCAAATACTAAACCGCCATAATAACCGCACGAACGAGTTCATATTCATATAAATGCTACAATTAGTTGTATGAAAATGGTAATTACTGTAGTACATTCAACTGCAATTACTATTATGAAAATATCTATATTCAGCGTTCAAAATGCGGCTGTTATTCTTGTTCCGACAGAATAAATAAACATCGTTTGATGAAAAATAAATTGAAATGTCTTTGCCTTTGAACAGTAAGTATTGTGTATACATTGCTGGTAAGTAACGTACTCGTAATTTTCCGACATACTTTTTCGAAGAAGTAAGAAGTCTTATATTGATATTGACTTCATATGGTTTTTAGGGCTTCCCCTATACAATAATTTACTAAAATTACAATCCTATTCAAGAAGGTTATAAACACACATTAAAAAGAGTCTAAGTACCTATGTCTTTATGATTTCTTGTTAAAATTGATACAATCTGTTGTTATACTATGCATTAATAAAATATCACCAGTCGCGGATATAAGTATGTAATTTAACAAAACATCACTACCTAATTATCACGAAAAACCACTCTAATTGATGCCTGGTAATATCAAAATCATAGTTTGTTCCTGTCAACACACTGTCAAATGTGTCATCTGAGTCAAAAATAGTAGAACACTTGTCACCGCCATTTTGTCGACAAGAATTTTTCTCTACAGCTTCATTTAAAAATCGAACGAGAAAGTACAAAAATAATTTCAATCGAGTAAAAGAACTCGTAGACTATATCGATGGTACTTTAGAGAGCCATTGTCGAGTGGAACTGGCACGCAACATCCCCCACCGCGCTCCACTTTTGAATCTGGAGAACCGAGGCGGCCTTTAAAAAAAATATACTTTTTTAGAGAGATTGCGGTCAGCGTTTTGCCGCAGTTATGAATCGCGTTCCAATTATTGTTTGCAAGTGTAACGTTGTAAATTCGCAAATTCATTTATTTCACGAACAATAGTGAATATACATTGCGTTTCAATGGAAAATTTAAAACCTTTGTGCTACTCAGTATTCTCATCCCTTAGAGTCAAGACGGAGAAATATTTCATTATACTAAATGGATAGAAGCGGGACTAAGGAAAAGTGCAAAGGGCAATAAATGTCAGATGTTTGATGAGTACTTCATTATTTCCTTTTTCCCCGGACTTATCCGGAATGTAGGCGTGACGTTCACACCTCGCTATACTAATTTCAATTAAGGCCTGAGCGAATGTTTATGGCGGTCGTTTCGCACTTGACCGTTTCCGTGAGGGCTCGCCTCTCAGCGAGTACTCTCTACGGCTCATGGAACAATTTACGACCTAAAGCGTGCAACATGTTGACATTGACATACAATAACCACAGATAATGGAATACTAGTGCAATAACTGTCAAAAAACTTGGACTCATTGTTGCAGATTTTGTTTTTATTGTGTGGATTCCTTTTGGCGTAGTCGCTGACTAAAAATTGGTAAACGACTCCGTAATACTCCTATTCGTATGAAAAAAATATTTGGTTATATTGATTCCAAGGGGAGGCCCATCGAAACTTGTAACATTCTATTCTTGTAACCTTGCAACATTCCTAGCACTACTTCTAGGTATACATTGAACACAATCTGTGTCGCTCTAAACTTTTACAAATCCATTAAAACACCTTAATAACGTTTACATTATTCGAGGCGTTATTGCGTGAGTAAGAATCTATCCGTAACCGAGTGGGCGTACACAACTGAACTGACAAAAGAACTAAATAAATAATAACACTGGACTCTAGCCAACGAGAAGCTGGCAACACCATGGCGATAATAAACGCCTAATAATATGATGCGGTTAATATATCGCTGGCAAGAATAACAATAAAAAAATCTGAACAAATGATACCCGCGAAATAAAATTGTAAAAAAATAAAGTGTGTTTCTGAAGCCACTTCACACGCGCGCTTTGTTGCGGGGAACTGAAAAGTGTGTGGCAAGTTTGACAACAGTGTTGTGAGTCGTTTCATCATCTTTTTGAGATTTCTTTACATTTTTCATGCTATGATTATAAAATTATGCCTACTAGACATACATGCAAACAATTTCTTAATGTATTTGGCAGATAGACAAGCGAATTCATAAACGCTGTTCAACTGTAAAAAAATTGTTTTTTTTACATACATAAACATACCATCACGCCTGTATTCCCCGAAGGGTTAGGCAGAGGCGTACTAATGTACACCCACAGTTCGCCGGTATGTTTAGGTCCCATGTAATAGGGGGCGAGCCTATTGCCATTAACCGGGCACAAATTCCAAACTCCGAGCTGCTACTGGGAATTTCATAGAAAAACCCAATAACACTTTGCTCGACCTGGGAATCGAACCCAGGACCTCTAGCGTAGCAGTCGCGGTCCGGACCACTTGGCTATTGAGGCAGTTGCGTTGAGGCAAATTGAGGCAGAGTTGAGGCAGATTGTTTTTTTTTCTAGATTGTAATTGAATCTTTGTCAACCACCCTGCCAGTGACGTTTCCTGCGTTACCTCTATATTGACTATATAAATATGATCTTTTTTAAGCAACTAAAATCAAGTGTTTTCACATAGTCACGTTTATAATTATATTCGTCCCGAAATTAAACCATACCGTTTCAAAACCCCATGCATTCCCTAGACAGACCCGCAGACGAGTAAGCAATTCTACAAAGTGAACTCTACACACTATCAAATAAAAAGAAATCTATTTTATCGCGCTATAAAATCTTGAATTTTACGTTCAGACGTTTCTAAAATCGCAGACGATCCGGATGAACGGAAACGCGATCCAATGAAATAATAACAGTTTGAACAGAACTATAAAAATATGATCCCGTTTTATGACCGTCACCTATATTCTCTCGCACGATCGCGTCTGAAAATTTCCGGTTTTTTTCGGAAATAATAAATAAATAAACAGTAATTGTCTCAAAAGATTACATGGTTAATTCCCTAGATCCTACAATAGGATTCCCTGTGTCCGTAGGGATCTAGTCTCTTTCAATCCGACATAATAGCAGACAGTATGTCGGATTGAAAGATACAATAGATGTTTTACGTGTCGTCTAACTTGGCCTATTGCAAGACGCAGCTTGTTTGAGGAAACCAAAACGGTTTTTTATTCAAACAAAGTTTATGAGAAATTGACAGATGCGGTGAACTATGAAAACTAGAAACAGACTAGTAACATACAACGCAACATTACGTGAATGATTCGACATCGTTTAGATAAATGGCGTTTAGTTAGCTGCCTCATTAGCTGAGGGATTAGGCTATAGTCCACCACGCTAGCCTAATGCGAGTCTCTCAGGCATGCAGGTTTACTCACGATGATTTTCTTCATAGTTTAAGACTAAGCGCGTGATAATTAACTAACTGCCTCAATAGCCAAGTGGTCCGGACCGTGACTGCTACGCTAGAGGTCCTGGGTTCGATTCCCCGGTCGAGCAAAGTGTTATTGGGTTTTTCTATGCATGGGACCTAAACATACCGGCGAACTGTGGGTGTACATTAGTACGCCTCTGCCTAACCCTTAGGGGAATACAGGCGTGATGGTATGTTATGTAGATAAATGGCATAAAAAAGTTGATAAATTCGCTGAATGGCAACTCGCTTGTACTATAAGTACTGATACCTAAACTATCGCCATCAAATAATAGAAGCTATTGAAATAATTGAAAATACGTGTGCTATAGAGAAATACCTAATGACTAGCGAACTTAATGCTAAAGTTTATAAGAACAAACAATAAACAAAACAATAAATATTCTGGGACATTTTTACACAGCAGTCACCATCTAGTCCCAAACTAAGCAGAGCTTGTACTATGGGTACTAGACAATGGATATAATACTTATATACTTTTTTTTTTGTAAATACGTACTTATAATACATAAGAAACACCCAGACGAACACAAACACTTATATTCATCACATAATTTTTTGTGTTCTGTGGGAATCGAACCCACGACCTCATGGTCAGCAGTCCGGTACTCAAACCACTAAACCACAGAGGTCGTCAAATAAGAAAGCCTACACTAGTGTTATAAAAAAAAAATATATAACGTTAAGATTTTTAACACACATTTGTGTGATCCTCTAATCTAAAGCAAAAAAAACACAGACATCAAAATGCGTTCTTCGTTTAAAAACGTAAGGTGTAACGGCCTTTAGGAAAACCCGCGTGAGGCGGGAAAACACGGTTCGCGCGATATTTCGCGATTACGTAAGGTGGTCAGTGTAACAACCGCCCGGACGCGAGACGTGATATATGAGCAACTCTGAATTAATGCGGAATGCGTTCAACACGATATTATTTGTGGATCCAGTTATGCGCGGCTGATAATAATATTATGAAAGTATTTCTACAACTTTTATTAACTCAGTGGAATTGTTGTTTATATTGATTATGCTGTTAACACGATAATGTATATATAGTATGATTGATGGTTGTGTTTTTATTTAGGTAATAGAGAACGGTGATAGCATAATAATATGACCACTGGACTGCCAAGACAAAGTTTTCGAGTTCAAATCCAAGACCCGCACTTCTGATTTTTCGATATTTGCGAATTAATAGTTAATTATAACATAACATACCATCACGCCTGTATTAACCGAAGGGTTAGGCAGAGGCGTACTAATGTACACCCACAGTTCGCCGGTATGTTTAGGTTCCATGTAATAGAGGGCGAGCCTATTGCCATTAACCGGGCACAAATTCCTAACTCCGAGCTGCTACTGGGAATTTCATAGAAAAACCCAATAACACTTTGCTCGACCTGGGAATCGAACCCAGGACCTCTAGCGTAGCAGTCGCGGTCCGGACCACTTGGCTATTGAGGCAGTTAGTTAATTATCACGCGCTTAAAGTTAAGACTTTGAAACTATGAAGAAAATCATCTTGAGTAAACCTGCATGCCTGAGAGACTCGCATTAGGCTAGCGTGGTGGACTATAGCCTAATCCCTCTCATTGTGAGAGGATCCTTGTGCCCAGCAGTGGGACATTATAATGGGTTGATTGTGTTTTGTTAAAAGTAGCAGAAATTATCACTACAAATTGTATATATTTTTTATAAGTAATACAATTTTAAGTTATAAATAAAACAAAAATAATAAATAAAATAAATTTGTTACTAAAACTTTTATAAACTGAGTACACATTTTTATATTTATACAAATAACAGACATATGTACCTACAATGCAGAAAAATATGAAAAAACCGGTAAGCTTCGTGCTGCTAGCGGTAATATATTACGCGTCGTACGAACTACGCCCGGTAAAAATCCTATGGGACCACAACCAACGGTTTTCGAACGATATTCGCGTTTGAAATATCGGAATTAGAATACCGATTTGGGGAAGTCTTCGGTGTTCCGCGGAAAATTTATGTACATATTTTGTTTATTGGTTTAGTTTGTAATTCGATTTATTCGGTTTGTTGAGTGTTGAATAAGATAATTTCCTGTAGGGATTTTATATGGGTACCTGTAGTACCTATCTACATATTTTACAAGTATTTTAATATTATGCATGGTTATCATAAACTTGTTTGATGTTATACAACATTATTTGTAGTATAAGCGAAACCTGAATAGGTACGGTTTGTTCAGACCAAGTAACTGAAACGATTTTAAGAATTTTTACACCATGTTATATTTCTGACTTGTAAAAGTATCTTTAAAAACTATTTACGGAAATTATTTAAGTAGGTAATTTATTTAATTTTATACCGAGAAAAATGTTCAGATGCAAGTTAAGCTAATTCGGTTAAGTTCGGTTTTAATCAACACAATAATTAATTCCAAAATAATCCTTCCTTCATTCTTTGAGTCTCATTACTCTTCCCAACAGAGTCTTGTTACAAAAATATGATTTACGCTCATTACGGTCACAATTAAAATAATTTATTTGACGTATTTGTGTCGTCTGTGGTAGGGACCCTGGCATTCTTCCAGGCGAACTATTATTACGCCACAGATAATATATTTCATAGAGGTGCAACGGATTTATGTTTACTCTGTGCATTTGGAAACAAGAACGTTACGACTGTTTAAATTGAGAGATGGGTTTAACATTATTGGAGTTTGATTGCTTATTAGTAAAGCTAATTAATTGGGATAATTTACATTAATAAGAATGGTTTATATTAATAAGAATGGTTTATCAACATCGGAAAAATCTCGGCTATCGATGATAAGTTTCGGCCATGGCAATAGGAGGGGTAGATTTTGGAAGTTGAATATTGAAAAAAAAGCTGGTTTAAAATAGATTGAAAATGTATTGTCTCTGGTCTAGAGCTCGAACCCCCTCCCCCGTAATGATCGTCCTTGCTACAGTCTTAGTTTAAGCCCTATTCACGGAAACTGACTTTGTAAGCGAGATTTTCTCCCGTGTCATCTCTAAGATATGGAATAGTCTTACCCTGAGGTGTTTTCATTGCGCTATGACATAAGTTTTTTTTAAGGGGCAAACGACTAGACGAAGCACCTGATGGTAAGCGAGAACCGCCGCCCATGGACACCCGCAACACCAAAGGAGTCGCAAGTGCGTTGCCCGCCTTTTAAAGGGTTTGGGCCTCCGGTAACCTCACTCCGGCGAAACACAACGCTAGCGTTGTTTCACGTCAGTTTTCTGTGAGGCCGTGGTATCACTCCGGTCGAGCCGGCCCATTCGTGCCGAAGCATGGCTCTACAACGTTTAAGTTGAAGTATCTTCAAACGGCACGTTTACAGGGCTCTTACGCATCAGTATCAGGTGTTGCAGGTGTCCATGGGCGATGATGACTACTTAGTATCAAGTGGCTCATCTACTTGTTTGCCGACGAAATCAAAATATAAAAAAGCTTCAACTCTAATAACGGATTTATAAAAGTTGTAGCTTACTGGTTTCTGACACTTACGCGAATATTAGACATTGAAATAAAACTATCGCTATACTAAATATTTTATCGCGTTGTATTAATTTATTAGTTGTAGCTTTCTAAAGTTATTTTTTAAATCTATATTTGAATAACGGATGGTTAGTTTAATGCATTCTTCTATCTTACTAGCATTATAAAATACACCGGTAGAGTAGGAGTGCCCAGTACCTAGATCTCTGCCTAATCCTCCGGGATATACAAGCGTGATGGCTATAAATATAAGAAAACAAAGTGTAATTTTCTAACAATCTGGGGCATGGTAGTGCCCCCGCCAAGACGAGGAGAAACAAGGCAAGGAAGCTTTTAAGTAAATGTCGGGTGAATTATTTATAATTTTATAATATCTTCATAATATCTACAGGTTGGTGCCTTTGATGTCGGTGCGCCATTAATTATTCTTCTTTATTATGTTTCGTCTTCAAAAGGAAAACAAGATAGAATTTATTAAATTGGGTATTAAATAAACATTGTGTGGATTTTCGTAGGCAATTTTGTGTAAGCACCCTTAAAGCGGATTCAAAATATTGTTGCCGCAGTTTCACTGGCATTTTCAAAGTACTCCCTACTAATTGGTGTACAATCTGTATTTTTTTAGACAAATGGAAAAGAATCCCGCTGTTTATCTCAGGAAGATAAACAAATGTCTTCACAATCTTCAACATCTCTAAGCGTAATAAAACACGCCCGTACAACGTACATAACGCATCCAAACGTTCTCTATTTACTTAATACTTACACATTTCAACCACGCAACACTCGTTTGTTTCTACTTATATAACAAAAAGTATATAGGTAGTACATCTTTATTATTCCCACAACACATCTTACACTCTCGCTTGAACGCGTTGAAATATAGGCCGATGACACACTTGTATCTTTTGTAATGCGATTTTGAATAAAACCTTTTTGTATCTCATGTGAAATATTTGTATCTTTGTATCTCTTTTTAAGTGGTTTTTTTTTATCAAAAGCCAATATCCTATGTTCTGTTCGCCACTGTGATATTTATGGGGCGAATTTATGTGATCTGGTAGTAAAAAAAATCTTCTTTTAAATCTCTACTTTTAGTAGCTGGAAATTATTTCTACTAATTTGTAAACGCGGCAACACTGAAGTCATCATGTCATCTCTAAATTCCAAAAAAATCTACGTTCAAAATTAAATCGTTTTGCTATGAGTTTTCAGTTGCTTTTGCAAGTAGCAACTCTTTTGGTAGTAGGTACTCGGTCCTAAATATATGGCTTATGATGGAGTACTGATACTACTAACTAATTAATGGATAGCTACTACCCGAGAGAGTGTTTGCGGAGAATAACTAATTAAAGATATTAAGTTTACCTTTTAGTTAAGAAGGGACCTAAGTCACGACCCTAATTTGAATGCATTATTAATAAACATCCTTGAACCTATACCAAAATATTAATTTTGACAGGGTAACCAAATTCTACGTTAGATAGAATTTACGTTAAATTTATACTTACTTTATGTTTTTAATACAATATATTCTTTATTTACGGTCAATGAGTTAGCCATAAATATTGTAGTAATTAAAGTAATCAAATTATGTAATAAAAGATTTTAACACGAATTGAACTTCCTCTTTCAAAGGAAACTCACAATCCTATACCAAATACAATAAATCGAATATGTAATATAAAAAAATAACTAAAAGCTGACATACTTTTGCTTCCACTTTTTTTTCTCTTGTGTTGCCAACATAAAATTCCCAAGGCAGCGCCAATGAGGGGGCGGCGGAGGTGTAGGGGTGCCAATTTTACAGCCCAATGGTGCGAGAGAGCCGATTGGAAAACGCTGATGCTGTTGTGATTATACTTCGTGTTCTAATTTTGTGTGCGTGGTTCGAAATATAAATTCAATTTTAACGGTGTATAGAAAATTTTATAACTGCGTTGGACAGTTTTGTAAGCAGCTAAAAATATAAAATAAAATAATCTCGGTTCTACTATGTTGTTTTATGTCTACCAAATTTCAGTAATATTCAGGTTCTTTCTTACACTGTATACATATTATATTCGGAACATAAGTATTCACTTTATATTCGCCTGATGGAACTCTATGAGTGTTATGAAAATAAGTACATACCTACTTTCGAACGTAAGACGTTCGAAGATTCGAAATTCTTAAAAGAAAACTTTTTTGTTAACGGGTACTAAACTAAGGGCCACTTGTACCAACTTCAAAATTATATTTAAATTGTATTTAAACACGATTTTTCATAGAAATTTTGTGTTTAAATATAATTTAAACAAATTTAAGAAGTTGGTGCAAGTGGCACTAAATGTTTTTGTTACGAGTAGGTCCATGTCGGTAGTGCATTGGGTGAGTTTCGAACCGGCAACCACATCACGAGTCGGACGCCCTAGCCATTAAGTTACCGCCGCTGCGTAATTGATTCAGGCTTAAAAAAAAACATCATAACTGAGGTTGAACAAGTTAATATAATTGCTTAATCATCAACCCATTTACTGGCCCAATACTGATCACAGGTTTCTTCCCATAATGTGAAGAGTTAAGAGAAAATTTACCTGGTATAATAATCGTATTACTAATTTTATTGTACACACTTTTGTTATTGGGTTTTTCTATGAAATTCCCAGTAACAGCTCGGAGTTTGGAATTTGTGCACGGTTAATGGCAATAGGCTCGCCAACTATTACATGGGACCTAAACATACCCGCGAAATGTGGGTGTACATCTGTACGCCTCTGCCTAACCCTTCGGGGAAAACAGGCGTGATGGTATTGTACACACTTTTACATCATCAGCACCTGTGCATCACAGAATTTACTTACGGGTAAATAAGACATAATCACAAAAAGCATCCATTCACAACTATCTCAGTAGCGCACTATTCACTTCGCGATTTTATCGCAACGTTGCGTTGTCGCTCTGTCGCGTTGTCGCGTCGCTTCATCCGGCGTGTGTCGCGTCTGTGCGCTCAAAAGACGTCATCTAGTTGTTTTGTACGACGCGACGGTAGTAGATGCGCAGTACACAGTGAGCTTTAGTTTTACTAAATAAAATACTGCATTGTTTTTCTCGAATTTTCCTTTTAAAGCCTCACATATAGATAGGTTGCGGAGCTAAACAATAATCTTCAACACATTTTTAATATTAGTTACTATGTATGCAAACTTATTGAGAAATAAAAATAAAACTGCGTATTGACTATTCGATTTCCTAATAAACAATTTCAAAATCTAACCGATATAAGTGCGATTTGCGATAAATCGTCTTTAATGTGCAGTTTAATTCAGCAATCCCGGTATGGACGCCCAGTGAATTTTGTACCTGTAATTTTAAAAACAAGCTTATATTTAAATGCTGTATAAAGAAGAAAATAAATCCTTGGAACTGAATCAACATGTAAAAATTCAACTTCGTAGGGTAAGACGAACTCGTTCTTTTTGAGTTTTCATGATTTTATCTAAACAAACAAACATTCCAAAAGGTCTCTTCTTAGACTTTCGGAAACTGCCACGTATATTGAATTCGTTTAGTATCTTGCTTTGTATATCTTTCACTTTGAAATGTATTCTTGGTTTAGGCCAGTGCTACTCAAAGTGGTATGTATGGTATATCGACCCCCAGGGGTCTAAGATGACCTACAAAGGGGTCTATGTCAGCGGGAAGAAAAATAAATTCACCCTTCTTCCCAAATTTTAATAATAAAAAAATAAAATTTGGGAAGAAGGGGGAAATGATGGCAAGTGGTTGACCAGATACAAAAATTGGGGACCTCTGTTTTAGGCTCTCGTCCAGGGGCCCAAGTCTGCTATTTCAGTTGTATCAAAATGGTCGTTCAATGACATAAGAACTGACAGATTTCGTAGACAAAACTGTCAAAAATCAACAATTCTGAAGCCATTGAGTGACGATTTTGACACGACAAAATAGCAGACTTGGGGCCCAGTATTATCGTTTCATAGATTTTCTATCAACATACGTATTCTTATTGAAATAAAACAACTTTACGGATTATATCGCGTTATATTAGTATCAAATAAAGTAAAATCAAAGCGTCCATGGTCACGGGCAGACTCTACGCGACCATGAGTCTGCCCGTGACCATGGACGCTGTAAAGGGTCCGAAACGTTGGGATTTGTATTGTATTTGATACTAATATAATGCGATATAATCCGTAAAGTTGTTTTATTTCAATATGTCTGATATTCGCGTAAGCTTCAGAAATCAATATACGTATTCTTGTTATGTTTATGCTATGACAGGATTATTAGAGGTTACTTCCTCTGTTGGAAGATAAAACCGTTGCCGTAGGAGAGCCATGCTTCGGCACCAAAGGGCCGGCTCGACCTGAGTGATACCACGCCTCACAAAAAACCAACGTGAAATAACGCTTACGTTGCGTTTCGCTAAGTAAGTAAGTGCACTGGAGGCTCAAACTCTTTAAAAAACCAACCGGCAACGCACTTGTGACTCCTTGGGTGCTGCGGGCTGTCCATGGGCGGTGATAATCCGGTGATCTGCTTGCTTGCTTGCCCCTATCCCATAAAAAATATATATGTATATGCTGGTGAAGCAGTAAAAATGAAAAGAATCATCATAAATAATTATAAGTATGTAAATTCCTAATGAATTCCAGTTCGCTTTACCTACGTATATTCAAGACGAACTTGAATTAATGTTTGTAAGTTGGTCAAATTCTGACTTGTATGACGAACGCAAAATCACTCACGGCTGTCACCGACATGAATATTCATCGCCGCCCAGTCTGAATTATACAAATGGAACTTATTAATATTTATGATTGAATAAACATTACGGAATTCACAGATGAATGGCCAGTTAGGCTTCTGTTCGCGAATTAATATATTTTGAGAGTATCGTACTCTGTTAGTTATGTTGCTGTCATAATATTTTGTCTAGTAGATTTTAATGCAATCATTTGAACTGATTGATACTGTATGTTCTTTATTGGGTCTTATTTCATCAACAAAACGAGTTAAAATTGTATATGTAATTTAAAATATCGTGTTTTGATAAAAGACATGGTTTAAAAAAATATGATAATATATTTGACAGGATCAAAAATTTGGATTATGATCGGCAGACAGTACAATTGGAGTGCATATTATATAGGTCTTCGTTTACCGTGAGGTTCTATAATATATATCAACCTCCCTCATTATTATAGAAATTTACATTACTTTCAGCGCTTTAATATCTATTTCTAGTTATTTAATAAAACTCTAGTACTGACAGATAAGGTACAGCTTAAACAAGTCCTAGAACTTTCTAGAAGCATGTAATTTTTTACAGATGTTCTAGATGAGCGAGACGAAATTTTGGGAAAGCAGTAGTCAGTACTCGTCATGAGTAACTCTGTGGGAAAACAGTATATAAAATCAATTCTGCTGGCCGGTAGGGTAGCTGGGTACTCGTAGCCATTCAAACCCAATCCCAATTTTTAAAATGAATTCCTTTCGTATTCACAGAAACCAATCGCATTTCAAATTACCGTTTCGTCCATTTACTGGATCTAATATAATATTGTAGCAGGTGTACAGACTGACTAATTGAAGTAATAGCAGTTTGAGCGGACGACGATTCAATTCCGATGCGCATCCGATTCAACGAGATACACTCGGATATTGAAGTGCTAGATGTGGCTCGCTATTTAAAAGTAAAGAATGAAAATAAAAAATTTGAAGAATGCTTCAGTTTACGCGTTACGTCATTGTCGATAGTCATCGCGTACAGATTACTCTATTTTCATAATGAAGTTGAAATGAAAAGGTAGAACTAACGCATTAATCAACCGATACTCTAATATAGTGGTTCCCAAACTGTGGTCCACGAGCGAATATTGGATGGCCCTTGAAAACTGCATTTAAAGAGGCTTTGGTTCATATGGTTTGGTTCGTTTTTCTTTACAACAGCAAAAGGTGAGTTCCGAATTTGAAAGTTTTTGTGAGTGGGTCGGGGTCCAGTGAACTTTGGGAACCACTGTTTTAATAGCGAAATGCCTATCACAATAATACTAATCTATACCATTATCATAATTATAGGCATATGAAAATACATACGAATCATTCTAAAATCCATGCTAGATTGTGTTTGACTGATGTTTTTAGATTTTGTTTGTTTCCCTCCCAGGGTGCCGAGTCTACTATTTAGTTGTGTCAGAATTGTGATTCAGTGACTTCAAAATGGTTGATTTTTGACAGTTTTGTCTACGAAATCTGTCATTTCTTATGTCATTTAGTGCCATTGGACGGTCATTCTGAGTCAATTGAAATAGCAGACTTGGGCCCCAGGATGCTTGTATCTCTTGCCATTTGTCCACCCTTGAGCTCTCCATTTTTACTTCTCTACGGCGGCGGCGAGGCGCTTGTCTTGTAAGGTTTATTGTTTCCTGGCTCGCCTTCGTTCACAAACACACGCTCAATCCACTCATTGTTTGCTCCTCTTGTCCATCTGTTTAGGAAACCATTCGTCAGAATACGAACAAATACTTTTTCTAATGTGCTCGCAAATTTTAATAATATTTGATACCACTGATGTGATACCACGGCCTCACAGAAAACCGGCGTGAAACAACGCTTGCGTTGTGTTTCGCCGAGTGAGTTGAGGTTACCGGAGGCCCAAACCCTTTTAAAGGCGGGCAACGCACTTGCGACTCCTCCTGGTGTTGCGGGTGTCCATGGGCGGAGGTTATCGCTTACCATCAGGTGATCCGTTTGCTCGTTTGCCCCACTATCCCATAAAAAAAATCGATTCCATTAACATATTAATTAATGATTATATAAGCTAATCTGTAATTCTTGGGTGGTTTTAATGTTCAAGCTGCTTCAGCCGTCAAAAGTTACAGGTTGTATTAGAGATTTTATTGCTTACAAATGATTTCTGAACGACTTAACTTTTTAATATATATCGCAGCTGGCGTGTGTATATGACGTCATGTATGAACGTGGTTGAAGCAAATAAGAAGTACTTGTGTAAAAATTATAGTAAATTGTCTTTATTTCGATGAGACATTTGGCGTAGTGGCTGAGCGACCGGCTTCTGCGCCAAGGGTTCTGTGTTCGATTCCCACACGGAACAAATTTGCGTATGACCTACAGGTAGCCCGGATCTTTGTCGCGGAGGAATGAAACCTCGCTCCCGTAACCCCAGCAAAAAGTGGTGAGGCGAAACACCCGTGTGGTTTTAGTCGGTAGGTCACCCACTTTGGGTGGAGTCCGACACACCCCGCCGCCTTCCCCGGGCGGCGGATGTCCATGAGGATCTCCACACGCACAAAAAAAAAAAAGCCCGGATCTGGGCGTTTGTGTATGTGTGTAATGTATTTTGTGTTAGTAAAAGCACACGATAAGTACAGGAGAAGATCCTATTGTCTGACAACATTTTTTAATAAAACAAATAAATGCGATAGTGTGTTTCAGAAACTATTTTTAAAAGAACATTTACAGTATTTACTTACTATAAATTATGTTTATTTTTTTTTTGTCAAAGAACATAATATATCATCCCGACTACATTCTCCGAAGGTTTAGGCAGTTCGCGGATATATTTAGGCCACATGAGGGGCGAGCTTGTTGCCATAAAAAAAAAACTTAATTAATTTACTTTAGCACTAGTCACATCTAGTTAACCTAATTCTAACTAGCTATTTGAAGGCAGATGCGTCTATAGCGTTGTTACTGCAAATGTCCAATATGCGTGCAAAAAATTCCTTAACGAACTCACTCTCGAGCCTTGCGAGGCAGGCGATGAAGCTTGTAATCAAACTGGTTACGATGAAATAAAATAATGTAATAATATAATTGAAGCCTATTTAGCCTTTTGCTGAAGCTGATATTTCCTGTTGAATTTAGTACCTATGTGATAGATACTCGGATACATTTTTGAGAATATGCATCAGATCGCCACGATCTTTCCCCTTGCCGTTTCTACTATCGGACGTCCAGAAGCATGAAAAAGACATCGAATGCATGGTGAACTTTCCAAAAACCCGAACGTAACGCTCTTTAGTACCGTTGAAATGTGGGATGCGCTTCCAGAGTCCTCTGTGATAAATATAATCTGGGTGTCTTTAAATCACGAGTGAATCGGTTTCTTCTAGGCGCGTTCCATCGTAATCGCAGTACCTATCGCTTAATGTCAGGCAAACTGGCGGCCAAGCGTAAGCCTATCAAGGATTTAAAAAATATTTATATATCTCATATTCGTATTACGTTAATTTTTTTTTAAAAAAAAGCTTTTTTTTTATTATGGCGCCACACTTTTTGTGTATTTGCCAGTGTCAAGTCTATAATACTTGACATAGAGTAATCAAGTAATATTTCCCATCATGGGATTGTATTATGGCACCACACTTTTTGTGTTCGCCAGTGTCAAGTTTATGTTGTTCAGTTGCCCTAATAAAACGGTAGAAACTTTATTAAGGCTATGATGGAGTTTAGGAGTGAACCCAAAAAGTCATGATTTTCAATTCTATATAATTTGCCTACACTCTCACACGTTCACGAACACTTAAAGGTTAATTATCCACCATAATTACACATTAAACTTCGGAGAAATTCAAGATTTGAAAAATAATATAAAATCGACAATGTGCACTTTTCATTTTCCCAGCTAAACCTAAAAAAAGCTTATTAGAAATGTGGATCTGACATTACTAGCATTCTTGTTAACCCCTCGTGCTAAGCTAAATGCTTGTGTCACAAGTGGGTTGACGTCGGTAGTGCAATGGGTGGATTTCGAACCGGCAACCACATGATCGCAAGTCCGACGCCCTAGCCATTAGGCTACCGCCGCTTTAAAAAAAAATACATACTCTTTATTTTATTCCCTTTAAAAAACCGTTGTCCTGCTCTAGGATTTCTCTCTCACGGCTTTCTCCCACAGGGCCGACAGAAACTAGTCTGCTACTTGCTACGATTTTTGCATACTTCATTTGCTTCTTCCATATTCTTACATCTTCTCATACACACATGTAAAAACTCGTAGTGAAAATATTCTGTAAAGATAGTATTCAGAAAGAAAGACTTGATCTCTTATTATATCTCGGGTGTTAGGTAGTTTACGCAGTTCTAAGAGACATTTCCTAGTTCTATTTAATTTGATAACATTCGTCTTAATCCTTTGAGGTATTTGTATTAATTTATATCTCTCTTGTTACAGGGGCTTCGGCAAACAAGGATACCAATGTCAAGGTAAGAAAAAGAAAAACCTTTTTTTTTGCTTTGTTATCGATTTTCAAAATAAGAACAGTATTAAATCATATCTGAAATACTGAATACAGAATCTCTTGTATTTCTTTTCAATTTTGAATTTTCAATTGACAGATTTTCCTGCGACATGGCACACAATATTACTGAATTCATTTGAACTTCATTGTAGAGTTTAGGCGGGAAAATGAAAAGTGCACATTGTCGATTTTTTATTATTTTTCAAAACTTGAATTTCTCCAAAGTTTAATGTGTAATTAAGGTGGATAATTAACCATTATGTGTTCGTGAACGTATGAGAGTGTAGGCAAATGATATAAAATTGAAAATCGTGACTTTTTGGGTTCACACCTAAACTCCATCGAAGCCTCAATAAAGTTTCTACCGTTTTATTGGGGCAACTGAACATTATACTTGACACTGGCGAACACAAAAAGTGTGGTGCCATAATACAATCCCATGATGGGAAATGATTATTACTTGATTATTCTAATACTTGAAACTGGCAAATACACAAAGTGTGACGCCATAATAAAAATAAAAAAAAAAAAAAACTTCATTGTAAGCCTTATCGCGGGTAGACTAAGAGTTATATGCGGGCTTTAAAATTCTTTTTTAAATTCTCTGCGCTCAACCGATCACGGTCCAAGAGCTCAGCAGGAAACCTTTGTCGTAATTTTTCTGTGTATGTGTGTGCAGTGTGCAGCTTTGTGGTGCACAAAAGATGCCACGAGTATGTCACGTTCACGTGCCCCGGCGCCGACAAGGGTGCGGATTCCGACGTAAGTTCTTCATATCTTTTTATTAATTTATCGACAGTAGAGGGGCGAATAACGTGTGTTTGTGTTTGTTTAAAATGTTTTTTTTCTTTATCAAAAAGTGATAGTGATTTACTTGTGCTTTAGAGCTCTTTCAACATTTTTTTTTTATATTGGACGCAGTATATTAATTTTTCTATTATTTTATAAAATTTAATGCTATAATTAAATTTAATTAGTAAAATCAATACTTAACCATTGTGATACGTGTTTTATATAATTGAAAGAATGTTACAATAGGTAATTAATTTCTGCGCCTCTAAATGTATTGCCTCGACAAAAAGCACGACATTAAAGTAATATTTAATTTAGTAATATTCAAAACAACAGTCGGTATACATATAGTAAATAGATACCACATATTAAAAGTGCTTTCAATTTCAATAAAGGCAACATTCGCTGTTATAAAGTAATTATTGTATATCAGTTTGCGTGCATGCCACCTTTGGACGGGGCTCGGCCGTCAACAAGTAATGCGCCCTGCACTTAAACATAATGAATTTTATATAAATACAGTTACTCAAAATAAATAGGATACATCGGGTTTAGGAACGAGATAGTCGTCTGAAATATTTTCATGTATTATTTTGTTTAGGCAGTGTGTATTAGGTTCTATAATTAATATAGGTACGTTTATAATGTTAAAACTAGGTACTTACCCAAAATCATTAACATTCGCTAGTTTTTATGTCTTTAGGTTATTTTTGACAAAATAAAATGTCTCTACACCTTGTTTTATGTTAAAAATGACCTCTGTAAAACTAATTACGGAAAACTTTAGACGCACAAAATTATTCGAACATACTGCATTTGTAATTTTGTAGTTGGACCATTTATTAAGCAAAATGGACATAAGTGACTCTTTTAACCTAATACTTACCACAAACCCAAAACTATTGGACTCATTGCTGCTCAATGTGCATTGGATGGCCCCTAGTAACGTTTATGATAAAAGTTGATGGCCGGTATGCAGCTCTAGGACTACGTGTCGGAATATTGATATTAAAAAGCATTTTATAATAAACTTTGTTCCTCAAATTTACTTCCACTCTACGTTAATTAAACCCGTCTGAAAACTTTTGTAGAATGTAGGAAAAAAACGGATATTTAGGTATGAATTTATTTTGGAGTTAATTAAACTGGCGGTAGGAGTACGAGGTAAAATGTAGAATAATAAACCAGATTTTATGTATTATACTAAAAAAACTAATAGCAATGAAATAAAACTCCTTTTTTATTTTTTTTCAGAATCTGTACCTAACCTTACTTATAGAAATGAATGCAAGAAAATTAATTAAATATATCGTAACTAAAAAAATTAATTATGTAATAGGCTATTACTAACAATCAGCCATTGGATTAATTGGCGGGAACGAAACGCCGCCATTTTGTTGTGTTCAAATTGTTCTCAATTGGTGCAATTTGTTGTTAAATGTGGGGTTATTACATTTCTAGAGCATCCTTGTTGGCTCGTTATTACGTAAATACTGAAGACACGGTGAAATATAAGGAATTAATTTTAAGTACTAGGTTTCCACCAAGAATATTCTATATGGCCATTGATTAGGTGAGGCAGAGGTGTACATTCCGGTTCGCTGGTATGTTTAGGTCTCATGTAACAAGGGACGCGCCTACAAGCACTAACCGGGCACAAAATCAAACTCTGAGCTTCTCATCAGAACTCCATAGTAAAATACAATTACACTGCTCAACCTGGGATTCGAACTCAGGAACGCTAGAGCAGCAGTCGCTTTTAGGGTCGATAGAGTAATGAGGACGTTCAACTTACGTACATTTATGTATGTACTCGTATATAAAATATCAAGCTGTTTAAGTAAATAATTATGAAACACAGAAACCATTTTCCATTTTAACGTAATTTCTTTGTCCTTATTTTATTTTATTAAATGAAATGTAATACCGACGTAGGTACTCTTCTTGCTACATAAAATGGTACTACCCACATTTTGAGAGGTTAATTAAGTTTTAAGAAAAGATAACATTTTTACGCGTTTTCACAGTGCTAAAGGCATTGTTTGTCTGACAAGAATTAAGTGCCTAATTAAAATGTGTTACTGCGGTGTTGTCCGCTTTTACTAAGTAATTTTCAGGCTGAAATATCCGGACTATTTCAAAATATTTTATGTTTTCGGTTAATAGCAAAAGCCTTCAACTGAAGGATTTAATACCAAAATAGGCGATTGTTAAGGTTACCTATACATGTTATTGTTAGCCTAAATTTTCAGAAAATATTTAAATATTTTATTAGGTATATTCAGAAATAATATTTATACATCACACCTGCGATTTTTTTCACACAGCCTTATCTTGTTCAAAATCGCATTTCAATAAATAAATATATATATAAATATATTCCGGGACATTTTTACACAGCACCATCTAGTCCCAAACTAAGCAGAGTTTGTACTATGGGTACTAGACAATGGATATAATACTTATATAATTTTTTTTTTGTAAATACATACTTATAATACATAAGAAACACCCAGACGAACACAATCACTTATATTCATCACATAAATTTTTGTGTCCTGTGGGAATCGAACCCACGACCTCATGGTCAGCAGTCCGGTACTCGAACCACTAAACCACAGAGGTCGTCAGTTCAATGAAATCGTATTTGGTTCACGATCCCAACAACAAAGTGTGGTGATGATTTTGAATTAAAATTCATTGCGGACGAAAAGTAGCAAGCTGCGATACTTCGCATGTGAAATCGATGTGAAAAATAATTATAACTTCATCAAATGAAAATTGAAAAGTAGCAATCATTTTCATGCCTAGTTTTTAAAGTAAAAAAATATATTTTAGTTACATATCCTCCCGTCTGTATTCCCTGAAAGGTTAGGTTATACACCTGCGTTTACCACTTATTTTCCGGTATGGTTAGATACCATGGATTTCAAATTTTAATTTAAAAAAATGTCGATTTTCATATAGCCGCTTGGGTCGAGGGCTTGACGTAAAAATATATTAAGTGGGTCTTGGTATTTTAAGGAGGTTCTTATTCCTTCCCCGAGGATCCTTGACGGCATATGAATGAGACACTCTAATGGTCGTGGAATATTGCGAATCCCATTACCGTGGTTGGAGAAGGCAAGTGTTTGGTTTTTAATTGATAAAACACAACATAGGTAACCTGCCTTGAAAAGTGAATCATTTAATGACAGCTATGTATTTTTAGGATCTTTGATAGGTCTTCTAGAAAAAAGTATATAATGATACCTGTATTCATCAATATCCTCAATGCAGTTATAATATTTACCCTTTAAAAAAATGCCGGCAACTCACTTGCGACTCCTCTGGTGTTGCGAATGTCCATGGGCGGTGGTATCGCTTACCATCAGGCGATCCTTCTACATATTTGCCCCCCTATGATATAAAAAAATATATACCTACTATTCGTCCGATTACGACGGATTTTTTAAAAGTTTTTTGTGTGCGCCCGCTAAAATTCCTGACATAAACAATTAACATGGAATATGGGGGATTGCAATAACATTGCAATGCATTCAATTAGCAAATTAGGTATATACCTATATCGCTTGTTTGTGTAAATGATTGAAATTAATAATTTTAATTAAACCCTGCCGTACTAAATACAACTTGTTCCACCCATCAAAGCAAAGATCCCAACAATACAAATAGTCCATTATAAACAGAAATTCAATTAGCCATACCCAATTAGGGTTGGCAAGTGCATTTAATATTCTACAATACATAACGCCTGGGGTACTCAGCGAACATTGCCGAGACTGTGTAGCTGATATAATTTCTGTTGCTCACGAAACGGGAGCCAATTACGAAATATGTAGTTGGGTTAATTGGAAAATTTAAATATTCCACGCTTTTGTTTTAGGAAAATGTAGAATAGAAGTGTTGAACCTTTTTTGTTTGCTCGGTGGTAGAACCTTTTGAGGTCTGCTTGGCTGGCGACCATCCTTACGTCGGAGTTCTGGTTGGGCGGCAAACTTGATTTCCATTAACATTTTAGCTGTGATAAGATTTTTGAATTGAGAACGTCTTTATGATAGAATATAAATAATGAATTGAAAAATACAGCATGCGTTCGTAAATATTGAAATTAAATAAAGCAATAGATACAGTCTGATATAATAAATTAAACCATTATAGAGCAGACGTTTTGGAAACAAAATATTAATTTAAGTAATGAAAACTGAGGCAGACAATAATAATAAAAATAGTTAAATGGCCATTAACCATGAATGAGTTATTGCCTATTAGGATAATTTATATTTCAATAACCGCGAGGAAGCTTTCAATACTGTATAAATACTTACTATTATATAATATTTATAAATAATACGTTCGATTCACTACAAATATTGTGTTCTATGAGTTACTGAGGAGTGGAATTAAATTTGAGTTTAACAGATGTACCTAGGTTAAAAGAAATACTTATAATTCAAAGGAAAATTAAATCTTTACACTATAAAGAAATATTATTCTTTAGATGCCATGAAATACTTGTGTAGCTGTCATTTATGGATTTTGTCCCACATTTGTATTTACTTTTTTTTTAATCATGAGGAAATACCGTGAGAGAGCTATGATTCAGCACGAATGGGCCGGCTCGGACCTGAGTGATACCACGGCTTCACATAAAACCGGCGTGAAACAACGCTTACGTTGTGTTTGAGTGAGGATACTGGAGGCCCAAACACTTTCACCCCCTATGCCATAAAAAATACTGAGAAGCAGCTTAATAAAAAATATCATAAATATAATTGTGTCTAAAAAAATAGGTTACTTATTTTGAATGTCAAAATCTTCGATTGGGTTTCAAACTAAACATTCAAGATTTTTCCCCATTCCCAAAGCCTATAATATCATATTATATGACAATGACCAACAGGATACACGCACGAAGCACAACTTCCGCAACTGCACTTACGCGTCCCCGACATTCTGCGACCACTGTGGCTCTCTTCTGTACGGCCTGATCCATCAAGGCCTCAAATGTCAAGGTACCAAGCGAACCGCCGACGTAACCCACTAACGCTTGGACATGCTTCTGTGTTCTAGATTTTTCTACTTTCAGATTGGTGATGGTGCTTTCTGCTAATGCTTTTTTTATTACTCTTTTGTGTACGTAGACTTTTTCGTCTTCTTATGTAGGAACGCTCTCGCTCTCATCGGGGTCCTTTTTATTTGTGCTTTAATTGATTTTGATATGTTTGTCATTGCAAAGGCGGCCTACGCTCCTCACAAATGGAACACGTGGACGTTCCTTGCGCCAACTTTTTGTGAACACTGCGGTACATTACTCCATGGTCTCGCCCATCAGGGATTAAAATGCGGAGGTATAATATAGACGTATCTATAGAATGACACTAACAAGAGGAAACTAGTTCCTGGATAGCGAATGCTTTAACACGAGGACTAATGTATGCAATTGCAACTAAAAAAAATATATGTTGTCAGCACAAGAAGGTTCCAACTCCCAGGTATAAGCTCCTCTTTAGCGAGACAAGGAGGTCCCTTTGCACGAAGTGTATGGATCGTGAAATTAATGTGTAATCAAGTCTGAAGTATTAATATTAAAGTCCCTAGTAGGTATGTACGTCCAACAAAGTCAGTTCGCATCTGTTTCTTTAATTAATTTGCTTGTTTATCCCCTCTGTCTGCTGCTGCATAGTTTTGAGAGCACGTCTTTGCATTAAAGTTACAATGCACGTAGCTAGGCGTATTGCATTCTATGGACCCATTGTTTTCATCGAATGTTAATAGAGCATTGACAAAGGTTTCATCTTGTATCAATGTATTAGTTACTTCTTCATAAGTAACGCGTTCAATGTTTATATTAACACTATTAAGATATGCATGCCTTTATGTTACATCATTCATTACAGCAGTGAAATACTAACTAGTATTTGCATACTATGCAATTGATGTCACATTTATAAGTACCACGCTTAAATTTTCCTTTGTGGTAACATTTTTAATAAAAGTTCCTAGTTTATTTTATGAGACTTTCTTTTAACTTTTTCTTTTAATAGTCTGCAAAAAAGTATCTAATAAAAGTGACTAATTTCTTACTGCCCAGTATTAAAATAGATGAAGAGGAAAGCACCTGATTGTTATTTTCAATATTAAACCATACTGCCCTTAAACGGTTTTTTTTATTCTTGTAACACAATTGTTATCTGTTATCCAAATTTGAAATGCTTTCCAAAGTACAATTTACTTTCTAAAGCTCTGTTTTACTCGTAACTTTCTCTGTCTGTATCTATACTTAATTTATTAAAACATTATTAATATTATAAGTAAGAAAAACAGGGCCTTTATCAAAACGATGATCAAGTTTCGCCCCAGTTTGGCAGCTTTCTCGTATGATGTATTATTAATTACGCCTGAGGTTATATATTATCCTTTAATATTATAATTACCCACAACAATTACTTGTTGTTAACTTGCTCTGTTTTTGTTTTAATATTTGTGTGTTTTTGTTTTAATTTTGCTTGTTTATATTATATTAAATTATTGCTTGCAAAACTGCGCATGTAATGAGGTAATATATGCTCGTAACTCATTCCCAATATGAGCACGCAATTAAAGCTGAATGTTCCCATACTTATAAATGATCCATGTCTTATTAATGGACTTGTTACGTAGAAAAACGTTTGATATGTATATTTTTTATACTGCACTCGGCATGTATGAAGCAATTTATCATTAAACGCTATCATTGAGAGTGATTTACGATATTATTCTGAAGGCTCTTGAGGTTTTTACAGTATCTTGTAAGTACTTATAAGTATATACTTGTCTCTTGAGTCCTCTCAGCTTGTTTTTTGTTATAGTAACAATTTTCTAGTTGATACGATATAAATAATTAAGTATTTTAGTATTTTTTGTGTCCCTGCTAAAATGTGTTCATATGGCAAGGATAAGATTCACGAACAATTTTTAAAGTACCTATAACATCTTATGGTACCGCAAATGTATTGTCTCGGCTACCTAATATGATGGTGAAATATTATATAACATAACCCTTATTTAATTAATCCATCTATACCAATTGGTCATAACACCCTATGGTCGACTGATAAAGATTACTTAAAGCATTCAGTCCGCCTCTGTACAATATTGTAGGTTTAAAAGGTATCAACTAAATGTAGGCGTCCAAGCAAAAAAGGTCCAATAGTGAGATATTGAGTTATGACGTGACTAGATTCGGTATCTAAAATAGTCAATTGATAATGAGAATTAAAAAAATATTCAAATACTGGCAATTTTTATCAGACACTTGAAGATGAAACTTGGAATAGGTAAGCTTGATTTGAGTAAGAGATTTTCAAAGGTTGCCATGCCACTATACCATTTTACTAATCTTTCCCTTAAATTGTCTGGTAGGTACATAAAAACATCATATAAAGTCATTTACCATATGAACTTGTAGATAATTGGGAATGAATTATTACCTATCTAGTTAATATCGCGAAACATTTTTTTCATCCAACATAAGTCTTGTGTGTCATTTGTTTCTATTCGTGAGTCAATTCAAGCGATCCTAGATTTCAACTTGTCTAGGCCTTAGGGACCATTTTTGCTTGGACACCCATAAGTGTGAGTAACGTCTTAAAAATTAATTGATAATAATTTTACCTTAGACAAAACCTTTGTAAATAATTAAAATAAGGCTACTAACACATTTTATGTATGCCAGCATGCGACATGAACGTCCACAAGCGTTGCGAGGAGTCGGTGCCCAACCTGTGCGGCTGCGACCACACGGAGCGACGCGGGCGCATACAACTCACGGTCACCTGCCAGGGGAACAAACTCACCGTCGTTGGTAATATATGACACATTATTGTAATATGGTATGGTATGGTTTAAAACGCGTAATTACTACTTACTCATATTCTGTTAGCGTTACATGTTGGAGCGAGCTAATCTCTACTATTATAAAATTGTAAAAAAGCTGTGTCTGTACATTGAAGATATTTAAAAAAAACAAGTGGGTTAGGGTATATAAACGCCTCCGAACCCAAAAATGTATTTTATAATTCTTGTCTGTTTGTTACGGGTTGGCGCAAAAACTACTGAATAGATTTTAATTTTGTTATCACTGTTAGAAAGTATGTGCTCGAAGTTAAAAACTGTTATACTTCTTATCTCAAATAATTATATGGAACCTGAGATACAGCTTGACCTCTCTAATGTATAGAGACCCATACAAAGAAGAGATCATCACTGTTGGTTTTTGAGCTTCGAGTGAGCGAAGCCGCGGGCAGAGGCTAGTTAAAAATATAATTATAATCAACTAATTGTGGATAGTCTGTTGACTAATGACGACAGCGCCATCTAATGGTACTAAATGGTATCAATTATGATAGAGTTCCTTTATAAATCTACCTACATAGTTCACATAGTTGTTGCGAACGTTATAGTTTACAAGTCACTTTAATAATCGTAATACTTTCATGAGTTCCTTTATAATTTCTAAATGAGTGTTTTAATGTTAGAACCAGCATAACCCACTCTGGCGCCAACTAAGGTTCTCTAAGGTTCATTCACAACACTTCTGATTATGAGACGGGTAGGTATAATCACCCAGGTTCTCTTATAATTCTTTATTTTAATATCATCATACTGGCCAGTAATAAGAAAACATGTTCAATTTACAAATCAAACTCTTTTATATCCAAACTTCTTTCATCCACAGTGATACAGGGCCGCAATCTCATCCCAATGGACCCCAACGGCCTGTCGGACCCCTACGTCAAGATGAAGCTGATTCCGGACTCTGACAATGTGAAGAAAAAAACCAAGACGATGAGGAGCACGCTGAACCCCGTGTGGAATGAGACTCTGACGTTTGACCTCAAGGCTGAGGACAAGGATCGGAGGCTGCTAATTGAGGTAATAATCGTTTTTTGACGGACATGAAATAATAATTTAGACATGTAAGCGATGGGGAATTATAAGTTAAGCGACAGAATTTTATTTTAGCCACGAATCCAACCTCTGATTTTATATATTTATGAGCAACGGAAAAATAAGAAAGCATCTAATAAACTAATACGTCTTTTAAACAACGCCACTAAATATTTAATTAAATGAAAGGAAGTGGCTGACCTAGTAATTCAGAAGATACTGCTTTGCACTGTTTTTTAGAGGAGAATAGTTTCTTCCTAATCATAATTATGGTTACCTACTGCTTTCCATTTTTCCTCTTTTTGGAAAGCACAAAAAGGATCTAAAACGGAGCACGCGATTACGATTATTCTGATAGTAACTAAATATTTACGATCCTAAATAAACAATTCAACACAAAAAATATACATAAATTACTTATTTGCATGAAATCTTAATCCACGCTTACTTCAACGCTTTGTGATAAATATCATACAATTAAGGAAAAATATTGCTTCATTTTGTGCTGAAACATTTTCTACATTTGATCGTTAATTCTCAGACTTGAAAATTAATTCATAACATCATACCATCACGCCTGTATTCCCCGAAGGGTTAGGCAGAGGCGTACTAATGTGGTACACCCACAGTTCGCCGGTATGTTTTAGGTCCCATGTAATAGGGGGCGAGCCTATTGCCATTAATCGGGCACAAATTCCTAACTCCGAGCTGCTACTGGGAATTTCATAGAAAAACCCAATAACACTTTGCTCGACCTGGGAATCGAACCCAGGACCTCTAGCGTAGTGGTCGCACTTGAAACCACTAGACTAACGAGGCAGTCGAAATTAATTCATAATAGGCGTAATTTGTGAATCAATTTACTTGTTCAACTATTCATAATCGAATTTGCCATTTAGAGCTAAGTATTCTATTCATATCTATTAAAATACTTTGCGGGTGGAGTAACTGATATAACAATGTCATAATCAATCCATTATACTGTCCCACTGCTGGGCACGGGTCTACTCTCATAATGAGAGGGATCAGGCTAAAGTCCACCACGCTAGCCTAGTGCGGGTTGGCAGACTTCACACGCCGCCGAGAAAATCTCTCATGATGTTTTCCTTCACCGTTTACGCGCGTGATAATTAACAATTAATACGCACATGACTTCAAGTCAGAGTTGTGCGCCTCGGATTCGAACTCGAGATCTTTGATTTAGCAGTCCAATGGTCGTATCAGTAGGCAATCACTGCTTATAATAATGTAGTGTAATAAAGTAAACTGCCTCATTAGCTAAGTGGTCCTGAGCGCGACTGCTAAGCTAGAGGTCCTGGGTTCGGTTCCCAGGTCGAGCAAAGTGTTATTGGGCTTTTCTATGAAATTCCCAGTAGCAGCTCGGAGTTAGGAATTTGTGCCCGGTTAATGGCAATAGGCTCGCCCCCTGTTACATGGGACCTAAACATACCGGCGAACTGTGGGTGTACATTAGTACGCCTCTGCCTAACCCTTCGGGGAATACAGGCGTGATGGTATGTTATGTAATAAAGTATTCGACAAAGCAGAGTAATTACTTTCCCTAACCAACACATTTAGAACTTTGAAGCAATTATGTAATCAATAATCAGGATAACCTGTAGTTACTACTAGCGCGGTTTCACTCGATCTTAGCTATGTTTTTGATACAAAAGGTAGCCTATGTCCTTTCTCATGGTGCAATCTATCTTCTTACCAAATTTTATCGAATTCTGTTCAGCGTTTTAAGCGTGAAAAGGTAACAAACAAACAGACTGTATTATATTCATATTTACATAATATAACATAGTGCGGTACCAAATTTAACGATTATACCTACATACTTTTTTTCTATAACTTGAATCAATATTAATTTAGTTCTACTTCCATGATTGGATATTTTTTTTGATCATCAGCTTTTTTCTTTTAATTAGACAGACCTAACTTCAAACCTGTTAATCCATTATTTCCAGATATGGGATTGGGATCGTACTTCCCGAAACGACTTCATGGGCTCCCTGTCCTTTGGTATCTCCGAGCTGATGAAGGCCCCAGCTGACGGCTGGTTCAAGCTCCTGACCCAAGAAGAAGGGGAGTTCTACAACGTGCCGGTGCCAGAGGAGGGCACAGACCTTGCCCAGCTTAAGAACCAGATGAGAGCTACCAGCGTTGGCGCCCGCAGGCCTCCGCCCCCGCCTGATAGAGAGGTTCCGCATAACATGGCCGCTGCTGACGTCATTAGGGCCTCTGATTTCCACTTCATCATGGTGCTTGGGAAGGGGTCTTTTGGCAAGGTACGGATAGCTTTATATTAATGTCAGTGAGTTTAATAATGAACCATCCTAGTAGGTAAATCTTTACAAAAATAAACAAAAAGTAAAAAATTCTTAAAACAATAGGTGTTGTGTTTCGCCTCTGTGGTTTCGCCGAGTGAGTGAGGATACCGGAGGCCCAAATCCTTTTAAAAGGCGGGCAACGCACTTGCGACCTCTCTGGTGTTGCGGGTATCCTTGGGTAGCGGTAATAGCTTACCACCAGGTGATCCGTCTACTCGTTTGCAACCTATCCCATAAAAAAATGGGCAATTTCAAAATTACGTAGTTGTGAAAAAGTTATGACGTAGGCCTATACAAAACAGGAATTGTGCTTCTAATTACTTTGTGCCTCAATAGTCTAGTGGGCCTAAACGCTACGCTAAGCTAGAGGTGCTGGGTTCGATTCTCAGATCGAGCATAAAATATGAAAGTCTCAGCAGCTCGAAATTTAGATTTGTGCCCGGTTAATGGCAAGAGGTTCGCACGCACCCTGACCTTAACATATCGGCGAACTGTGTGGTGTACAATAGTACACCTTTGCCGAACCCTTCGGGAAATACGTTATTTTAATTAGGTAATCCCTTCCAATATTTTCATATTTAAAACAATGTTGTAACGCTAATATTGTAATTGTGACTATTTTATTTTAAAAAGAGTATCTATGGAGTTTCTTGCCGGCTCTTCTCCATAAGACCCACTTTTTGGATCCGTGCTACTAGTTTTGACTTTTCAAAAGTACCTTCTTTAATGGTCTAATTGAAATAAAACATTTTGACTTTGACATAACTCAGAGGCCTGTTTCATCAACAGGTAATGTTAGCCGAGCGCCGTGGTACGGACGAGTTGTACGCAATAAAGATCTTGAAGAAGGACATCATAATCCAGGATGACGACGTGGAGTGCACCATGGTCGAGAAGAGAGTCCTGGCGCTCAGCAGCAAGCCGCCCTTCTTGGTGCAACTACACTCCTGCTTCCAGACTATGGTGAGAAGTATACCTAAGTATTCGTATTCATATCAAAATCGAGAATAATTTGTATGAGAAGGAGGTTAATGAACGTAGATGAAGCGAAAGTGGTGTACCAGGATCGTAGCAAATTTAGTCTCTACCTACCTCGATGGGAGAAAATATTGTATGTATGTATGAGATTTGTCCGAGGACGAGAATAAAATAATATCTCGACCGAGACCGAAACGGAAACCAAGAATCACAAAATGGAAGAGTTACTCATTGCACTGTGATCTATACATCTATACTCTATACAAATAAATAAAATTGAAGTGTCTGTTTGTAATATTATAATAACCGCTTTTTACTAAGTGCATTTGGATGTATACACGGTACATATAAAAAAACATATTTTTTTTTAATTTTTGTCCGTCGGTCTGTCTGTCTGTTTTTTCCGGCTAATCTCTGAAATGGCTGGGTCGATTTTGACGGGACTTTCATTGGCAGATAGCTGATGTAAAAAGGAGTAACTTAGGCTACTTTTTTTAAATGCCACACTGGCGAAGTCGCGGGTTACAGCTAGTTACGAATAAAAGTCCAAACCAACTGGTATCTGCTGTAGCCCAAGCATGAACAACTATCAAATTCGTATCGTAAACGAATGAGTTTTTTTCTGCTACAATTCTCATACATACACATATTTTCACACCGGTCTCCCATTATGGTAGGCTGAGATTATAGATTTTCCACTTGCATTTCCACTGATTTTATGGCCACTGATTTTATGACACTGCTCAGTGGTAGGATCTTTTGGGGTCTGTCTGGCTGGCGATCTCCCTCAGGTCGAAGTTTATCGTAAAGCACCTTGGTGTTTCTACTTTAGTGCGTAAGAGGTTGTTGCGGTTGTTGCGACTCTGGCAGTCTGCAGTCCGTAGGGGCTCTCGGCAACGCATCAACAACTCCTCTGGTGTTGCAGGGCGACGATGACTACTTCCCACCTTAAACAATAAAAAGAACTGAATCTTCAGAAAATGGTATCTTCTATGTATTAACCAATTCTTTTCAACATCCACAGGATCGTTTATACTTCGTGATGGAGTACGTAAACGGTGGAGATCTCATGTTCCAGATACAACAATGTGGCAAGTTCAAGGAGCCTGTGGCTGTGTAAGTAGTCTTCAAGTGATAAACTTAATTATGTACAGTTTGATCCCGTATTCCAACGCTACAAGGGTGATTTTTGAGTGCAACTGTACTTTGTGTTTGTGACTTTAACAAACTCTTTGAGAACGTTGTATGACGATGAGACAATTTGATAATATGTTAATACAATCTACTATATGGTTCTTTAAGTTCGAAATACGCTCTCAAAATTACAGAGAATTTAATATATTTTTTGCAACAATTGATTAGTGTTCCATTTCACAAAAGATTACTGATTTTTACAAAAAGTTTTTACAAAACTTCACTGTCGCTTATTTTAAAATCGCTCTCGTAATCGTAAAAAAAATGAATACACTGAACAATAAATGCGAATTACCTATCTCATTCTACGCGCAGCGACGAAGGCGGAAGTACCCATAGCAATCGTGTCTAGCGTATCGTGCTCCGACAAGAATTAATTTGTGTCCGGCGCCTACGCAGAGATGTTACATAGATCGTAACTAAAAACGTCACGAAAACGGAATTTCTCGTTTAAAAGTGGCCTTACTCTTACCAATTATCATGATTAACCCTAGAGATGCCTCATAGTATGAGATGGGACAATATTTTCCCTCATACAAATCAAAGCCCGCCCTTCCGTCCCGTGTCAATGCCTCTTAGTATTTTTACTGAGAAGAAGAAACAGCGGAATGAAGTCCCCGCAACACATTTTTGTCTGCTAAGTTACTAAGGCGTTATTGTTATATCAAAACTGAATTTTAATTTTTGTTTGGAGTACCTAATTAATTGCTATATGTCCGCTGGCGCACACATTATAATCGATGCCATTGAAGGTTATACTTATCATATTTGCAAGCCTCTAAGAGTGAGGTGATTTTTTTAAGCAAACAGCCAATTATTCGAGTGGTTACAACAAAATAACGTTCCCATTCCATGTAAATTAATCTGCACATCTAAATATTCCAGTTTCTACGCCGCCGAAATCGCGATCGGTCTATTCTTCCTCCATTCCCGCGGCATAGTCTACCGTGATCTCAAACTAGACAACGTACTCCTGGACCAAGACGGGCACATCAAGATCGCTGACTTCGGCATGTGCAAGGAGGGCATCACCGGTGACAAAACTACGAAGACCTTCTGCGGTACCCCGGATTATATCGCGCCGGAGATCATCTTATACCAGCCGTATGGCAAGTCGGTAGATTGGTGGGCGTATGGAGTGCTGCTGTATGAGATGCTGGTGGGACAGCCGCCGTTCGATGGGGAAGATGAAGAGGAGCTGTTCGCTGCTATCACTGATAATAGTGTATCATATCCCAAGACTTTGAGTAAGGTTAGTTTTTCTGTCTTGAAAATTATATGAACAAGTCATTTGTTTGGACTAGGTAAAACTAAATGAAAAAAATTGCTAATTTACCTATTTTATTACTTTTACATAGGTAAATCGTTTGTTTGATTCGTAAACTGTTTCTATAGTTCGTCTATGCTTTTTTTTATTCAATTAAAGTTGACAATGTAATTATTTCCTGCTGATTTAAGTGCTAAAATTACCACTTCATAAATCATTATAATGATTCACAAACGGCACAACAGGCCATAATTCTCAGTTAAGCTGACCTCGCATTGTATAAGCTTGTTGTACAAATAGGTCATCTTATACTGGAATTGTACCTATGGCACTTTGTGAAGTCGTGTCTCCGTGAATCATAATATGATTTATTTGGTGAATCAATTAAATGTTAACCTTCTAAATATAAGATAATATAATCGATATTACTTATTACACATTGTGCTAAATATTTTGTAAGAAATGCCTTGGAATAGGGGTGGGCAAAAATATCGATATTTTAATCCATATATCGATATTCGATATTTACTTTGGAGTATCAAATTCGATATATTTTTTCCCTAACTCTGGAGATTTTTATTTGCCCATCCCTACCTTCCAACAACTTCACAGGGTCTATGAATGTTTAAGTAATTTTGTAAACTACATGGTTTGATAAATGTATAAATAAAATTCGTATTTTCAAATGGTCAGGAGGCCAAAGACGCTTGCAAGGCGTTCCTGACGAAGAATCCCCAGAAGCGTCTGGGCTGCAACGCGCGCGGCGAGGAGGACGTGCGCACGCACCCGTTCTTCCGGCGCATCGACTGGGCGCGCATCGAGGCCCGCGACGTGCAGCCGCCCTTCAAGCCCAAGATTGTGAGTATCTATGGCTATTTATTTATTTAAATAGAACGGCCGAAACCAATTACACTACTTAAACATATAATATACCTTGAAATGAAACTACTTTTTACGGATTTTATCGCGGTATATTGATATTATTTAGTTCCCGACGTTTCGGATCCTTTACAGCATCCATGGTCACGGGCAGACTGAGGTGTTGGACGTCTTGATGTTAAAATTACTAACAGCTACCTTACATTTTTGTTAATTATTAGTGATCCGATTCACGCAGAACGAGCTCACCGTATCCTTTGGTCTTACAGTTTTGGGCTTGGATTTAGATTTTATAGATTCTATAATGGGATTCCAAGCAGCTGGTAAGACCCAACCATCTTCTCTATTGAAATTTGGGTGTTTTTTGATTTCAATAGCCTCACGAATCATCCTGGGTAGGAATCGGTTTTCTTTTGCGAGGACTTGTGGTTTATCAAATCTGATGTAGTGCTGGGTCTTGTCTAGGGTATGTTCACAAACTGCTGACTTTCTGGAACGGCGGTGTTTGACATCGGCAATGTGTTCAAATTTCAATAGAGAAGATGGTTGGGTCTTACCAGCTGCTTGGAATCCCATTATAGAATCTATAAAATCTAAATCCAAGCCCAAAACTGTAAGACCAAAGGATACGGTGAGCTCGTTCTGCGTGAATCGGATCACTAATAATTAACAAAAATGTAAGGTAGCTGTTAGTAATTTTAACATCAAGACGTCCAACACCTCAGTCTGCCCGTGACCATGGATGCTGTAAAGGATCCGAAACGTCGGGAACTAAATAATATCAATATACCGCGATAAAATCCGTAAAAAGTAGCTTCATTTCAATGTCTAATATTCGCGTAAGTGTCAGAAATCAGTATATAATATACCTAATTTATTTAACACAGTCATGCATTCTTCTCACAAAATATCAAACATTCTGACAGTATCATCTCCTATTCAATCGCAAACATATCGAGATAACTTAAAAACTGGTGAACTTCTTATCTCAATTAATTAAACGGTTCCTGAGATACAGCTTGACCCTGATGTATAGAGGCCCAGAGATCATCATTTATGTTTATTGATTAAATTATTTTTGGAACCCATTTCTAATCCTAATATAGCTTCAGGTCAGCGAAGCCGCGGGAAACGAAGTCCCTGGCAGAAGCTAGTATAGTGATAATCAAATTGATCTATTTATTCCCAGAAACATCGCAAGGACGTGTCGAACTTCGACAAACAGTTTACTCAAGAGAAGACGGAACTGACGCCCACGGACAAGCTGTTCATGATGAACCTCGACCAGACAGAGTTCATGGGCTTCTCCTTCCTCAACCCCGAGTTCGTGCAGCACGTGTGAGCGAACAAGGTAAGCGCTGTACAATGACGTCATACAATTCTTTAAAGTGGTAGAACTTGTTTTTGAATTCCCCTTTATGTTGGTACAGTCGACAAGAAATATACAGGCAGCAGATAAAACACAGCTGTTTTTAGCTGTCTGCATTCCAAAACCGTTGGCGAATAGTTATTGATACGGAAATCTATGTTATACCAAATCTTTGATTAGCTACATACCGATCTCTTTTATCGACTGTACCAGCGCTTTCCAAGTATTCTTTCACAAAGCTAGAAAGATCGACGTGCTAACATTATGGTTCCGGTTAAAAAGGTAATGTAGCCAGTGAAATTACTGGACTTTTATGTGATATATATGAGACGGATGGCCTGATGGTAAGCGATCACCGCTGTTAATTACATTAAGGCCCACTTGCTCCAACTTCTTAAATGTGTTTAAATTGTATTTAAACACGAAATTTCTATGAAAAATTGTGTTTAAATTCAATTTAAACATATTTAAAAATTTGCTGCATGTGGGCCCTAATTGTTAAAAAAATTGGTGTTCATTATAAACCTCGATCAGGCCAGCTTTATGCAAAGCCAATTGTGCGATAATAAGCCTTACCACCCTTTCATCTATGCATAAATCCAATCAAAATAATTCATGAAATGTTAGTTGAGAATTTTTAATGTGATTTTACCTTTCAGGCTTGAATTTCTCCTCATTATTGAAGTTGGCTGTGTGGTGGGGACGTGAACCCCGGTACGAGTCAGCATTTCACTCCATCTGTCGACTGTCTCTGTCACTCATACGGCGCGAGTCGTTTGCTGTCTCACTCTCGACTCTACATTAAATTCCGACGATTAGCTATCATTGTATCGTTGATTCTTGAGGGAATGCCATTCTTGGGCTCTTCGAAGGACGTTTAGGAGAAATATTTGCTCATTCCCGTTAATTTTACTACTCTTATTTTTTAGTCGATGATATTCTACATACCATCCAATACGACATGACTTAGTTTATTTAATTTATTTCAGTTTTAACGTAGACATTCTGAAGAAAATCTCGCTTATATTTCCTTACAATAAATATATCTTATGCGTTACCAACCTCAGAATGTCTCTGTTAAAAGCGATTGTTATCCTAAGAGTAGTCATTTGTTTAAGTATTTTTTGCAATAATAATTAATTTATTTAACTGCAATAATAATTAAATCGGAAATGTAATCCAACGAATTTCGGTAAGCAATATTAATTCGAGTAAAAACTTATTGTTGAAATTGCTCTCTATGTATTTTTTACATTGGCAATGTTTTGTTCGGCAATTTTTAAAGTTAATTATATCTTTGTGTTGTCACATGAGAATCATACTCAGAATCTCGTATCATATGGCAATCTCTTATATCATTATCTTGGGGCCACTTGATAAATATACTTGTAAATGTTGATCACCACCCAGAGTTTATACTTTCTGTCAAAATATACTTTATTACAAGTCACTAGTGTTTATGATCGCGTGCAATTTTGACAGATCGCGTCAAACTGTGTGGGTTTTAAGTTTAATTTTCATGTTTTTATCACATATCAGTGTTGTTTATATTGTAAATACTGTCGTGTCGTGTGGATGGCAATATTGTTAAGCGTTGTAGATGTCCACGAGAGCTTGGAAGAAACATATTTAACGTACGCTACCAAACGAGTGCTTGATCATTTTTATAAACCTTCTAGCCTACATGAAGTCTTAGGAGTATTTAATTACTATACTTAGGTAGGTACACTAAACGCATTTCAATGAATTTATTAAACGTCATCTTAATGAGCGAATGGTTTTCAAATGTATTATTAGATCGGACTTTAGCATATTTGTAAGCTAAATATGTTTCTTTTATTTCAACAATATGAATGTTAAATCTCATTATTATTTGAATCTCGTGTCTACTTACGTAGGTAGTTAGTGAATAATAGTTTTGTTGTTGACTATGATCATTTTTGGGCGTATTACTTGAACATTTATCAACGATTTTAATATTGTGCCCAAAATGTTTTTTTTTATTACGGCTGTAAGAAGGCCATACGTTTATACCATTAAGTTTTCATTGTCTATGGTAACGTTTGTTTGTTTTAAAAAGGTTTTTCATAGCGTCGTGATTGCATTTTGTGATGAGTGAATGATCTAATCGTGTATCGTATTAGCTTGACTGTTAGCTTGTATGCTCGAATAGGTGTGACGATGATGGTTTACTTATGTGTGTGTTTGTGTGTGTGCGTTTCGTTTCGATTCGATTTGTATCGATATTATAGAGGGGTGCCAAACATTACCATAAAAATAATGACCGTGTGTCCGTTAATTACCTAAATTTGAATTAGGCAACATTAAAAGTGGTCATTTTTGACCCCAGGGCGTTAATAACCGACTTATAATAATTTTCCTTTATAATATCGTCACAAATGGCAAACAGCCAATTGCTGTCAATAATCGTCTACTAAAATAGCCTTACTAACTTAATTAATAATTATTCGCTAATAAAATACATTTTAAAATCGTATAATATACACTCTTGCTAGATTAATCGATGTGAATTAAAAATGAAAAAGAAAGCATTTGATTCTAAATTGAATTGTAATAAAATGACATTTAGGTGTTTTTGTTTTAATTTTGTAAAAGTAATTTTAGGATAATTATAATATACTATTAATTATTATATTTCAATAGTATTCTATTTGCCGCGCATTTCCAATGCGGTTTTGCTTAAAAATATAATTAGGTATAAAAGTAATTATTAACTTCTTTTTTTAGGCGTATAAGTATTACTTTAAGGACGCTGGCTCATTTTCACGTCTTTATTGCATTTTTTAACAGTATTCTTTTGAATAATTTTCCTTGACTTTGCTTTACCTATATTAATTGTAATGAACTTTTCACAATCAATTTATTTTGTAACAATAATATTTTTTTAATAAATAGTATTTATTTACATTGTTCCTATAAAGTATAACAGACCACAGAGTATGAGACATTCGGCCAACCGAATTGCCCGTACAAACGAACCAATAAATTATCTAATCGAATTTAATCAACTTGTGTTCGGTATTATTTTGATTCGGATACCATTAATCTAGGTTTCTATCCCTACCATTTCGTGCAAAATACTTCATTGAAAATAAATGTAAGTAAATATAATGTTCTTAATAATTTTACGAAACGGGCAATTCTGCGTCGGCCGTACCTTTAATTTGATTATGTTATAACGGAAAGAAAATATTTAATATTTTTTATCGTTTTCGAAAATAAGCCAGCATCATAGGTTTAACACAGCTGGAGCGGGAGACAACGTAGTGCGCGCAGATTGCGTTACCAACACCCATCCCTGTCCCTGTACGCACCTCTTAGGGATACGTACAGTAGGTACCTGAAACATCCCGACATCCCCTTTTGTTATAAACACTTTGAAATTCTTGTTTAATAAGGCCTAACATCAGGTAGCCGCGAAATGTACTTACATTCGCATTTTGAATGGGGCGGCATTGACTGGGTGAATATTTGAAAACGTTATTAACTTCATTCCAAAGTTAAAATAATGTTTAAAACTACAAATATGATAATGAAAACTTAAACCACACAACTGCCATAAAGCAGTAAGACAAGAAAAAAAATCCGATCTTCCCATTGTTAGCAAAGATCAGAATTATTTATTCAATAATGATCGAAAATTTCAGTTTAAAAAAATTGTAGTTTTTTGTGTTCTAATTTTAATTATTTTAAACACATTATTGCGCTTATATTTTTTTCTATAAATCTAATGATGAGCAAGTATTTCACAAATGTTTTTAACAAAATAAAATCAAAATCCCTACTCCCAGCTATGATTTGTTTTAGTCATTTAGATAATTATTAGCTATACTTTTCTGTTAAAATTTCGAGTACTTATCTATTACAGAGCTAAAGGTAGATATTTAGACAGATTTTCTTTAAAAATCTTTGGATGGCGTTAGTCTCGAAGACTGACGAGACTATTGAGACCTAAATCAGTTAATATTGCCAGGTTTTTATTTGTTTCTGATGCGTTGGTCAACTTTTGATTACATAACTTGCTACATAACTAAAGTGCGAACATTAACTACACATTTCCATACTTTTATCTCAATATCACACAAACGTAAATAAAAGTCACAACTAAGTGTGGTGGTAATTTTAAAGCACTAAAATATATAAACATCAGAACTTTGTTCTTATTTAGGTACATATTTATCGAAAAAAAACTATAGTAGGTACCTAAGTAGTTAGTAAATTCTGGCAATACTTAAATAATTCCGATGGTTTTTTTCTAGTAGATAAATCTATAAATGTCGATACCTAGACATGTATAAAATATATTATCTGAAAACCAAGATAATCGTACTCGTAATATTTTCATTACTTCTAATTAGTGTCTGCTAGCTTATGCCTTTTACACCCTATTTTATTCTGACTTGGTCAATAATAGTTATTAATATAAATTAAAAAGTTTATAAAACTTATAGTTATTTAGTTATTTATCTAACCGTTGTTGTAAGATCTCACTTGTAAATAAGGCATAGTCGTGTACCTTTTCACAAGCGATTTGCTAAAGCCGACAGGTATGTTTAAAGACCATAACAGTCCGACAGACTGAATTCCCCATTCAAACGTAATACCAAAATAAATCGTAATTCAAACACAATTTTTTATTCCTAAGTTCCTGGTCTACAATTTCGTCCAAAATACTTCACTGGAAATAAATGTAAGCGAATGCAATTCTTAATAACTTATTTCGTCGTTTATTTCCAGTTAACTAAGTAGTATACGAAATGGTATGGTAGAAACCTTGATTAAAAATATCTCAAACCGAATAATAAGAGAATCTGATAAAATATCGTTTGGATTACGGTTTATTTTGGATTTACGGTTTTTGTGGGCAATTCAAGTTCCACCGGGTCCTTAAATTTGTCGTCGCGTAAGTGAATATCACCTTCTGGTCATAATAATAAGTCATTTCCATATAACCTATTGAATAAATTTAATGTAAGGTTAGTCTAAGCTGGTTATTCAAGTTTTTTCAAATTCGTGCTTACTTCGTATGCTTTGTCATTTATTTTTAGCGCTGTGACGTAAACCAAGTATTGTTTTACATACAGTTCTGCTCTAATATACCATAACTAGATTCCAAAAAAAAAATCCGTTTCTGGGTAACGATGAAAAAAGAAATTAATGGATAGTGAATACTGGGACTAGGAAATGGAATGGAAGAGTATGAATATTTTTGAGTCTATCCGGACAGTTGTTAAATAGTTAATGTATGTGTTCAGTGAGAATTAGTTTTAAATATCTTGATATTATTTAGCATAGAATATTTATGATATCGTGTTAGAATTAGGTTTCTCTTGTTATCAAGTCCCTATCCTTTTGCGTACCTATATTGAAATTTTTGCTAGAAAAAAATAATTATGGACTTCGTAAAAATTAAATTTCCTAAATCACCAATTTCGTGGATTTTCTTACTTTTCTATAAATAAAATCGGCGAATTGTTATTCTATTTGTAGATTTTCATTGATTCATTTTATAAAAATCATTCTTGTGTTGACCATAAAGGAAAAAAAAAAAAAATTTAATCGAGTTATTTTAATTAAGATTTTTCTTTAATATCTCATTAATAGGCCTAAACCTTCCTGTAGATTAAGCCCGTAGTTAATACAGGTCTTAGTACCTATACTATGGAAATATTTTGCTATTAAAAAATAAATTTTCAAATATTTAGGATTTTACAATAACGATGTCGCTAACTGCACCATCACCTGTGCCAAAAAATGTAAATACTTTCCATGGTAAATTATTAGTATTTTACTGAATATAATAACCAATCATCTTTATTCCTGTTACCTCATACAAAGTTTGTGATTCTCTATCTATTTCTATTTTCTTAGTGGCTACACAATTTAATTTGACAAGCTAACTTTTTGGTCTGTATTTTAATTAAAAATAAATTAATTCATTTATATGTATTTGTATGTACAATGACAGGCGAGGCGAAGTCGTAAGGTAACTCATTGTTTGAATTCAGACAAATTAAAATTCAAAATTTAAAAAATCGTAATTTGTATACGCCATGAGCAAAATAGTGAAACAATTACCTATTTTAACTTGTTATAGATTTTTGCACGTTATTCACATAAGTAAGCAATCGAATTAAGCACTATTTTACTATATTACTATCTATATTTTACTATCTTGTAAGTACCTACACCTTTTTTGTACCTAATCGTTGTTTAAACTTAAAGTTTAGATGTCAACTTGATGATGCTATAATTTTATTTAACTATTTGAACATAAAAACAATGATCTGTCAAAAAATTCTCATTTTTAATAATGATGTTGATATGAGATGTTATAAGTATCTTTAAATTAGGTACCTTTTATTACAAAGCTTCAATAAATTTCAACTACACCGTAACTATTTCTGTGATATATCATCCTTTCACGAGCTACGAGGGAGAGTTGATTAGAATTGAATTTAATTGTAATCAGGCAATTTATGTAATAAGGGCCATGTCACTCATATTTATGTAAGAAACAATGTGCCAATTTTTTTTTATTTCATACGTTTTAGTTACCATGAACCTAGATTATCAGTCTAAGCAACTCTTCAAAGTATTTAGTCTCGGTCTATTCAAATTAGCGCGAAAGAATTGTCTATGGTAAGAAAAAAGGCGCGAATTGGAACAAGGAACTCCTTGTAAAGACCTATTTTAGAAGTATTTAAAGTGCACTTTCAATTCCGTTAGTTTACCGTCGTCGCCTCTCACTAGAATTAATTAACAATGATTATAAAAAATGAATTTTAAATAATTCGCGATGATAAAAAATGGTTGAGTGCGGATACAGCATAATTTTGTTAGTATCTACACTCAATCATAGTTTATTAAATTTTATAGCATATTCTATTATTAATATCGATAGCGTAGTAACAGTATTTCAATTTGTAGTATTAAATTTGTCATTTTCAAGGATTTTTGGGGCGTGTGGCCATGTGGTGGGGAGTGTTTCATCAGTAGATCTGTTCACTGGGATCTCTGTTTGATTGTATGAATTTTCTCAGAAGTGAATGTCGATTGTACTCAACAAAATAAATTTCTAATCCATTAGATTTTATCTGTGTTTTATTTTTGTACCAATTCTCTTATGTAGTCTTAATCTGTAATCTGCTAGTCTGACACAATGTTGAACCTAAACAGTTATTCTTTAAAAGATATCGTTATTTGTAACGTTACCGACACTGATAACCCATTATAATACGAGATAATGCGACAAAATCGTAACTACTATAGTAACTTCGGTCATAGTGCGCTTCTGAAATTTTGTTTTTCTGCAAAAAATTCAGTATTAGTAAGGAGAAAAATAATAAAGGACAGTGTGAAAAATTAACGAGCTAACATCGAGATTTTAGGTAAGCCTATATTAAAGTTTACCATCTAACTTAAGATGCGTGCAGTTATTTCGACAGTAGTAAGTAGTGTAAGTACTTACTGAGTTCCTAGAGCCAAGTTCTGCTAAAATGACTTAATGAACTGACAGTTTTTGAAGGTGAATCTGTCAAAATCAACGATTTTGTCAATAGACGTCGATTTTGACACAATAAAATAGAAGACCATTCTGATTCAACTGAAATAGCAGACTGGCCCCTGGATTGCTCATTGATAGTCGCTCTATCTAGTCGAGGTCTTGTGGTCATGTGAGAAATCAAAAATCACATTGCCCGCTCTACAATCCATAAAAATCTATTTGCACGTGATAAATCACGTTCAATGTTCGTCTACTAACTAGATTTTGTTTATGAATACATTGAAGATATATTATTATCATAAAAACTTATACGCTAAATAAATAAATCATAATTTAATATCCTTTTCTCCTCTCATCACTTGACTCAGCATCTGGTTGCAGAGAGCAGCATACGGATTCAGTTCCACCACCTGTAACAGCAGATTTTCCTAATTAGTGTTAACTTAGATGTAGCAGGTACCTACAGATCTCACCATTATTATACTCTTTGGATCTCACATTTTCCACAGAGACGTCAGGATTGACGCAATGACTGATAGTGTTTCTGCTACGAGTTCGATTACGCATGGCAGTGTAGGGCATTAAACAATTAAAATTTCTATAAATTATTTAAAAAATTGCGTCTCGTGTGTTTAACCAGAAGACGCAGGTTCCAGTCATGCCCGCAGCCAAAATTCCTAGCATTGAAATAACTAAAAGTAATTGTAATAAAATTAGTCTAATAATTGCAATTTATAAAAAAAATTGATGGCAATTTTACTTAATAGAATTGATTAATGCCCAGCACTGTCTCAAGAGAAAAACATTCATTTCCGCTGCAGCTCAACAAGTAAGTATACACTCTGTCTCGAAATAAGTCTAAGTAAGGGGCAGTATTGGTAATTTTTACCTGTTTCTTAGCAAAGCTGCTGCCTAATTTAGCAGCTTCAGTGAAAGCAGCGCGCGCGTCATCGTCGTTACCTCGCTTGCGCAGGAGCACGCCACGCTGACACAGGGCAAGTGCGCGTGCGCGGGTCTGCTTACCAGATGTTAGTTCCAAAGCGCGGTCGAGATCTGACATTGCGTCTGAAATTATTTAGAGTACTTAAGCATGTTTGTATTTATGCGTTTAACTTTTCAAACTTTTCAAAAGGGGAGAACCCAGGAGGGTGTCATTCCCGGGACGATCAGTGTTACTGCCAAAGGAACTCGCCCCTTTTACCTACCACTAAAACATACCGGTGAACTGAGGGTTATATGTATACTTACATCACTGTGAATGGGGAATACAAACAGGCGTGCTTAACTAGCCGTCGCCCGTGGTTTCAGTTGCGTCCCAAAGGATGTTTTCAGATAAAAGATAGCAAGAGCCTAAAATTAGGTAGTAGAAATAGTGCTTCTCCAAAGTCCAATCTATCTATATTCCAAAATTAATTCAGCGGTTTATAACGTGAAAATGTAACACAGACGTTACATATCTTATCTATATATATAAAAGAAAGTCGTGTTAGTTACTTCATTTATAACTCAAGAACGGCCGAACCGATTTGGCTGAAAATTGGTGGAGAGGTAGCTTAGAACCAGGAGACGGACATAGGATACTTTTTGTCCCGTTCCCGGGGGATGTGATGACAGACCGAATTCCACGGGGGCGAAGCCGCGGGCAGAAGCTAGTATCTATATATATAAAAGAAAGTCGTGTTAGTTACTTCATTTATAACTCAAGAACGGCTGAACCGATTTGGCTGAAAATTGGTGGAAAGGTAGCTTAGAACCAGGAGACGGACATAGGATACTTTTTATCCTGTTCCCGATACTTTTTATTCCACGGGGGCGAAGCCGCGGGCAGAAGCTAGTTATTATATATATAAAAGAAAGTCGTATTAGTTACTCCATTTATAACTCAAGAACGGCTGAACCGATTTGGCTGAAAATTGGTGGAGAGGTAGCTTAGAACCAGGAAACGGACATAGGATACTTTTTATCCCGTTCCCGATACTTTTTATTCCACGGGGGCGAAGCCGCGGGCAGAAGCTAGTTTATATTATCTATGGATTTTAAGAAGTGGACATGGATGGATAATATGGAAAATGGAGTTAAATAGTGATTATTAGTAAGTATTCGAAATTCGAACCGACTCCAGATAAATTGGTACAGGGGCCAGAATATGACGATGTGTAGGTATTAATGGATTACCATCATCTCTAAGCATAAGTCGCAGCAGCTGTGCCCTGTCGTTGTACGCAGAAGCCCGATCCGGCGCAGCGTTCACTCCACTGGTCATAGTGGCCAGTGCCTCCTCAAGCTTACCCGCCTCGGCCAACCGGACTCCTTTGGCGCATAGAGAGGTCGACTCCTTGGTCGCGTCCGTTTCAGGCTCTAATAAAAATTATAAGTAGGACGATATCATTACTTTGTTCTGTATAAGCATCGCTTAGTAGTCTGTGGTTCTGTATGTATAGGTATATGTAGGTAGTACCTAGTTACTATGTACCTAGGTACCTACCACATATGTTTTTTGTGGATAATAAATAAAGAAATAAATAATTATTCTGGGACATTTTTACACAGGACCATATAGTCCCAAACTTAGCAGAGCACTTGTACTGTGGGTACCTACTAGACAATGGATATAATACTTATATACTTTTTTTTAAATACATACTTTTAATACATAAGAAACACCCAGACGAACACAAACAGTTATATTCATCACATATTTTTTGTGTCCTGTGGGAATCGAACCCACGACCTCATGGTCAGCAGTCCGGTACTCGAACCACTAAACCACAGAGGTCGTCGAATAAACAAATTACTCAAAAGATTTATCATAGTAATTACAACTTACGAATTGTAAGAATCCAACAAAACCTTATAAAATAGACGAAAAGCGAAATTATTTTTTCTTATTCCCCGGTGCTCTAATACGATTCAATGAGTTACACAACTTTACCAATAAACTTAACTGAATACCTACTTCAAAATCATAATTATTGCGGGGTATTATACAGCGGGCTCTTGCTGCTGTGCTAGTTTGACCAAGAATTAAAAACGTCAGAAACAATATCTAATTCTAAATCTAATTATACCGATACTACGATAAAATTACCTACTATTATCTCAAAACTTGCTAATTTTATACAAACGCAATTTTAACTGTACAAATAAGCATCGACTTACCTTCATCTTCAACAAATTTATCTGCTGCATCCTCAACAACATCGGCTGCAATAGTCGCTGTCGGATCAAATATACTGCGGAGAACAGCTTTGTCCCTCTCACTGAGATGGTCTAGAGCGGCCATGGTGTAAACTTTGAACGCGACTGTACCCTCACAAAGCGAGTAGTGGACTGACAGGAATGTGGAAACTAGTTTGTATGTAAACGATGTTGACAGACTGTGGTACTATTACAACTCGTGTTATTTACCTACAATTTATATAATCTATAAGTTGTTTTTCTCAGCTATTAATTAACTCTAAGGACCGCTCCACATTTGCGGCCAGTACCAATAAGAAACCCGTCGATAGATTTAGTTACTAACGATAGGATTTTGACAATACTTGAATGGACCTTTTGTAAAAAACCTATCTCTACTATAATAAGCAATTGATTCATTATTGGGACCGGCCTTAAGTAGGTCCTACCTATACATATTCCTAAAATTAAATAAAAATACTTACACAATTTTATAAAATTTCACTTTAATACCCGCGAAGGCTATCCGAAAAACTCAACGTGTGGGTAATTTAAATTATTGATGGTTAGGTAGGTAACAATACTAAGAAATAATAAAAGTATTAATAAACAGGTAAGCACACATAAAAGTAATAAAACACCAAGCTACCTATCTACCTCTTTACAGTGGAAACAATTGTGGACGTCTGAAGTTGTCCGCGTATGGTTCGCACTGTAAAAGTGCAAATTTAGGAAATAGCACTTAATTTAAACAGTAGTGAATTTTAATACAAAACTCGCTGTCAAGACCATTGCAGTATTTGCAGTAGTGTTTCACTTTCGTGATTGTCCTTACTGATTTCCAGAGGCGGCTTTACCTAGGGTGCAGCGGTCTTTGGTGCACCTTTTTCCTAGGGGGCGCTAGGGTAATGATTGCACGGGGCCGCTACATGGGCTAGAGTCACCTCTGCTGATTTCGATAGTTTAGCAACAAATGACCTAGGCACGCAGCCGTTCGAACCATTTAACTTCAGATGCGCAATTATTTAGAATTTTCGACCGTACCTACACTGTACAATGAGAGTTCAATTTACACTGTAAAAAGTATAGCTTGTAGTAGTGTGTAGGTAGAGGTACTTAATTCCGCATCATTTTAAAATTATGTACCTGCATTTAACCCTAGTTTGAAGCTTGTTTTATTAGGTACCTACAGCTTTACCTGTAATTCGAACAAAGAAAATTTAGGTAGGTTTATTAGACATTTTATTTACCTACTAGCTGACCTGAGAGACGTTGTCCTCTCCAAGTTTCAACTAAACACCTCGAAAAATTTGATTTGCCATATTTGTAATACACTTAGCGCCATTAACCTCTGAATAGGTACCGTGTTTCTGACCTTTAAATTACTTAATTTCAAAAATTTATTCACGTGGTATTGACGTGAAGCATGGAAATATACTTAAACAGACATACCTACTTGTACCTACATAAACAAAAATCTCAAATAACTGTTTCGGCGTCAGTACCTAAACGATTAACGCACGTTGCATTTTTTTTATTATTATAGGTACATAAGTGGTATATATTCTTAGGGTATATTATTTAATTATTTGAATAAATAGAAACTCTTTAGTTACTTTCTCAAATAAAGTGTGCGCACTGTACCTATCTACACTATGGAGGTTTCAAATTATAAAATAAGTTACTATACGGCTGGATGCTTTTAAGGAAGAAAACAATAATTGTCAAAATTGTCAACTCAAAATGACACCTGTTATCGAATCAAATTTCATTGAGGTAATAACGATGTCGTGTTAGTCCGCTAGAAAATAAGTTGTCATTCTTTGTTTACTTCTTTAACCTACTCAAATATTTAGTTTTTACACCGGCTTGTGCTCGCTGGATAAATCCTATGTATGCCCCGTGATTCCCTGTGTAAGTAGAGTTAGAATAACTGTACTAATAATCAATTCCTGGCCACAATAATGGTTTCTGATTGATCTGTTTTATTTTCTTGTTTTATCTTATTTAGTCCCTAGTGTATTTTTTAATTTTATTACTTGATTCTGTTATAATGTTTGATCCGTGCAAGTCTAGTACAGAAATACTTGAAATAGAAATTGACTACAATGGTTATTTTTAAAATTCAACGTTTTCAATGGTTAAAATATTAATAACTTTTGATAGAGAGAACCGATTTGAATTAAAAATAGCCTAAATGTTAATCCAAGAAACAGGCTATGAATTCCTGCCCACTTCCTCCAAATCTCTTCAGTAGTTATCATTTGATGCGCGGTCAAACACACAGACAAACCGAGAGACAAACAGACAGACAAACCGACAGACAAACAGACAGACAAAAGTTCCAAAAATAATAGAAATGGATTGTGTTACCGATTCAGAGTCCCCCAAATTAGTTTTTTTGTAAATATAAGCAATGTACAGACACGGCTCACTTACATTCTTATTTTATGTAAGAAGATAAGATATTATTTTGTCATATGTTTTGAGATCTGAGATTGCAGCATTTAAAATGTTCCTATTCAATGAGCCGCAATATGTTAATTTAAAAAAACGGGTTTCTTGTTTACCTATAGGTAAGTACTTATTCCACACAGAATTAGACCGACAAAAGATAATAATCTTGATGTAGTTTCTCAACGTTGTGGAAACTATAATTCAAATTTTTATTTTTAATATCAGATATTGAAATGTTAATCGTTATTATATGTAGGTAGTTATACAAGCACTCTCTTTCTTACGTCACGCACGTAGTAAAGAGCTTTTGACAGGAACTATAAAAAGTGGACGTCTCAGGGAAGTGTGAATAAATATTTTTTACACACGTAAGTAGGTAAGTACACATATTCTGAGTACTTAGGTATGTAAGTAGCATATATATAGCATTTACATGACTTGTATGTATTAGGTACTCCACATAATAGGTATACATAGACTGTTAAACTGATTATTACCCTACCGATTTCGTAGTCGGGTAAAAATTTGTTGTTTTTTTGTCAAAAAGACTATCAACTCAGGGACAAACATTTTTAGCATATTTTCTCTCCAGGTACTGAACGTCTGAAAACAAACATGGAAGAAAGAAAATCATAAGTAGATGACTAATATTTTATTTTAAAATAAATTATTGTTACAACAAATGTAGGTAGTTGACAAGTTTGTTGTTCTAGATATTTCGATCAACAGCTAATAATTATATGCACATACTTAGTCAGTTGTATAAAAACTTTTTATATGTATTATTAAAAAAAAGACACAGTTGGTTTTACTATTTTTTAACAGTAATAGATACCCAACAAACAGCCTAATAAAAACAAGCTGGCAATGTCCAGTGTCACCGGTGTTGTGGACTGGAAAGTGGACTGACTTTGCGGCGTTTAGCTAAAGCTAAATAACTTGCCCAAAACTGACGGAGGGGAAAAGTTTGCGGAGTGCAATGCATTGCGTGCAAAATATACTAAAAATCGACTGCGCACCGCCATTTTGGTTCAAGTTATTTTGTGCCAACTGTACTTGTACACGCAACACTAAATAAATAGTTACACCGTAAGTTGCAGAGTAAACATCGCAAGTCATTAGATACTATTCTATTTACAAAATACAAATAACGGTCAAAGTACCTATATTGTATTTTTTTATCTATATTTATTTGACGTGGCTTATAGTACGACTGTACTTATAATCTCAATGATTTAACCTCGCCACCACTGATCCAGTGACAAAGTGCATAACGGGTCTGCTATTTCAATTGTATTAGAATGGACGTCCAATAGCCCTAAATGACATAAGAACTGACGGATTTCGTGAAGAAAACTGTCAAAAATCAACCATTCTAAGGCCCACTTGCACCAACTTCTTGAAATATGTTTAAATTGCATTTAAACACAATTTTTCACAGTAAGGGCCACTTGCACCAACTTCTTAAATGTGTTTAAATCATATTTAAACACGATTTTTCATACAAATTTTGTGTTTAAATACAATTTAAACACATTTAAGATGTTGGTGCAAGTGGCCCTAAATTCGTGTTAAAATACAATTTAAACTTATTTAAGAAATTGGTGCAAGTGGTCCTTAATGACGATTTTAATGAAATAGTAGACTTGGAGCTTGTTCGGGTAGACGTGGGCTGTTTAATTACATTTAGGGCCACTTGCACCAAATTCTTAAATGTGTTTAAACTGTATTTAAACACAATTTTCTAATGCAATTTTGTGTTTAAATTCAATTGAAACATATTTCAGAAGTTGGTGCAAGTTTATTTATTTATTTATTGGCAAGTGGCCCTTAGTCATAAGGAACAGTTAAATACTTCAAGTTTCATACTTCATAGACTCTGCAGTCTATTTACCTAGTACATGTATATTTAAAAATAGATCCAACTTGCCTTGGAACATTATTCAATATAAAATACAATAGTAACAGAGAATCTTATAATTAGGCGCGTCGATAAATGTTCAGCTAGTGATTATAAATAAAGCTAAGGGAGCTCACACACTAGACGGATACGACAAACGACCATGGTCGCATCGTTTAGCTAAAATGTAACAACTATAGAAAACGTGCACTGTCCGGGCTACAGATAACTACTCGATTAGAACTGCGGCCTCTGCTAAAGCACAGATTTCATATTTCAGCCTTAGTTTACTAAGGCTGAAATAATATGAAATAGAAGTGACCTGCTAGGTGAATTTGCGCCACGAAACAATTTTATAGTTAGTCGCTATAATCCGTTCCGAAATACTGTCAAGACAGTGCATGTTATATAATAGGTGGGGAGCTATTTATTAGCTATATTGGCTTGATAAACCATGATGTAATTAGGTAAAAGTCGCTGGGATTTAATAGGGGAGGCCTTTGTACAGCAGTGGACCTCTTTTAGCTGATAATGATGATGATTATATGATTGTAGTACACAAATATCCAGTGTAAGACCTCAGATTAAAGCGGCGGAAGCCTTCTGGCTAGGGCGTCGGACTTGCGATCATGTGGTTGCCGGTTCGAAACCACCCATTGCCGTGAACCCTCTCGTAACGCAAGCATTTAGCTTAGCACGAGGGGTTAACAAGAATACTAGTAGAGTGCGACCCACATTGCTATTAAGCTTTTAAAAAAAAAAAGTGTTTCGTACATAGAGACATCAGCTTACACTGGATATTTATAGCATCATGTGTAGCCGTGTGCACGATAATCATATTATGATTCATCAAGTGTCAGTTTTACCCCCCTGCACCCAAATACCGCGTAGAAAAATTATTAGCCAATCAGAATCGAGAATTAATCATTGACAGAATAGCTAGGTTACTAACACAGTTGGCTCTATTGATTTCAGTCAGAGCGCCCGCGCGCGGCTTATAAGACTAATTCATTGCTTTTTACTGTAGGTAGTAATCATTAAGGCCTCTACCCAACACAACCTAGACGTCTCTTGGTCGAAGCTTCTACAATCAACAGGTTGTCTAGTGCGCGAAATCCATCGACGCTAAATCTTGATACTTACATACATTCAATAAAATATAGAGAATGAAATGAAATTGCATGGTGTGAAATTGCAAATGTGGTCTGTGTGGGGACACAGACTACATTTCAGTTTGTATTTTGAACTAGATATTTTATAGTAGTTAATCACAGATTTAGAAGCGCAAACTCATGACGTGAAAAGTTATTATTATTATTTTATTTTTTTAAAGCTTACTAGCAATGTGGATCGCACATTACTAGTATTCTTGTTAACCCCTCGTGCTAAGCTAAAATGCTTGTGTTACGAGTGGGTTTACAATGGGTGCAATGGCTGGGTTTCGAACCGGCAACCACATGATTGTAAGTCCGGCGCCCTAGCTATTAGGCTACCGCCGCTTATTATATAATTTGTCCACAAGTAGGTACTGGATAATAGGACAATAAAGCTAGGGATGTCAAGTAGGGTTTTTAAACCTAACTTTTCCGAAAAGTCTGTCACCTCCCCAAGTGACAAGTCATGAGAATTTTTACCAAAAGAAAAATAAGGTGAATTAAATTTGATTATCGTTTTCTCTAGAATGTGTTGTGTTTTATCTGTGTTCCATGACGGTTTCAATTCCATCCTCTATATTGTAAACTGAATTTTCTTGCCTACTTACGATGTCAAAGTATCAACTCGATATAATATCCCTGTACTTCTTAAAACGAATCCTATATGTTCAAATATTAAAAGTACATGTCAAATGATAAGAGAGTGTATTTCTGAATTCTGTACAGTCAACTTCTCAGTTGAGTTAAGGTTGTAATAAGACAATTATCCTATATCACAATCCTTGTTTATATTATGTAGACTTACACTAGTTTACGTTGGTTTGGTGCGACCATCATTATTTTGATTATATTTATTTTTGTCTACAAGGTGAAATAATCAATTAGCATCATTTTAAACTTAGTATCTGTAGCGTTAAAGTCAATTTTGGTGAAACACAACATGATTCACGAACTCCAGTATGAGCTGACCTGGCATTGTAAGCTTTCCGTGCAATTAGAGTTCAGTTTATACTGGCAAATATAGCGATGTGTAACCTTGTGTAAATAAATAAATACAATTTCTTATGACTGACGACATTTTGGACTATCGATTTTAGACTTTCAAATCCTGACAATATGGTTGAAAATGGCCAATTGTCAGCACACTTTAGCAGCCTGAGTGCCAAATCTCGAGGAAGGGGGGTAAAGTCATGCCGGGACTATGCTAAAGTGAGCTGACAATTGACCATTTTCAACCATATTGTCAGGAACTGAAAGTCTAAAATCGATAGTCTAAAATGTCGTCAGTCATAAGAAATTGTATTTATTTCTAAACGATTCACCAAATAAAAAACTAGTGTCGAGTATCTATAAGGATGCTAATTAAATTGTAGTTACCCACTCTGTGGCATATTGATCAATACAAGACCGTTTATGAAAGTATTTTGACTTCGAAAGAAAGACTTCTTAATTTATGTAACAAGTTTTAAAAACTATAGGCTCAGTGTAGCCATTTTGCGGTCTTGTCGAGACAAATAATCTATACTCTATACAAATAGATAAAATTGTAGTGGCTGTTTGACATATTAAAAAAACCGCTTTTTACTAAGTGCATTTGGATGTATACACGGTACATATACCAAAACAACATTTTTTACAATTTTTGTCTGTCTGTATGTTCCGGGTAATCTCTGAAATGGCTGCACCGATTTTGACGGGACTTTCACTGGTAGATAGATGATGTAACAAGGAGTAACTTAGGCTACATTTTTTTAAATACCACGCGGACTGAGTCGCGGTTAACCGCTAGTATTGCATATATGTAATAATTACAAACAAAATAATGTCTGGTCAATTCACATGCACACATATCAGTCACACTAAATGCATTTACACAATGTTTGTGTAAACTCTACTGCTCTATGTACTAAAAATGTCAAAAGCTAGAAGCTAGTACGTTTCGACGTTTAAATGTTGGTAGCGCAGGAAAGAATCGACACAAACAGCGCGTGCGCATTGAAAAACTTAACATAGTAAAATAATATACTATAAATATACAATTAGCAATATCTTATCCTAAAAATACGCTATACATGTAGAAAAACTGTATATAAAAAGTTTAACACTAAAACTTTAAATTTTTAGTAATATATAAATCGTCTTCACACAATGGTAATAGATAATTAGTAATTCCCCTAAATTCATATAATTTTGTGGATAAATGACATTTTTAAATATGAAATGTAACTATAAATTATGCTCATATATGTAAAAATATATGTAAATGCACACACACACAATTTACACAGAGTGTTCATTTCACAAAATCTCATTATGAATCTGTTGAAACGTTTTATATTATAAAAACGTTTATAATAACAATAACATTGTTCCCTGAAGTGAGCACTCTTAATTTTTCCAACATCATTTCACAATTTTTAATTATTTTCTTACATTATACAATAATTTTGTAAAAATGGTCTTTCAATTGATACATTGCAATTGACATTGAATCTAAAGGCTATTCACACTTTCATTTAATTTGTAAATGAGCATAATTGGTAACATTGGCTGCTTTACCAATATTTGATGTACCTACTTACGTAAAATATTCACTTACACTAATCAGAGTGTAAATACGCCTTTACTGAATCATAACCATTGTGCATTTAGATCGATCAGACCTTAACAAATGATAAATTTGCTAACAATCATAAATATGCTAAAATCAGTCTGCCTTAGTTGGGAAACATTGGTGTTATCATTTCAGATTCCTTAAACACTTATATGAAGTATTTTACCTAATATGAAATAAAAATCAAGACAAGCATGACTATCAATTTAGTTTATGAATCTAAGAAAAATATCACTCGACTAAAATCTAATTTTGAGAATGCACTTCAAAGTTTCCGTGCCTAATACTGAAACACCTCTTGAGTGAATTAAATTTTAAATTACGTTATTTCAACACCATTAAAATCGAACTCAGTCTCAAAAATGGTTGTTCCAGCATTTATCTATCTAACATATTGATTAAAAACTGTGAAATAAATATTATGCTAATATCAAAAACAACAGCATAACTGGTCATTTAACTTTACATGGGTAAGTCGAATGGATGGAAGTGAATAACGTCTTAATGAGTTTACTGATCTAGTTCGGTGGTGCTACCTTTTCTGGAAGCCTTTCGTGCCGTCTGGACCCCTCGGGGTGCGAATGACGAGCACCCCCCGGGGCGGTGGGGAAGGAAACACCCCCGACGCGGTGGCGCCGGGCGGGAGGCGCGTCAAAACTTTCCGCTCCCTTCCTTTGGTATTATTGTCACATTGAGAAGTCTTTGTCTTATTAGTATTAGTTTGATTGTCATTGAGATTGTTTGCTTGCAGTTTGTCTTGTAGTCGGCTGAGACTGGAAAAGAGAAAGCAATATATTTAATTAAGAAATGGTTCAATGCTAGTAGTGGAACAGACCTTTATTACAAATAATTTTTTTAGTTATTTTTAATACATATAATCAATAATTGTCAGCACAAAACCTGGTGGGAACTGTCTTATTTTAATAAAAAAAATATCAGTGCTTTGAGTCTTTTCAGAGTTCAGCCATAATGTTACCTTATAGGAAACCCATATAAAGTATGTGTCCCACATAAATAATTTTACCACATATAGAACAGTAAATAATAATATTATATGTAGGTATATAAATTGTGACTTGTAAGTCTTCATTAATAGTTCAATGATCATACTTATTATTTTATTTGGAAATGATAAGTAAAAGCTAGTGATAATTATTATTATTGTAACCCAATTTCAGCATAATTATAGTCTATGTATAAAAAGTTTATTACACTTTTTTGGTGCTGTATACCTGTTTATAGATATATTTTGTATTTCTTTAGGAAAATGTGAAACATCAGAAAATATAGAAATGTATTGTGAAAAATGGAAGGTAGGAAATACTGGTTAACACATGTAAGGAAAGCTTCAGCCACTTAAATATCAATGAATCAACACTCAAATATCATATTGTAGTTTTCATTTATAATTTTAATCAGGCGCCATCTTCACAGCCAACAAATGGCAATCAATTTAATACAAACTACCTATATGCCAAAGAACAATGGCAGCCGCCCATAGGTACATTGTTTTAGTTGAGATAACATTCCTACATCTTTCAATGAAAAATATCTTGTTTGATTCAGCGTCCACTTCTGAGCTAGTTTGTGCAAGAATTGTTTTTAGAGAAAGCCGAGATTAATAGATATTCAGTCATGAACTTTTGTAGGTTATATCTTTATGTCACATCATATTATTCATTTCGCGTTTGTAAAACCGCAATTTCCCATTAGTATTTCTCTCACTTAATTATTTCAGCATGCAATAACTTGGAAAAATATTTTTAAACAGTAGCAAGTGACCGAGTGTGGCAGCCAGTCTCCTGGCAGCCAGTCTCCGTCAGAATTGTTTATTATATTTCTAGTGTATTTATAAATGTCTTTGTAATGAGGCGATAGGATTATTCTAAGATAATAGGATTCTAAATATACATAGATAGATAATATCTTGTCTTTTAAAGTATTCATATCTGAGGAAAAAATAATAATACACTCATAAATGCAGCAAATACTGCAATAAGCGTTTATTTACTCTATTTTATTAAAATAACGAACTAAAAATACTTACCACTTGTTATTAAATGGCAACACTAGACAAATAAAAGTCCGAAAGTAATCGAGTTTTTATTTTAATTTGTTTTTTTACCCGGCTTTAACTGATTAATATGATTGTAAAAACATAGATAAATATAGGATTTTTTTTTGTATATTTGACATTTATAGAAGCTCGAATTCATATCAACTTGTCCTTTTGCTAGGTGTTATATAAATACTGTACACTTTAGTGTTAAGTAAAATGTGATATGTATAATAAGCAATTAAATAAACAATATTATGTTAATTCTCGATATACAGCAAAAAAATTATCTGTAATGGTTAAGGTATTTCCTATTGATATGCATTATCTAATGCCATCAAAGAAATGATATCATAGCTGAAGAGGAATAACTTAAATATTAGTCTTCGACATTTACATAACAATCTTTTAGAATAGTGACAGTGTACTTTTGTGAAAATATATAAGGCATGACAAATGATATTTAATTCTGTTAAAGATTTTTTTTTAATTAGAAGGATGGTCGAAACAATCTCAGAGAATCATGTCTCTTTTACAGTTGTGACAGTATTAGTAAGTAGTATTATCAGATATTATGTGTGTGTTATCATGTAGGGCAATATCTGGACATGCCTTTTGAAGAAAGAGCTATTGAGCTTGATGCTTTGAGTTGCATCTTTTTTTAAACTTTATTATGTTTTAGCACACTAAATACATGCTTTATCATGGAGGTGTGGAATATAACCCAATATAGGTACCATACCATACTCTATTATCAGTCTGCACTGCACATAAATGATAACAGATTTGAAACCTAACTTTGAAACGGTAGTTGTGCTTATTTAAAATGGACTATAGCCAAAAAAGTAAAACTCCCATTTTGAGGAGACCCCAATGACCTGAGGTCAGCTAAATGGGTTCATGGACATTTTTCAACACTGAATCATACCCAGTACATCTTATTACCACTATTTCATACTATAACAATTTATATGTAGCAATATGGCAATGCTGCCAGTCTGGTTGTCTGATTATGTTGCTAGACAACAGTGAAGTCGAGAAATATTTTGACACCTAGCAGCACATCAGTGTTTTAGTTTTATATATATTTTAATTTTAAGTAAATAGTGTAGGTATAGGTACTAATAGGTTTCCATTTTATGTACATAATTTCAAGATGAATAAATAAGTACATCTGTAAGAAATAAAACCTTAGTATATGCCAATAGATATGAAGCTGAAGCTGTAACAATAAATAGGTTTTCATTTAAGTTGCTAATAAATAGCAAAATGAAAGAAAGTTTAATGAATTTCAATTAGTTTGAGAGGCATGATTTGTAAGATAAAGTTTTGAGTTAATATAGACAGATGACTTCAGAGGCCTCAGGTTCAATCAACTTTATTCTTTAATATACTCTAATTAAAACTGCCTCATTAGCCTTGTGGTCTTGAGTGCGACTGCTACGTTAGAGGTCTTGGGTTCGATTCCCAGGTCGAGCAAAGTGTTATTGGGTTTTCTATGAACTTCCCAGTAGCAGCTCGGAGTTTGGAATTTGTGCCCGGTTAATGGCAATAGGCTCGCCCCCTATTACATGGGACCTAAACATACCGGCAAACTGTGGGTGTACATTAGTACGCCTCTGCCTAACCCTTCGGGGAATACAGGCGTGATGGTATGTTATACTCTAATTAATCTTAGATTGTGCAAGTAGAATTCTCTATTGTAACCATAGTGTTATGTAAAACAGTATCAGTGTTTGATAAATGAAACTGGACTTACTTGTCGTCAATGACGTCTTCGGGGCTACGGGCTTCGCCTAGAATCCGCAGCCGAGCCTCAGCGTACTCTTTCTGTCTTTGTTCAAGTGTTTTGACCGGACGCGCGCGGTTCTCGCCATTGAGCTGGCCGCTGCCGGACGATGACGGCCTCTTCAGGATACGGATAGCTGGCTCTGGCATTACGCACTGAGATCCAATACACGCGCTCTCCTCAACAGTAACCTTGCAACCTTTGATTGAAGTTTGCACTGGCGCGCAGTCACTTGACATCAGCCTGATCTTCTGGTCCAACTGAAATAGATAAGCCAGCATGTAAATAACACCATGGCGGCCAGCCCCGACGCGGGAATCGTCCAGGTTCGGCTTTCACAGTTACACTTACGCCAATTTCGTCCATATCCTCCCAACTTTCACATACGTCAACTTCATCTTGGGCCGCCATGTTGACTGACTGAAATGACGTTGCCACATGAAAAAAGCTGTTAAATTGAGAACGTAACTGCTTAGATCTTTACGGTTTTTCGTTGAATTAAATTAAAAAAATACAAAATGTTGCCTTATATAATAAAAAATAAAAATGTCAGGTCTTTAAAATTCAGAACTGTCATAACAATGTGCGTGACTGTAAAAACGTGAAACAATAAATAGGTAGTGAACATTTATAAAAAATACAGACCGTTTTAGAGATTGGGCATGCTTTAACAGGTAAATACGTTTTTTATTTAGTAGTTACAAGATTCCATACACGTTAATATTTGTCAATTGCGTTTTTGCATTCAGTGTAGGTTATCTATATTTATATCGTATTTATTTAATTTGCGGTATTTTTGTGATTGCAGATATTAAAAATGGCATTTAGGTCATCATTCGCCTCGTCTGCGTCGGGTCTAACATCTGTAGACCCCGACAATGTCCAGTTTTTGATGTTTACTGATGAAGATATCAAGAAGCTCAGTGTTTCCAAGATCACCAATGTACAGTGTTTTGACGCACTAGGAAATCCTACGAAAGGAGGTCTATATGACTCAGCTCTTGGGCCCCTGAGAGATAGAAATGAAACTTGTGGAACTTGCAACAATGTGTTGCTACATTGCCCAGGACACTTTGGGCACATAGAACTACCACTAGTTGTTGTCAATCCTCTATTTATCAAGAATATCTACTCACTCTTTCGGGTCAGTTGTCTAAAGTGTTTCAAAATTCAAATGAATGATAGAATGAAGTTCATACTAAAACTTCAGTTGGAGTTAGTTGATGCGGGTCATATAACAGCTGCTTTAGACTTGGACAATTTTGTGGGAGAAATAACAAGCGGCAGCGAAACCTCTCCTGATAAACCTAACAAAGTCATTAGAAAATACCAAAAGCTCCTCAAAAAGAGAGACTTAGTTTTAGAAACATTTCAGAATAAAAATGTAGATAAATTACGGTCTAAATTTATTAATCAATATTTTAGAGTGATAAACACTGCCAAAAAGTGTGCCTTTTGCTCTAGTAGGCTCATCAAGGTGACCACCTCAGAAAATAAAATTATGTATAATCTTAGCGCTGAAAATGCAGCTGAGAAGGGTACAAAAGGAATCAAAATTCTGATGCCTGATGAAATCAAACGGTTTTGCACCGCAATAGCCCAAAATGATGAAGACATCCTAAAAAATTGTTTTCCTGTTTTAAAACATTCAAATGTATCACCTGTTAGTAACATATTTTTTATGGATGTTGTACCTGTCTTACCTCCATGTGTGAGACCATGTAATGTGTTGAGGGGGGAGCTGATTGAACATCCTCAAACTAATGTTTACAAATCCATACTCCAAAATGCCTTTGCTGCCAGAGCAGTTCTGCATGTACTGTCATCATCAGATCAACAAAAAGCAATAGACTGCCTTGAGCAAATACCACGTCAGGCCTATGAGGGTGTACAAGGCAAATCACCGCCAGAAAAACTACATATTATTTGGCAGGAACTACAAAAAAGTATTAACAACCTTTTAAACTGTGAAGGTCAAGGCTTAACCAGCCAGGGTCTAAAGCAAATTATAGAAAAGAAAACTGGTTTAATCAGAATGCATATGATGGGTAAGAGAGTTAATTTTGCTGCACGGTCTGTTATCACCCCTGATCCTTATGTAGATATTGATGAAATTGGTATCCCTGATGCTTTTGCAATGAAATTGACATACCCTGTACCAGTAACAGAGTGGAATGTTGATGAATTGAGAAAAATGGTAATAAATGGGCCTAATAAGCATCCAGGTGCTGAGAAATTAGAAATGGAGAATGGAAGAGTGATCACTATTGCTAGTGATTCTATACAGAAGAGAAAGAGTCTTGCCAAAAGATTGCTAACACCAGATGAGTTCAAGGGATCTGGATTAAAGACTGTTCATAGGCATTTAGTGAATGGTGATGTGTTGATTCTGAACCGACAACCTTCACTTCACAAACCTAGTATGATGGCTCATAGAGCAAGGATTTTGAAAGGGGAAAAGACACTCAGGCTGCACTATGCCAACTGTAAGTCCTACAACGCTGATTTTGATGGCGACGAAATGAATGCCCACTTTCCTCAAAACGAGATCGCAAGAAGCGAAGCATATAACATTATGTCCGTTCGGAAACAGTATCTTGTGCCGAAAGATGGTACACCATTGAGTGGGTTGATCCAGGATCATGTCATTTCTGGCGTGAAAATGTCTCTAAGAGGAGCATTCTTTACAAAAGCTGACTATCAACAGTTAGTCTTCCAAGCACTGCCTAATCACAAAGGACCCATCAAGCTTCTTCCGCCCACCATATTAAAACCGCAAGTACTGTGGTCTGGAAAACAAATTCTGTCAACTATCATTATTAACACTACACCTAAAGGAAAACCATGTGTTACTTTGATTGGTAAGGCGAAAATTAGTTCGAAAGCTTGGCAGAAGACACCTCCGAGACCTTGGAAAGCTGGTGGCACTCCTTTCTCTAACCCTAACACAATGTCAGAAGCCGAAGTTATCATTAGAAAAGGAGAACTGTTGTGCGGGGTTTTGGATAAAACTCACTATGGTGCTACGCCGTATGGCTTGGTTCATTGCATGTATGAGCTATATGGAGGAGACAGCTCAAGTGCTTTACTAAGTTCATTCTCGAAAGTCTTTACTTTCTATTTGACATGGATTGGGTTCACACTCGGAGTAAAAGACATATTGGTAGTAGAAGAATCCGATAAAAAGCGCGATGATTTCATTTGTTTGGTGCGTAACGCTGGAAAAGTTGCAGCTGTAAAGGCAACAGATTTACCAGTAGATGTAGATGACGAAAAACTAAAAGAAACTATTGAAGTTATGTACACAAAAGATCCAAAATTTAGGACTAATCTAGACAGGCAATATAAAAGTATGCTGGATTCTTATACAAACAAAATAAATACTGCTTGTTTGTCTGAAGGGTTACTTGAGAAATTCCCATACAATAACTTGCAATTGATGGTTCAATCTGGTGCTAAAGGATCAACCGTTAACACTATGCAGATTTCATGTTTGCTTGGTCAAATAGAGTTGGAAGGTAAAAGACCACCACTTATGATATCTGGTCGGTCCCTGCCTAGTTTCCCACCACATGACGTATCTCCTAGAGCTGGTGGTTTTATTGACGGTCGTTTTATGACAGGAATACAACCCCAAGAATTCTTTTTCCATTGTATGGCTGGCCGTGAAGGTCTTATCGATACTGCTGTTAAAACTAGTCGTTCAGGTTATTTGCAAAGATGCTTGATCAAACATTTGGAAAGTTTAGCAATTGCCTATGACCACACAGTAAGGGATTCTGATGGCAGCGTAATCCAATTTGCTTACGGCGAAGATGGGCTGGATGTCCTCAAGTGCCAATTCCTAAAACAAGAACAGTTACCGTTTCTAGACGTAAATTCCAGCGCGGTAGTTGGAGAATCGGTAATTGATAAGCTCAAAGAAGACATCGAGTTAAAAGACGTTACAAAATTAAATAAGTCCTTGAAAAAATGGAAAAAAAAGAACGGAAGTCCTTTTGAAAAAGTCCGAACGAGTGGCTTTCTCCAATTCTCAGTCCTTGAGAGAAGAACAATTGAGCTTGATGATTTACCGACAGACAGAACAAGAGATCCATTCTATTGGGAGTTGGAGAAAAAATGGCGTGCTTTAGATGAAGATGAAAGACAGCAGTACTCACGAAAAAAATGTCCTGATCCAATCCCAAGCAAGATGTCACCTGAGTACAAATTCGGTGTTATTAACGAACACTTAGACAACCTAGTACAAAGTTATTTGAAAAAACGCAATACTAGTGTGTATAACGAAGAAACAGCGAAAAATACATTTGTAGATGTCATGAACGCCAAATACCTTGAATCTATGGCCGATCCTGGTGAACCTGTTGGTCTGTTAGCCGCTCAATCTATAGGAGAGCCTTCCACTCAGATGACACTGAATACTTTCCACTTCGCGGGTCGTGGTGACATGAACGTAACACTTGGTATACCTCGTCTAAGAGAAATTCTCATGACAGCTTCGGCTAAACTTAAAACGCCTAACATGGACATTCCTTTCCGGGATGACATTCCGGATTTGACGAAGAAAGCTGAGAAATTAAGGCAAAAACTTAATAGGGTGACGGTAGCTGATGTCCTGGAAAAAATAGACGTGCAATGTCAGATAGTCATTAGACCTGAAAGGCAGCTCAAAACAACAATGCGCTTCCAATTTTTACCTCATTCTCAGTACAAAACTCAATACGCGGTGAAGCCTGCTCAAATAATTAAGCACATGCAGAACAAATTCTTTACGGAAATGTTCTCTACTGTAAGGAAACAAGCTAAAACTGTTTGCGGTGTTGTGTGGTCGGCTGAGAAGAAAAAGAAACGTACCAAAGAAGGTGACGACGATGATGAAGATTATACTCCTGAGGCGGAGCCCGCCAATAATGTTGATAGTTCAGACGATGAAGCACCGAATGAAGATGATGATAATACTGACGTAAGTGTGGCTAATTATAGATGATGCCTACAGTTTTTTTTAATATTATCCACCATATATCATCACCATAATATCTATACTATTTTCTAAAGAGAAGGATTATTCAAACAACATTCCTCTCCTCTTTAACTACTGAAAATACGTTTGCTTTGATTCGATGTTAGGCATATTTTCGGTTGGGATCGTAAACTCTACCCTACCATTACAAAATAATATACCAATGAATCCTTTTTATATATTTTTGTCTCGATTTATATCTTGTTTGCTATGGTTATTTATTTATGGTTTATTTCCTTGTTTTCAGGCTAGAATACGCAAGAAGAGAACTGAAGAACAGGAATACGAAGATCCCGAATCAGGGGAAGAAGAGAAATCGGATGACGAAGTAGAAATCGCCGATGAAGAACCTAAAGGTAAAGAGGATGACGTTTTAGACGAAACTACTGTCGACAACGATGCAGAAACCAGCAAAATTATGACAGATGTAGTTTCCAATTTAAAGGAAGCCACAAATTACTCCTTCGACACAAAACACCACAAATGGTGTGAATTAACTGTACTCTTCCCTATTTCCTTCCTAAGGGTTGATCTATCACAGGCTTTGCGCGAAGCCGCCATGAAATCTGTTATACACGAAGTCAAAAACATCAAACGGGCCATTACTAATAAAGAAAAGAATGTTCTATACCTCAAGACGGAAGGAATTAACATTCTGCAAATGTTTAAGTACAACCACCTCCTAGATTTGAACAAACTATACAGTAACGATATCCACGCTATTGCGAACACTTACGGTATAGAAGCGGCGAATAAAGTGATAATAAAAGAAATTCAGAATGTGTTTAACGTTTACGGTATCACTGTGGATCCTAGACATTTGACATTGGTAGCTGATTACATGACATACAACGGTATTTTTGAGCCAATGAGTCGGAAGGGAATGGAAGCCTCGTCTTCACCGCTGCAGCAGATGTCTTTCGAATCGTCGTTGATATTTTTGAGAGAAGCCGTGCTAAATTCTAAGAAAGATAATATTCGGTCGGCGTCTAGCTGTCTCATGCTAGGCCAGCCTTGCAGGAGCGGTACAGGCATATTTAGTTTACAACATTTCAGTAAGGTTATAAGCTAAAATATTTGTTTTCATTTGAAAGCGAATAAGTGGTCATTATTTTATTAATAAATATCGTTATAATATTGATATTTTTTATTTTGATGACGCGGTATGCGTGTTTTAGCTATAATTTTCTACGTAGGCGGTGCATGACGAACTCCATACATTCTCAAAACTAAACTCTAATAATTCGAGGCGGTGGAATTTCAACACTAGGAATGGACCTAGAGTTGAACCTTAGGAAAAGCATGGTTATGTGGAACTATCCTTCTCTAGCTTCGCGTTCGTCGAAATTTTGTAAAGCTGGTTAACGATATTTAACTTGTAGAATAAAAGACGAAAATGTTTTAAAAATCATTTTGTATTTGTCGTATTACAATAGAACTTATAAACGATATTAAAACGACTAAGTATTTAATTACAGTTTTGATGGACATCACGCAGTGTGTCTGACACACCGTATAATCCTTGAATTGTACTCTTAAATCAAGGCACATAGCATTGTCACAGACAAGATATTATTTATTATGGAACTTTTACAAAAATGGTAAAATCAACAATTATTTATTTCATTTATTAAATCAAAGCTTGAAATTACGTACTAAGTTTATGTATAACCACTTACAAGTTATAGGAATAAAATGTATCAATCAATTAATTATAATAATCTGTACGCGGTTTACAATATAGCTTAATGTTAATATGTAATAACAGAATGATCACAAAAGCTCCTGGACGTGCAGCGTTCAATAACGTTACATGAAATATAACTAATCCATAAATATTACAATAATCTGCACATAATACATATTTTATAAATGCTTATCTAACGCAACAACATTCGCTTTAAGCGAACAATGAATGATTTTTATAAAATCTGAACTCACAACACAACATTACCGTTTTGGCACTAACTCAAAGGCATAGACTGAAAGGAATTGGCGGCAAAATAACACCAATGATGATGCTTAATTAATTACCTAGTTCCAAAGCTCAAAGTCAGGATGTTTAGGAGTCCGAGTGAAAATGAAAATAACGGACATATCAATTTCTTTTTTAAATATTGTAACATTCCTAATAGTCTATGACATGGATTAGCGAAAATGATTTTTCCGATCGCTAGAATATATTCGAGAGTCTGCGATGTGGCATCAAATGCTTAGAAGACCTATTTGTTATCATCTGTTCAATTAAAATTACTTGCAAGGGTATAAAAGTGTAAAATTCACTGGCTAGGACGGTAACATTTAGGTTTCATTTGGACCCCAGAATTACTACTTCATCTTTCATACGTCTCTAACACATTAAGCTATATAATAACTTTGAACAATACTTGTATGGTAAATAAGAACTAAATTTAATAAATAGCAATAATGTTAAGGTTAAAAAGTTGACCAAACGCGAGTTCGTTGTGTAACACACACAAGATATTATCACAGCCCTATTGATGTGCGCCTTATTGCATTTTAAAAATGCATTAGACTGGTGAAAAAACTGACTAAAAAGAAGTTACCAAGCACGACATTTATCAGAAAGGAACGTCAACAGCCATATCTAAAAAGTATTTTCGGAAACAATATCTAATTTAATGACAACTAAATATTAATTTGCTAAAAACAGTCTCACTCTAAATATATAATGTTGAGCTCGCGTTTGGTCAAACGTAGCCAACAAACAAACACAACCGCCATTTTTGAAACGCACGGGTAACAATATTATAATACTTTTCTAAACAAGCGAGTCGGCTCGTGAGTCTTACGTTCGATTCAGCCAACATATTTAATTTTGACACAATTTTACGTATTGCAACACCATTCCGATGTCACTACAAATTCAACATTTTTTTTTTCAAATACGGAGAGGTGTGTTGCAACCAATTATGAGTCAAGACAATTGTATTAGCTGTTAGTTTGCAACTTTTTAACTCCTATTGCGCGGTCTCAGCTTGGCTCTGATTCTTGGCGGCTTTCTTCTCTTGTTTGATGGCTTTCTTGTCGGCTGCTTTCTTAGCATTAGCCTCGTCATCGGCTGGGTTGTCCCAGTCTTGTCTTCTGCCAGAAGCGAATACGTTGTAGAATGTGGCGCAGAATATGTAGATCCCGCCTGCGATGTAGAACACTTTCTTCCATTGTGCTTGTGTGGGCTGTGGACAAAAAAAATGAGTACTAAGTAAAGTAATAATTACATACTTACAACATAATGATTGCTCACAAATAGATCGTAATCGCATAAATATGAAAACAATTTCATAAACTCACTCTGCCCTCAATGATGTATCCAGCAACAATGGGCGCAAGCAGACCGGTCAGATTGGCCAGGCAGTTGGTAAACGCCATCAGGACTCCGGCGAATCGTGGCGAAACATCCAAGTGGTTCACCTGAAGACAAACAAGAACACATTAGGTGGAGGATGAGGATGGAGGTGTAGTAGGTTATATAGGTACGCCTACACTCCAAGTTGCTACTAGAAAAATTCAATAACAACTGCTTTTGCGCTAGCAGTAGCAGGACCATTAGTCTAATGAGGCTCTTCTTCATGCTTCAGTATTAGGTATATCTACACGTTAACCCTATTATCGACCTGTTATGGAACCAATAAACATAATACTCTTGCTTACCTTGAAACCGGAGTAGATACCACCGTTGAGCCCGACACCCACGGCCAAGATGGCGACGGTGGCGGCAGCGTTGCAACCGGTGTTGGCTGCGATGAACAAACCAATCGCTGGACCGTATTGACCTGGAAAAACACATATTTATAAGTCATCATTAAACGATTTGCTGGTCCTCTGCTGGGCACAGGACTAATGACAGGGGGGATAGGCTATATGATATAATGATATAGTCCACCTGGGCCCCAATTCAGCTATTTTATTGTGTGAATATCGTCATTCAAATACATAGGATATGTTGATTTTTGAACAATCTTTCAGTTGTGTCATTTGGAATCATTCTGACAATTGAAATAGTCCCCTTGGCCTAGTGCGGGTGGACAGACTTTACATGGTGTGAGACAATCTAATGAGCAATCAGGGTTCTCAAGATGTTTGCCTTCACTTCACTGTTTAACACTCGCTTAAACAGATAATTATTATTATATATAAGAATATATTTAATCATCGACCCGTTATTCAGATGTTATAATATAGATAGCTACAATATGTTAACACGGACGAGTATTTAGCACATAGTATTTCATTGGAGAAACAGCCATCCTGGATATACCCGTGGGCGAGTAACTAAGAAGAGTCAAAGACTGCCAAGTCAAAGGTCTCGATATCGAATTCAAGGCACGTACCTACCTATGAATTTTGGAAGTCATGTGCGTATTACTAATTATCACGCGCTTAAACGGTGAAGGAAAACATCGTGAGGAAACCTGCATGATTGAGAGACCCGCACTAGGCCAGGATGGTGGACGATGGTTTGGTGAAAATCCGTAAACAATATGCTAACCTCGTAGAGTACGAATAGCTTAAATCGTGTCCGTCCGTGTGAATAAGAAATTCTGATTTATCAAATATCATTTTGACAATGCCGAGATTTTCAACAACTTACCAATACTGTTGATGACCTTCCTAACTTGCGTGTGGTTGAACCTGCCGCTGGACAACATCCAATCGGCGACCACAGAGATGAACATGGAGAACAGCCACATGCACAGGTACGGGAGAGCAGACACGAAACCGTTCTGAAACAAACGTGATAATATAATTGTCAGTTCGGAATCTCTGTATTGTATCGTAGCATATTTTTTTTTCATTTAACAAAAGAGACCAATGCAGGCAGCTAAGGATATCAGTTTATTGGCAAAGACCTGCTTTTAACACATACCTATTGAGATATACGCAATATTTGCCAAACCACAAGTGTAACAAGTCCAAATCAGCTGTATAGATTTGAGTGTGCGTTACGATTACTTCGAAAAATTATCGAAACAGAAAAATCGTCGCCAATTTTTTTTCGGAATTTGTCGAAATTGACGGGAACTAACCAAAAATTTGTAATTTATATACCCCCACCCGCAGGCTTCGCTTTTTACTGATAGATTTTAGCCTGAGTCTTGAGCACTGCAATTCTTGTAAATAAATACAAAATTCTGATTCTCACAAGATCGCGATGGATCCTTTGAAAATCAGAACAACAGGCTCTTCCTTTAATAATCGTGATCAATGATCATACGTTCATTATCATTATTATTAAACAGATAAATCAGGGAAACCTAAATGACGAGACTAGTCAAGAATTAAGTCTTATCTCGCAATAAAATGACGTCAAAGTTCCAAACGAATAAAATAATTTATCTACTGCCTGCGACTTCGTACGTATACATGGACTTCTGAATTGAGTCTAACCTGAATAAAAAGTAACCTAAGTACCTAGGTATGTATTAGTCCAGGTTATAAACTGTGTGAGAAAATTCATCCAAATCAAAGCGAAGAAGAATGAAGCGGCGGCGGTAGCCTAAGGTCTAGGGCCCCTGGGGTTCCCGGTTTGAAACCCACCTAAGTATTGCACTACCGACGGGAACCCAATTGTAACACAAGCATTTTAGCTTAGCACGAGGGGTTTTTATTAGGAATACTTCTGCAATCTTTTTAAAAAAAACTGTTTTGCCGTTTTTATAAACATCCAAAGATTTATACAACATTTATAATGTTAGTAGGATACAGATAAATACAGCACAGCCTATAATGCCGACGCGACGCCTGCGGGTTTATTTCCATGGAGTAAGTACCTAATCTATATGGAACGGGGGCAGTGATTCAACTAGTTGTTATACGTATAGGGTTGTCACCAATAGACTGCGCTGAGCGATGATATATATGCTAGTTGGATGGACTGCAGGGAGGAATTAATAATTAATAATTATCCTCTATAATTTTGTGTTGTGTCTCATTTTGCTGTCCAAACTGATTTATTGACAATTCAGGTGGGTAGAACTCGGAAAAACTCAAGGAAACCCCTCCTGATTTCCTACCCATCCTCTCTCAATTCAGATCCTACTTCTCTCAACCCTTTGATCCACTCCCACACAGGAATGATGCAGACGTACATTAGCGTTAATCTTTCCTTCCCATATATTATTCCAAAAAAAACCCTCCTGATTGATTGATAAATGATATTTATTTCTGTAAATAGATCTTATAAAGACACTTTTACAAGTCAATGTTTTACTTTTTTTTATCATAGTTCGATTTGTCAGGGTGTCAAAAGTCATGACCGCTGGATTCGTTGAGGTTTCTTTACATAACGTAGTTGGTTTCATATTTCTGTCTCTTAATAGGCAAGACAATATTATGGTCTGCTGTTCAAATACTTAATGGTAAATATGTCATCGCGTAGACCACGTGACAGACGAAGGCCACGAGGTATTTACCTAGAAGTTATAGAAATGATATAGATAATTCCTGTGCCTCTGATAAAAGCAGTTTTCTATTCGCAATTTTATCATGAACAAATTGAATACTGAAAAGCCTATAAATCTCGTTGATGAGGTGTCAATCCTGTTACAGCGCACAATTGACCGAGCGTGAACCCTTGACCCGGCGACGACGCTCGCGACAAAATGATTAATGAACCGAACGATCCAAATTGTATTACGTGCCAGACTTTATTGCTGAATTACTTGATTGGCTGAATTGGACGTTTATTTACTTTTATATAGGCTATTCACACTTTATTTTTCGGTTCCATAGGACCAAAAATTACATCAGATACCGAAACTGCACTTATTATAATCGATTTCTTTATTACCAACTGAGGTTTAAAAATTGTGATTCTCTCGTGTTTTTTATCAACCTCTCAAGGCATATTGTCTGGTCCATATTTAACCAGTAATCCAGTAATCAATAAAGTGTCTGTCTATATTAAACAAAGTTGCCCAAACTCACATTCAATATCCATTAACAAAATTTCAATCTTTTACTATAACGGTCTTCCTAAGGACCAATTATTATGTATTCTGTTTTTCCTACAGGTACTACAAATCATAAGGTTTCTATACAAGATACTCACATCTTTAATGGAGAAATGCAGCACTTGTCGCATGAAGGTCGGCAGCTCTGTCATGAGGGTCTCGTAACCGTAGTTCTGTCCCATATGCGCCAACATGATCGCCCAGAACGGCGTCGAGAGCAGAATCTTGCTCCATGGAATCGGTGGAGACTGTAACCAAAACATTCATTAGAACCTTATAATAATTATTTAAGTGATTCACTGTTTTTGAGTGTCCCTTTACTGATAGAGAGATATTCAGCGCCAGGCAAATAATGTTATCAAATATACCTACGTCACTCACATGAGATTAAAAGTGCACGGCGAACAAAATTATCGGAAATGTTTTATGTTCTTTCTGTTTCTATGAATGTTGACAGGATATAACACATACCTATTTGATAAAAGGGCACAAGGGAAAAAGCTAAAGTTTTAGTCATACAAAATTGCATTGCGATTACAAATTAGACCAACGTGTATTGCTAGTAGTAGTTTTTGACAATTCATTTATGGAAATTTAGGGATTGATTGACCACCATGATTATCATTTGACGTATGCATAGGTAGGTAAGCATATATGCCTATGGAAAAATATAAGTACTAGTAACATAGACAAAAAATTTCATCCTTATATACAATCTGGTCCTTGGTGGCGCAAAATCATGAAATACTAACGCTGGAACCAGCAGCACCCCACAGCGAGCTCAGGATGTATTTCTTCTCGGCCTCCTTGATGGTGGGGCACTGTTCCGGGTCTTCAGAGACGAAGAACAGGAAGGCGAGGCACCACACCGTGCCGATGAGACCGAACACGTAGAATATAGACGGCCAGCCGCCGGAGAAACCGTACGCCGATAACAGGCCAGACAGGGGCATGGAGATAACCGTGCCGAACTGGGCTCCTGTACAAAAAGTAAGGTTTAATATCAAGGAAAAATAGCTGATTGAATTGGCCCTAAATGAAGCTAAAATCGGTTTTCAAAACTTGTAAGATTTGAACTAATATACTACATATCAAGTACAGTATAGCTACATTATATAATGCTTGCATTGCATTGATACAGAAGCACGTTTAGCACAATATTCTTTTAGCTGATATTAATCCTAACAAGTCAAATATCATATCCAACACTTTGGCAGGGAAGTAGGATTCTGAACGTAAAATCCAACCTGGTTATGTTTACAAACAATCCTTTGATTGATTAAATGTGTATTTTGATAAATAAATAATAAAAAATTATATAATTTGTATTAGAAAATTGCAAAGAAATTGCTACTGGTTCTGAATATGAAATAATTCCAAAGGTTCCATTTGCTGTTCTTTTAGGCTCTATTTCAATGTTGGTAAATCTTACCTGCGTATACAGCGGCACCCATCCTACTCCTCTCGTTAGGTGGAATCCACTTGGCCAGCATGGCGTGTGTGCATGGCACAATCGGACCCTAGAATGATTTAAAACTTTGTAGTGTCAAGAAATAAAATCAGTCTAGGCGAATATCAACTCTTGTTCATGGAGAACTGGGCGAATATCAACTCTTTGTCATAGAGAACTGAGTACTAAATAATCATTTTAGTTATAAAAATCTACCGATAACAAGTTTCCCGTATTCTATACTTAAGTACTTGAAATTGTCTCTGCTTTTGGGGATTTAAAGACCATTTTTGCAAGATTATCTCTTTGTGTCGTTTTTTTGCATTTCTATGCTAATATTCTACAGTTATTTTACCAAAAGACGCAGATTCGAATCCTGCCCGCAGTCGAATTTTTGCTTCACTAAAATAATATTTAAAACAGTTTATTGTACTTATAGATTTTTCTGCTATCTGAATTTTGAACCTTTGTCGTAATGTAGGCAGGTGAGGATGTATGTAATAAATGAAAATAGACTCACCTCGCCTAATCCTTGGATGAATCGCACCAAGATAAGGTACTCGAAGCCAGCTTCAGCGGCGACCGGCACCAGAAGCCCAAACACGGAGTTGACCAACATACCCACACCTAGGAAGAGCCGGGCTCCGAACCTAAGATATAAAAAAATATAATGTACCTACATAACACCACGGCTAAATTCTCCGAAGAGTTAGGGTGAGTTCGCCGGTAAGAAGTAACTGCCATTAACGTAGTAGGGTAAATCTCAAACTCCGAGCTACTCTATATATATAAAAGAAAGTCGTGTTAGTTACTCCATTTATAACTCAAGAACGGCTGAACCGATTTGGCTGAAAATTCGCGGAGAGGTAGCTTAGAACCAGGAAACGGACATAGGATACTTTTTATCCCGTTCCCGATACTTTTTATTCCACGGGGGCGAAGCCGCGGGCAGAAGCTAGTAATTTCATAGATAAACCTAATATCACTGCTCGATCAGAGAATCAAGATAATATATGAAACGTCTTAAGTATGTGTTAAAACCTGAATTTCACAGGCGAAAGCAAAATTGGGTAGGTAGGGAGGTATCGCCTGAAAAATTTTGAACTAGACTTTATATAATATACCGATATTGTATCGTAACGTATAACTTACAACGTTTTCGCTTATCAAGGCATCACCGACGCATTGTAGATCATTATAAAACATCTTGTCTCTTAAACTCCATTAGTAAACAGACATGTTTCCTTATTTTTATAGATAGCTAAGATAGCAAATGCTTTGCCATTAATTAGTTTACCGTACCTATACATATTAATAATACAAGGCTCTTGATTGATTACTGTAATCTCCATACTTCGGCTCGTTTTTAATGTTGTAATAATAAGATAATTGTTATAGCTGTGTAATAAAACGTCATCGGATTTATCACTGGTTTTAAACGGTAAAATGAAGGATCGGTCATTGACGTCAATTCTTCTAAGCTGCGTCACTTCCAGTTACGGAAAATGTTTAGGCTACATTCTTATAAATTTATGATATTAAGTAAGATAGATAGGGTCTCTATCATCCACCTATTGTAGTTGTAGCTAGTTCATTTATTAAGAGCATTTAAGTATGTTCTTAATTATAGATATACTAGCAAGCTAGCAACCCTCCCGCGGTTTCACCGGCGTTGCTTGGTCCTTAGAGTCGTAGCGTAATGATTTAAGCTTAGCGTAACATTATGCTTAGCGTAACATTAGCGTAACATAAGCTAAAGTCAGCTCAAAATGTTCCTTATTAATCACTCCGTCCATTAGTGAAAACTACATGAATATACGTTCAGTCGTTTTTGAGTTTATCGCCAATAGACCGACATAATGTAAGGATACTTTTGTTGTGTGTTTCTTATAATAATTTTAATTGATTTAATTGCATTCGTAGTTAAATATTAAAGAAGTTTTGATTATACCAGGAAACCCATGGTCGGACACTATAATATTGTTGATGATCATGACATAGATTCTTGGAAACTGAACCAAACCGAATCCATCGGGTGTCTAGCAGTAAAATAATATTTTTATTTCATTTGAAACCTGTATTTTGAAAATCAAATGTATGATTTTGGACACGACATCCGTGAAAACAACAAATTTAAGTATGTAGGTACAATAAACATAAGCATTGATTTGCAAAACGTCTAATATTATTGTTGATACACAGTCTGCAGTTTCCACAAAACATGTCAGCTTTTCTATTGAAATGTTGTTCAGCTATAGAAAACACACATATACATCGTCACGCTTTGCTACTTTAATTTGTTTGACCAACACTAAAACCGCAATGCTAAAAGTGCGATGACATTTGAAGTTCATAAATCGAAGCAAAAATATTCACAAACTCGATATAAAAAAATATATATCGACGCTAACTACTTGACCTTGAAAATATAAATTTGCACAAAAAATCCAATGAAAAACTGGAGACTAGAACCTATTTTCGGTTTATAAAAATCTATAATGATACCTAGTTATTTTGTACCTAGATATTTAAAAGTTTTTTGTGCGAAATGCCATATTTCAAGTGCTAAGAACGAAATTATTGACGGTAGACATACCTTTTAGACAATATTCCAAAGGGTATCTGCGTGATGACATATCCGTAGAAGAAGGAGGATAAGATGTAACCCTGCAGCGTCGAGCTCCAAACGAACGAGCCGTCTTGTGACGACGCCTGCAACAATAGGAAATATATTTAGATACACGATCATCCGACCAAACCCCTTTTTCCGCCATCAGCAGTGGACTAGTAGAGACAATTATACTGCTGGACGTAGGCCTCCCTCAATATGCGCCATTTCACCCTGTGCTCGTCTTGCCGCACCCAGCTTCCGCCAGTTACCTTTATCAAATCTCTACCTTGCCGGAGACCGTCCTTTTTTGAGACGGCAGATAATTATTGTGGATCGTCCTCCATCTGGGAAGACAGCAGGATCTGATCCACGCAATCCCGGATCCGTCAGTGATGGTATAGAATAACTAATACTTATGTACTACGTACAGAACGGCTATACTCCGTCCAACCCTAACTAATAGATACCCCAACGCTCCTTGCACTTTGACACTTTGACGTACCTACATAGATTACATTTCTGAAAGCAAGGGCTAACATGAAGCAATAATTATAACATCGTTTATTACGTAACACACAAATAAATGTACCTATGAATGCAAAAGCAACATAAATTGTACTAGGTATCGGTATCAGAAGTTTGTAGTAGCCGAGGTGTCCATAGTTAAAAGTATTCGCAATATTCAACTCAACTACCTCATCAGACTAGTGGTCCCAAGCCTGACTCCCTAGTAGCAGCTCGGAGTTTGACAATAGGCTCGCACCATATTACTTGGGATCAAACATACAGGCGAACTGTTCCCCTTTAGGGAATATAGGCGTGATGGTATTTGTGCAATATTCAACTTACACTGGTTTCATTAGAGATGGGTACTCCGCACTCGAGGTCCGTCGGCTCGGAGATGACGGGCAGCGCGGTGTGGTTGACCATGGCTACGATAGCCACGGACATGTTGGTCCTCATGATGTAGGCATTCGCCATCCCCAGGAACAGCATGAATGTCACCCAGTGACGGGTACCGAGGCCACCTGGGACAAAGAAAAACGTTTATTAGTTTAAATTATATTGTATCTTCCAAAAAAAAATTAATGGAGATAGTGAATTGATATTGCTCGTTTGAGAGACTTCTTTGGATTGTTTTTATAATTTACGAGAAACGTTTATAGAGGATTTCTATAGAAACTAAGTAGTTACGACAAGATACGATGAATACCGATGCATTTTAATAGTTAAGATATTTTTGATGTAGAAAGATTTTTCTTTTAATAAATGTTTATGAAGAACAAACTTGTGACGATCACTCTCCTCTTTCCTAAAAACTGCAGAAGAAAACAATAGACTATGAATTAATTTGTAATAATACGAGAATGGATACGACAATAACATTCCATAACACGATGAAGATACTACACAATTGGTTATAGCGCATTTAGATAACATTGAGCTGGAAATTAGATCGATAATCAGATTACAATGTGACACGTTCACACGATATAGTACCGGTAAAAGTATATAACAACAGAAGGACCATTTTTTTTTAAGTTTATATATTTGCCGAGCAGAACCGAAGCAATAAGCGTATTAAGTGACTATAGAACATGGATAAAAAAATCAGATAAAACTAATTCGTAATCGAGTTAAGTAATATTGACTGATAAATGCGTATACAATATATACACGTATACATCAGTCAGAATTGTGGAAAATCACAACGCTGGACTAATTTCTTGTCAAATTCAGAATTTAGTAATGTCAAGTCAGAATTGGTTTAGTAGACAGAAGATTCGCGCATTGCTACCATCGGCCACACACATCTTTAAATTGCTTTAATTGTCAAAGTTCTTTAGTATCGTACTAGGCTTTTTAGACTTATGAGCATTGATGAGCATTGAGCATGATGTGGTCCTTCTGTACACGCAGTCTTGTATATTTTGTGGTACGAAAGTACCTATAGATAAGTATTGTATTCATGTTACGACGTCACTTTATTACTACCTTTAGGCGCATCAATTCATAATTTACTGCCATGGCTAACCGCATAATGGTTATTATGTTCAGTGTTTCTACACAGATCTCCCTTTGGACCGTCCGTATTGCCTCGCAATGATTTATGTGGTGCAATTTAAAGCTAAACGTGTTGACATTGTATTAACTACTAAATTGTTAGCTTGCCAAACAATTTTACCATAATGGCTATAAGAAGTACTTAATGAATAACAATGAAAATCATCAGTATAAGTAAAAATGGTCCTTTCACCCGCGGCTCTGTAAGCGTGAAACATAGGGAACTAGAGACGCTTAACCTTTTCCCAGCTTCAGGTCTGTGCCAAGTTTCATCACAATTAGTCCAGCAGATCAGTGATGACGAAGTAACAAGCACTATATAAATCAGGAAATAAATATTTTTCAGTAAAGACTGACAAAGTCACTGCACTTATAATATTACTGTGATGTTTATTGGATGAATACAAGATAAATACGGGTCATTTAATATAACACAATAATCCATATAATTTCATATACCTTTGATTAGATAAGATAAAAAGTAATCGAGGTAATACAGGAAAATTGTACAGCAAATAAAAAAGATAGATGCGTTTAATTGCTGCTTATCGATATAATGTAGATATCATTGATTATTCTGAAAGGCTAAAAATCTCGATGAATTATAATATTCGTTATTCATCTCTAATTTTATAAGTTCAACCATACAGTTTACTTGTTTATTTTCTTTGTCTAGAGACCGTAACTAAACAATACGTAAGTAATTTATTTATAAACTCTTTTACGAATAGCTTTTTATCATAAAATAGAGTTCAATAACACACTTATAAGAACAATCCATGTAATGTGCAATTTGGGAACCAAACATTATTCTACCGAACTTTACCAATATAGTTAGGTTTCCATGCGTAGGATATTATTTTTGCCAACAGTCCAACACCACCATCAAGTTCAAGTTGCAAGTTGCCAGTATCAACTACTATAATTTGACTGTTCATACGTCGAATCCCAAAACAAATCGTAAATGTGCACAGTGCAAATAAATAACTATTAAAAATGCTTTCAAAGTCCACCGTAATACCGTCATATTTGTAAGCGACTGACGTCCCAGTACTCAATGTTATTTTGATCGGGAAAATAAAACTATTTTTATGGCACTAAAAAAAGATAAGATGTTTTAAAACAAGAACACTAGCTAACATTATTTAAATAAGTTTAATATTATTAATTTATTAAATAAGTTTAGATTTTCATTATTTAATAAATAATCGAGTTCAAGTTATAATTGATTAAAATAGTTGCGATTTCCTTATCACTTCATAAATTAATACCTGCTTAGTATTGAAATTTTTGACACATTGCCTCTTAAAACGAATAATGTTTTCTCTTTTTAGGATATAATAATATGATTGCTATAAAATCAGTGAGCGCAAATATTTGGTTTTAAAAATAATTACTTAGGTAACGGCATTTCGATATGCGTCAATGCGAAACCTATATAAAGTATATGATTATTATATACGTATAATATTTATTGACTGCCTCTAAGCAACTGAAATCTAAATATATTATCACGCCTGCATCCATATTTCGCCAGTATGTGTGTATATTATTTATTTACTAACTTTTATTGACAGTGACACATACAAGTTGTAGGTAGGTCAAATAAGGGAATGAAATACCTAAGTATATGTTTTATATTACATGGGATGTACAACATACGTCAGTGAACTGAGACTTAAGGCAGGGACAAATCTGTTGCCATAAATCGGTCACAAATTCAAACTCCAAGTTGCAACTTAGAATACAATAACACTATTGCTCGACAGGGGAATCAAACAGCTTAGTACACGCTACGACACAGAACATCACAACGATAAGGCAGATATGTATAAATAACAAAATTTAGATATTCTGTAATAGTTAGTTACCTATAAATTTGTTTTCCTAGTGTGACATAGAAAAAAAGCACCTGAATAATATCGGAATGATGAAGCTTGAATTACTGAGAAATTGTATGAATAGTAACATCAACCACAATTCGGCCACTTATTCATAACACCAATAAAAACGTTGGAAAGTCCGAAGAAATATGAATTAAGCTAGCATCATTATCATCATCATCTTCCTGTCCTTGTCTCAATTTATTTGGGATCGGCGCAGCATGTCCTTTTTGAAGATCATCCCTGTCAGCCTCATCATTTATTGTATCACAATTAGTTAAGCTTAATATACATACAAAATCACTCACTGACTAATTAAATCTCAGAAACTATGAAATTACAAATTTGATATTGGGCAAATATCGGAATAAGCTGCCAAGAATCGATCAAGTTTCTTATGGATATAAGAAAATTTACCGTATATACCGCTGCAAAGAAATCAGATATTATATACATTATTATATACAAAGGTTTTGCCGTTATAATAAAATTTAAACATCTTCATAATGCATCAAAGAAAACATAAGTTCACAAAGCATTGAACTTCTTTTGATGTCTAGGTACTTATTATGTGAAAATAGCAACAATTATGTATTTTTAATATTAATAATAAGCGCATGATTAGCTACAAAGAAAAAATCTCAAGCTACCTAACTCGTTTGGTCTGCCTACGATATTCTTAATGTTTTGGAATATTAAATTTGATTATCTGCAAAATTTTGCAGATAAAATATTGAATTATTTATGATAAAAACCTTGTACAAACTACATAAACAAATGTGTTCGTCTGGGTAGTTCTTATGTATAATAAGCATGTATTTACAAAAAATATATTAAATTAAATAAAAGCAATTATCTAGTCATTACAAGATTTTACAAAATTATACATTTTTGCTTTACAATACAAACTTGAAAATTTAAGTAACCGGACAATTAAAAAAACTAAACTGAAATCCGTTTCTATACAAATTCAATTTGTCATTGGCCATGTAAAAAACAAAAAAATGAACTAAAAATAGTTCATCAGACTATCGGATCAAAGACGTAAGAAGGAGCTGTAGATGGCGTTACCACAAACTTGGCAATAAACCTTGTTGCTCAGTGCCAAAATGTCAATTCCTTCAAATATTATTAATAATATTTCAGTAATTCTGTGCAATTAGAGACATGACTAGTAGTTCATGTAAACAATTTATATAAACAACATAAAGGCCCACTTGCACCAACTTCGTAAAGGTGTTTAAACTGTATTTAAACACGAAATTTCTATGAAAAATTGTGTTTAAATACAATTTAAATATATTTAAGAAGTTGGTGCAAGTGGCTCTAAATTAGCAAAGTTGAACACGAGTTATTTATGGAAAACGATTTATGGACTTTCGTTGTATAAGAGTTAAACAATATATATTTAAGGACAAGACAAACGTTTCTTCTATTTGCATATACATTTGTACATACATACATAATTATGTATTTTGATGAGTGATTTAATCGATTTTTTGTCAGCACCATTGTTGTTTTATTTCTTCAGTCTGAACTCTTGAAGCGATGACTAGACTAAGAGAAATCCGCAAAGATGAAATCATAAATGTTTTTGCGCTAGATCGTCATTTGGTTTATGTAGGTCTGTCCGCAATTTTTCAATTTATTATACTTTTCATACAACAGCGTTTTCCGAACTTCGTTCACATTTTATAAATCAAAGCCTTGTTAATCGATCGATCGAGTCACAGTAAAGTTTATATATGGTAAATTGAATTATCAAGTCTAGATCACAAGTCTAGTGAACGAGTAGCGAAAAATGTAGCTATCATGTACTCATTTGCCAAGATAGTTTCAGTTGCATCGCGGTTATATTTAGAAACGGAAAGAAATGTGAACCATAAACTGACAGTCGCTCTTTAGAATGCGGTCATTTCTTCATTATTGTATCTTTATTTATTTATATATACTTATAATATTCCATATTATAATATTTACTTATTTAGAACCCTAGTTGGGACGGAATACATATTGGTCCTTCGGTCCGCAAGTGATTTTCAGAAAATCATTTTGTGACGATTCTTCTATTGTAGCGTCTATTTCTCATTCTTACGTAATTGCAATATTATCATCATAAGAACTGTAGATCAGATATAGAAACGGATACACGTCTAATAAATTAACATTAATAGTAAAAAGGAATCGGGAGATTTATAGAGCGTCAAAGGCTGACGCTCAATCGGCGCATGAGACATGCCGCAGACGCGCTCTGCAGTCACATGTGCGTCAACTAGTTGCTAAATTGAAATTGAATGGATTCTAGTTCTTAAAGCTATAAGTCTGATTTTTACTAGTTGTCACCGCTGTTATTTTAGTCTATGAATATTGATAAGTCGAAGGCAAAACAAGCTGATTCTACTATAAGTTTAGTACAAGTACGAAAGTATATTTTTGCACTGATGACGTTAATTTTGGTACTGGTTGAGGTGGGGAAATGGTGGTTCTTTGGGTAGGTAATATGTTTAAGATGTCCAAAAAAATAAAATACATTGGTTTAGGTTATCTATCCTCGGGATGTATTACAAAACGTGATAAAATATATTTATAAGGTTGATCTGCGTAACTATTTTTTGATCTTTATTTGCTTTGCTCTTCAACTGTGATTTGTTGATCGTGGAAGTATCTAATTATGTTGTATTAAACAACAATGCATTTTTATAGTTTCCTTTTTATTAAGGACGCCGTACGCGTGTTAGTCAAATGACTCCAGTACGCAGCGACGTTGCATTTAAAATGCTTCAGTAGATATAATTTATCTAACTACATTAGCATATTGTGTTACTGGCTGGTAGACAACATAATTATGCATTTCAATGATTTTACTTCTTTAAAAAAGTATAAAGGGTAATAAATTGTTTGATAAGATCAGAGAGATTAGAGAGAGATCAGATCAGATCAGATCAGAGAGAGATCAGAGAAATTAGGGAGTTTAGGCGGGAAAATGTAATGTGCACATTGTCGATTTTATATAATTTTTCAAAACTTTAATTTCTCCGAAGTTTAATGTGTAATTATGGTGGGTAATTAACCATTATGTGTTCGTGAACGTATGAGAGTGTAGGCAAATGATATAAAATTGAAAATCGTGACTTTTTGGGTTCACTCCTAAACTCCATCGAAGCCTCAATAAAGTTTCTGGAAATACTACCTATGTACTTGATTACTCTAATACTTGACACTGGCAAATAAACAAACAGCGCTGCGCCAAAAAAAAAAGATCATTAGGCCGAAAAAGTGTGATTCAAATTTTCAAGCATATCTTACAATTGTCGGGATCTAAAAAGAGTAAAGCGTCACCCATCTGATCATATTTTATAATCTGTGGACGTCATTAAAACAAAACTTTTTTCTTGGAACTGACAGAGAAGCTGGGTGGCTGCCTCTGCTCAAAAAAAATTGGCAGTCAATATGGCTGTTAGAAGTTTTTGGCGGCAATATGTATGACCGTTACGGTGGGACTCGAGTTTGTTTGTTTATTCTTAAACCGAGCCATTAATAAAATAACGTAAGTACCATATTTATTTTAAGATACACGAGTCTTACGTATTCACGTTGATTATTGTGTTCTTATGACGTTAGAACCAGGATAATTTTCACATCAACCTTCGTCCACGTGCCGTAATCGCTTGTTTAGATTTTCTATGAAGGTTTAATGCAAGCCATTTTTGGTTCGTTGCATGTCATGTATACTGGTCTGGTATACAGGCAAAAGACGTCTTCAAAGACAATTCAAGTATCTCCATGCACTGATCTCTTTATTACTCTAATCTATTACCACATAACAAGAAATTAATATTTTTTTTTCTTAATCGTCCGTTAGGTAGTTACCATAAAGACGTAGCAAGTGGAAGGTTTCGTTTCGTTAGCTTAGTTGGCTAAAGCGTCTGGTCTACCTAACCGGAGGAACGCAGGTTCGTATCCTGCCTGAGATCGATTTTTTCTTCAACACAATACAATTTAATTATATTGCGTGCCCTGCTCTCGATATATATTTAAACAAGCAGCTCTCATCATTCACTGGCAACTCTGCGCAATTTTAGAAGTAGCTAAAAATTTGCTTAATCTGTGCTCGGTGAACGCTTTCATTCTTTTCGTTTGCGCGGCAACTGATTCTGCGTTTCTCTGTGTTTATTATAATTAAAGTGTATTTTAATATAATTTCAACCAAATCTATGCCTAAACGGCAACATAAAGAAGTTTTACAAAAGTTAGACGATAAATGAAATGTCGTCTTAAAATTATAAGCCGAATAAAGTGTCGTCATAAAGCGGAGTACCTAGCGTCGTTGGAACGGAGATAATAATTATTCTTCATGAAATAAAAGTGACAAGTTGTCTTGTGATTACACCGGTATGGCTACTGGCTCTCGTAGCAGTTTAAAGCCGCAAGAGTTTCCATAACCTTCGGAGGTACCGGTTGACGCGGGTGGTGTACGTGATACACTGACGTGCTCATTGGACTCGGGGCGTACACGAGATGTACACACGAGATCTCTTACTCTTATGTGGAGCCCGTGAGGCTCCAATAAGCAGTTTTATCAATCACATGTAAGTGCCTACAATGTTTTTTCATGGGTATGTTGATTTAAATAATAGGTTACCTATACCTACTTACTGCAGATTACAATAACATGTAAGTCTTGTGCTGATCACAATTCGAAGGAGTGCATATAATAATTAAAACGAGTAGGTACATATGGTTCTAGAAGAACACAAAACTCACGGGAGTTTTATGCTCTAGGAGACACAATCTCATGCTAGATAAACCTACATCTTGGTTTGTTTCAATTTTCACCTATAAATAGGGCACGGCCACCCTTGAGGGCCCCAATGCCCAATGATCTAAAGACACCACAAAATCTTGTGGAACAGATCCCGGTTAGACAATATCCACAGGTTTCTGTTTTGTTAAGCAACAATATTGTCAGTATAGACAAGGATATTGAGTTGAATAAATACATAATATGCAGTATAACAATAACAATGTAAATTCATCTCACTAAGGGTACATAAAAGATATACTTTGTGAATTTTGTGATGGATCCTGACTGACATTTTGCCCTAACAAAAATAATGAGAATTCTAGTTCTCCCTATATGTGATAATTAGTTTTTATATGTTGTGAAATAGTAAAAGACCACTGTAAGCATCTATAGAATGCCTGTGTGACAAGATGTTTTGAAAACCTGCCATTAAAAGCGACCAGTTCTTCAATAAGCTTACAACCAATTGTAAGTGAAACCCACAACTACCCATTACTATTGAAGGACATGAATCTTCAATACAGGCTGGAACACCAGCATTGTGCACAAGACCAACATTGTGTGCAAGAAATGGCCAACTTAGCCATAGTGGTAAGTCATGCCGGAAGGCTAACACATTTTTTACCTCACTGCAGGATAGCATGCAATGTTAAGTGTATTACTTAACCATGTTAAAGGATACTCAATTACCTTTGTAATCAAGTCTCATAAGACCGTGTGCCATTACTGTCTTCAGGAAAATCAGATGAGCTATCTACTTTGGCCAACTTTAGCTTTCATTTCCCATTATGATACAACAAACTTTAGTATCAGAAAAATAACATCTCAGAAGAATGCTGTCAAATAGAGCTTTATTTCCATTTGGAAATGACATTACATACCAAAAAGTTATTGGAAAACCACATTTATTAGTAAATGTTTATTCAGAATATAGTATTGCCTATATTGTTATAATAAAGTAATTCCAACATTGGGTTGCTCAGATGCGTAATAATTTTACAAGATGGGGACATTACAAGACAATCAATACATTAATATGTATAGAATCTGGTTATTAATATAAAGTATTCCTTATATTATATACATGGAGATGAGATGATATGATTATAGAAACTTTAGCTCTAGAAATGCTTAGAATTTATCAGTAAAAAATTCCAGTTATCATTGTCTTGATAATTTCTTAGCTCCTGTATGATATCTACCAGAAATATGTCATTATAATAATATTTAGCAATATTTATTGCAGCTTGCCCAGCACCAAATTCTGGGCCACAGTGAATAGGTACATTATACACAAGATAAGATAAACTAAAATGTTGTAATAAAATTCCTGTTTATTATAGGAGTACCTATCATGTAAAATAGAAGTATTGCATAACTTATGTATTATGACATAGCATTTACTTGGTAAAGTCTATATCACCTAATCCAGTGCTGTTTGTGTCAACAAGCATCCAGTTTGACAAGTAGTTCAACCTTTCAACTATTATATTGGTCTAATTGAAATAAATCAATTTTGACCTAGACTTTGAAGCCCATGGATTTTGCAAAAAATGTGGACAAGCAACCGAAAATCATTTAACCAATCCAGGTTAGGTTGTAACATTTGTATAGTGCATAAATTCCCTTATGTGCATACCATTGATTTTAGAAAAGATAAGAAGTGTAGGTAGTAACAATACCTACATCATAATATATAAGATATTTATATAGTTATTTATTTTTTTTGTGCATGTTAAGCAACATCATAAATCATCCTATTGTATAACAAGACATAGGTGTCATGTGTCATATACCCTAGTAAATTTTCTAATAAACATTTCATTTATTATACATAGACATTTCTATGTTCATTTAAATTGCCTTGGCCACATTCATATGGCAGTAGTGCAAAGGGTTAACAAATGCTAGCACATTTTGGTCACAGGACATCATTAAAAATAAAGTTTATTTAGTACTTTTATTTTTAAACAAGAGAACTACATAATGAACCCAGAAATATGGTATTTGACCTGAAAAAGATTCTGGTTGTTGCTTGTTACACCTTACACCAATGTTTATATAGTAGTGATAATTACATTTATTCAGAAAATGACTGATAAAAATATTGAGTCTTTGAACAGTTTGTACTTATCAAAGTTCACATTTATAAGGAGAATTTAGATACAAATAGGTACATACCTACATTGTTTAGAACTACAATATTAGGTGCCTCTACTAGGATAAAGCTGGGCTAGACTCATAATAAATAAATGCATTGCCTTAGTCTTCTGGAAACATTTAAAGCCAATGAATATTGAAACTTTCACTTGGACTTGGATATATTATCTTTTCTTTGTTTTGTTATGGTGTCCTTCCAAACACCTTTTGATTAGAAGATTTAGAACAAACTGATAATCTCACCAAAAATAAAGGTTACAGTCTTCCTACAGAAACCTCATCCACCAACAATTCTCATTGCCAGAAATCCCAAACTTTTTCAAAGTATTCTATAGCCTATGTTAATCTGGAATAATGTAACATTCAAACCGTGAAAGAAATTTTGGAATAGGCCCAGTATTTTTTGAGCCAATTCGTTACAAACATATGTACATACAAATCTTTCCTCTTTATAATATTAACATAGATAAGCACCTATAGTATATGGCGAACCCATTCTCAGGGAGATCTCCTCTATCCATACCAGGTATTAAGTAGGTATTTTATGAAAAAATCATTGGATTTGCGGCTGCCTATAGACTGTCCGTCATAAGTCAGTTTCATCCTTGCTCTAAAATTGGGGGGGAATGTTCGTAAGGGAGTCTCTAGGGAATGTATAAGTCCAAACTAATATTGGTAAATATCAATATATATATATATGTAGGACTGTGCCAAACAAAGTTCTATATTCATATTTTACTGTAAATTACATTTTTAAATGATTATTTAAAAAGTGTTTTTGTGGCAAGGGGTTGTTCAGATATGGAATGAAGTTCCCTGTATTAAGCACAACAGATATGGAATGAAGGGTGTGCTGATATAATCATTACCACTTATCTATAATCTAGATGTGATGAATGGCCCATTCGCCCAGTGAAGGGAAAATTGTGTGATTAGAAAGTAGTGTAGAGTACAGCTCTGAAATTTTAATGTAATTCTTTTAAAAGTACCTATCTACCTTACTATAACTATGTTTTACATCGTCAAATAAAGTATTCTTCAAAGTTTTATTCGAGTCAGTATTATAGATACCAGAGCCATACTGGAACCTGGTAGGCGCCATGTCTTTACATTCAGGACTATGACAAAAGAAATTTCATAAGCTGTAATCACACAGACTGCTGGTCGGCCTTTTAACTTACGAATATTTATAACTATTTAGTTATAAATAGTTATGATTGAAACTGACCGATTCACGATTCAGCAGATTTATATTGATTTGATATGATATTAATTCTGATATTTTAATAACATTTTGTTATTGTTTATCCTGTGCTTAATCCAGAATTATTACTTAGTACTTAATATCAGGCACTGATCTTGCTGATTCATGCCATATGTAGGCCTACTACGAAATTCATTATTCTCCAACAATTAAGAATGATCATTAACATTTATTTTCAAGTTCCAGGTACCTACCGTAAATACTATCTAAGGGAATCAGTTTCTTACATATTTAATAAAATGATTGATGAACCCTGACCCTCTGGAGGGTCACAGCAATTGTAGCTGGTCGGCTTTGTGTTAGCTAATTGGTCCTTAACAGAAAGTCAAGAGACTGATATGTTTTAAAATAATGCAATGTGATTATAACAGATTTATTTTACAGGAATACATGCTATGCTTTCGGCTTATCTCAAATTTACCAATACTCTAAACATCTGCTTGTTTAAATATATATCGAGAGCAGGGCACGCAATATAATAAATGATCAAACGAACTTACCTGTTGTGAAGTTCGATCATTATTATATGAGTGCCCTGCTCGAAGATATATGGTCCCTACCCATCCCACCCCGGGTAAAATTTGAGATAATTCGCGACTCTAAAAAGAATGAAAGCGTTCACCGAGCACAGATTAAGCAAATTTTTAGCTACTTCTAAAATTGCGCAGAGTTGCCAGTGAATGATGAGAGCTGCTTGTTTAAATATATATCTTCGAGCAGGGCACTCATATAATAATGATCGAACTTCACAACAGGTAAGTTCGTTTGATCATTTACTATAATGGAGGTGTGTGTCCGTCGTCCTAAGTCACATTTTAAGTCATTTGGAATTTAAAATACCAAATAGTCTTGATTAAGTACATAAAAAGCGATAAAATTCAAAGGTTTTATTTGTATTACTATAACATTAAATGGTAATACATAACCAAATAGGTACTTACCTACCTACCTATACCTAGCTACATTTTATCAAAACTTGTGGCCGCAGTGACGCCATGTCTAGATTTACTTATAGCCAATCCATAACTAGGTACACAAAAATAGGTCTATAATATCAGACTGTAAACATACCTACACACGAACACGCATGATAACGTCACATTCTGCGTCACCCGACTTGTTATAAATCTGCGTTGAAGTCCAAGGGTACGCACCAAGGCTTCTCGTGCCTGCTGAACTTGATAATGAGAGCTAATTAATTGTAAAGTCACCAATTTTGTTTTAGCGCGATCATTTTGGGTTGTTCCGTATTACTCCTATGATATCTCATTCTATTTCTTTATTCATACTAAACTAGAATTTCTAACTGGTCCTATTATATTATTATTATAAAGTTTCTTTATTCAACCTAATTGTGTTACGGTTGAAAGAGAAGGATGCCGCTCTACAGATTCAATAGGGCCATTCCATTCCCACACTGCTGTTTACTAGAAATGTGACTGTATTTCCTGTTTTACAGGGAAAATCGCGTGCCATGGTAACGTGTGTTAGCCAAATTTGAAATACAACTGAAGCATGGCGGACTCTGCGCTCCTTATTTAATTTTTGATAGGTAAGTAGGCAAGCAAGTAACTTATATCTTCTTAAATCTTCTCAAAGTCAATATAATGAGCATCCCTACTATCCGTACTAATATTATAAATGCGAAAGTAACTCTGTCTGTCTGTCTGTCTGTTACGCTTTACCGCTTAAACCTCTCAACCGATTTTGATGAAATTTGGCACAGACAACCTTTAGACCCTGAGAAAGGACATAGGCTATATATCATCACGCTACGCGGACGAAGTCGCGGGCAGAAGCTAGTAATTTATAAATAATATAATACGCAACTAAGCACTCAATTAAATTGGAAAATAGTTAGGTATAATCAATGATGTTGTTAGCCAGTTGGTTTTTTGATATTGGCGCACACGAGACGTTGCCAAACCCTTTTCAAAATATTAAAAACGTATAATTATTTTCACATGCTCCAAATTTTCTTTGTTGCATCTATTCAATTTCACCCTGTACAGTCCTGGAGTCTGTAGACGAGATCTACCACCGTACCATACCATAGTCCATCCATATTACAGTAATAATAGCATGATTGTCAGCCGACCAGTCATTACAGAGCTTTTAACTACAGGATTGTGTTCAGGCACTGTGACTTACTAAACATAATAAAACCATTGTTATACGACCTTGAACGTTAGATCACCGCAGATTGTAAAGTCAATCTTATTTACGAGAGCTGTTCATAAAAACTAGTTACAGCTCTTGTCACCAGCAAATATCATCAAACCGCGAAACTGCATTATTAGGTATAATGCTGATTCTTGTTTTTAAAATCCAAAAAATACCGTAGGATGCTTGAAAAGCAGTGCAAGATGCAACAATTGCAAATCACTGCCTGTTTAGAATGATATTAAAAGTTTTTTTTACTATTTATGTAATAGAGAAACAGGTTTGACTTTAAAATAAAAAAATACAATACTTAAAACTATTTTTATTGAATTACTTTGCAAACGTCTTGTAAGCTAGCTTTGCATTTTTTTATTATAATAAAAATACGTAATTACGTAATCCTACTGCTTTTTTATCAAAGATCACGTAGAATGTGACAATTTATAACAGTAAAGATGTTTATGAAATAAATTGCATTTTTGACGCAACTAAGTAGGTATTTCTTTTCACAAAATCTTAATAATTCAGGCTGACAATTTTTAAAAAATTTAATGGGAGTTTTGATTTTATGATTAGATAATAATGATTTACGTATCTACGATCAATTTTTTGCTGATCATGGAAATCCATGCAACTTGCAAGGCATACCTACTTATTTTGTGTGTCCAAGGATTTATGGCCAGCTTTAGATCTTCTAGACCCAGACGCTTATAATAAATAATTCTTAGGGCACAAGTTCAAAGTTTTTCTTCTGAATATTGCATGCTTTTATCATAAGGATTAAAAAAGAATATTTAGGTAAGCCAGGTATTTATTAGGTAAGGTATTTATTTCCGTAGGTTAACATAATAATAACAAAAGAATAACATACAAAAGAATTTTTAGGTAAGTACCTATCTATATTGAAGGAAATCTAGATTAAACTTTTAACTATAAGTACCTGTTCTTGATAGAGTCTTTTTATCTTAATTTTATTTTCCATATTTTACTACTTAGGTACGTGTGTTCATATAATATTTAACAAATTTAGTTTTAAATATTTTAACAAAGGACATGTTACTTTTTTAATTTTTTTTATTCTAATCTATAACAAAGTTTATAAAAAATATATAATATAGTAGCCCACCCATATCCAAGCTACCAATAGCAAGGGCTCTAGCAAGAGGAACCTCCCGACGATACAGGCCCTAACGTGTTCAAGAGTATTTTTTTTGCAGCATTCCTTTTATTTAATGATTATTATGAATTAACGAGGGTTTTACCTTCCTATAATCCCAGTCTTAATTTAAACCATTGCGGAAAACATGACACTTGTTAAATATCCTCAACAATAATCAACATACCTACATATTTGCGTCACATAGGTGTCGGGCTACCTCTTATATTTCATTCTTTTGAAGTTCAAATACCTGCGTATTATTCTTAGTTGAACCGTTTAATTTTTTAACTTTGACATTTGAAATTAATATGAAATGCCATAAGTAGGTACCTAGGTATATTAGTTGTTTGGTATTCTAATAAAAATGGGTTCTTTCATGGTTTTTATTTCATTTGACATTTTTTTTACTGCATGCTATTATTTTATTGTTCTCAAAAATTTAAAATCTTAAATAAACTATATATTATCGATGTATTATGATTCTGTTACCCATGGAATTGTATCTAAATTTAATTTATTCAGTTATTATTATAAGTAGGTAGTTATTTATTTTTCATAATATGTATTTTACGAATTAGATTAACTAATTATTTATTTGAATTGTTACACAATTAATGAACAAAAAACCTACCAATAATGTTAATTTACAACTTCATAATGTTAACTGCAAGAAATAAAAGGCTTTTTTATTTTATTTATACTACTTAAGTATATTCTTATATTATATGAACACCCATATCCACAATTATCAATAATAGCAGTATGAAAGAAACCAGCGACCTTTGGCACTGAAGCCAGACGATTTCTGTGACCATCACGTCTGTATTACCCGAAGGGTTTGGTTGGCAAAAGTGTAGGTACACTAATGTACACCAAGCGAGCCTATTTGTCATTAGCCGACTCCGTTCTGAGCTGCTACTGATAATTAATTCAGAATACCCAATAACATTCCTCGACCCGCGAATCGAACCCAGGACTTCTAGCGTAGCAGTCATGTTTAAAACTAGCTTAGATACCACAAAACAAATTACAGAGATAATGCGAAATCTATTGGTAATAATATAATCATAATGATAAATATTTTTTTAAAAATTGGGCTTGATGTAGACAGCAGTACTTCTGGACACGGCCCACATTGTCAGGAGGTTCCTCTCTAGGGCCCTGACCGCCGGTAGCTTGGTCCGATACCGGTGGGCAACAATTTTAATATTTTTAAATGTTTTCAATTTTTTATAAAAATATTTAAAGATTTATTTAATATGTAAAGTTTAAATAATAAATGAAAATAAAAGAAATACAACGTAGAGTAGGTATATTACGGTACCCATATTACGACGTACAACAATATTACATCCAGACGTGATGTGACCTTAATGTTAGCAAGTGACAATACTGAAAGAATCGCTAATGAGGCATATCAACAAGTACCTATACGATATCGTTAAAGGCTTCATTTAACATAGATGACAATAAAATACAATTTGGTAAACTATGTCAAGTACCTAACTACACACTGAAAGTCTGAAACATTGGCATTGAGTAAAAGTTATTCGAGTAATTCTACACGGAGGACAATTTTAGGATAAATAGAACGCCTGTACCGTGTCGTATTTCCTGATGAAAAAGTATGAAAGCACTTAATGAAACTTAAAACATCAAAAGGTAAATTTATAATAGCTCTTTAAAATCTAAAACGCTCTCTTTTACAAGTGAATTATGAAATTCGGTTTTGAAATTATGTAAAACAATTAAATTAGACATTAATTAAGATTCTGCGATATGCGGAAAAGCACAACACGTGTTACAATGCGGTTAAACTTATCATAACATTGTATCAAACGATGCATAGACTAATGTTCGCCTAAAACTTGTGATGTACGTGATGGCCCCTGCACGACCGTCCTTGCCCGTGACGTCATCGGGTAGGAGCCTACAAGGGACGCTGTGACGCAATTAGTAAACAGTTCTGAAACAAAACTTACCGGCTTTGCTCCCGGGCCGCTGGTCCTCCAGCCCAGGCTGCTCCCACACCAGCACGTGGGCACCGCGAGATTGCGAAACCATTTTAACAAACGAGGGGAATGCACGTAAAGAATCCTAATTATACTAGAAAAAATTAAAAACTAAAAGGCGTTCCCAGCGCTACCACCTACGTAACATTGGTGAGTGAGCCAACGTTGAGTGGTTGGGTGTGACAGAGGGGAGACATCGCGAGGGTTGCACGTGACGATGTAGGAAGGCTCTGCTGAAGCAGACTGTTGACCGACTGACGGCTGTGAGCCGACACGCCACGCCGGTAAATATAGAGGTGTGCGGGGGCCCCGCGGGGCCGGGGGCGGGGTCGCGGCGCACGCGCTCCGAGCATGCGATGACGTGAGCGGTACAACTTTTTTACTGAACGAACGCTGAAAGCAGTCTGCAATAGGAATAGGTACCGCTATGCGGCGAAAGATTAAAGCGGACGCGACAGAGAAAACGCTGGTCTTATATCAATCCTGAAAACTAGAGCGGTGCACTGCGCTCGAAGCCAGACTGAAAGCCAACATTTTTTATTGATAGTATCAATTGGCTTCGTATTCACAGCAGGGTTTTTATCGATTAAAAGGAAAAGTCAGGAGGCTAACAACCTATGTATTAAAGTACTCAAAAACATGTCTATTGTCTTGCAAGACAAGACCGTCTCTAAACTAAAGCAAACATATATCAACTATGTATAATTTGAATTATTTCACGGAACGGACGTGACAACATCAAACAAAACAATGTAAGATCAGAAAAAGCCTTTGTCGAGATTTCATACGTTAACATTTTAACATCCAACGCCCGTGAGATAACCGTAATGATAAAGTAAATAATTTTGAAGGGTATTGAACAAGAGTTTCCTTGGCTGGCTGCCAGGGTCCGCTTTGATTAATGAAAATGGTCAGTTCTCATGAGCAAGGGCAATAACAGTTCCTGAACACCTGAACCAATTAGCTTTAAAGCTCTTAATTTCGTAAGACCAAGGATTTAAAGCCGCCACGCCGGTCAAGTTTCAGATAAAGTGGCTAATATTTCGACAACGCTTCTTCTTTGTTGATCTACTCTTCAGTCAATTTCATTAAAAGATATCGCATCTTGCTGAACGACAGCTTTGTATAAAATGATAATGAATTCATTATTGCTATTAATTGCCGGAGTTATGTCAGAAAGCGGGTTTTGTTTTTCGAGTGTATGTTTATTTCTATGGCA